>SKCR01026706.1:0-396562 GCA_019454045.1 Zanthoxylum bungeanum
TTGTTTTATTGTTTGCTTTGTTATTTATATTTGTGTTGATGAATTGGAATGGATTTTGGTTTATGTTTTAATTAGTAGTATTTTTTATTGTTTGATTTTTTTTGAATTTTTTAATTGGTTGGTGGCTTATTTTTATGTTTGTGCATCCATGGAAGTTGAAGGGACAAAGAGGTAGGTTTTAAGGTTCGAGGCGAGAATAAATTTTGATATAGAGGCTCCATGAGCAAACCCGAGGTTAAGCGAGCGAACAAAAATCCAACAAAACGTCAATTCTTGACTTTTCCCTTCCGTTGTCCGTTTCACGCGACTCCCGCGACTTAAAAGGTGGTGCCTCCGTACGAGGCTCATCATTGGGCCGGTATGCAAAAATGCAATGCCTACAATCGCCCCCACTTTGATGGGACTTGTGCAGTGTGTGACAATGACAATTCTATCAAAGTACGTGCAATGTATTTTTACTTACCTGGCTCGCCAGTTGCCACATGACTCACCTGTTGCTTCGAACTGAATTGATTTGGTGGTGAGGTACTGCGACCCATGGGTCTTGTTCCCGAAGTGAGCTGAGGGTCTTGTTCCCTGAATTGAGTTGTGGGTGTTTGTTCCCGATCTGAATTGTGTTGAGGGTCTTGTTCCCTGAACTGAGTTGTGGGTCTTGTTCCCGATCTGAATTGTGTTGAGGGTCTTGTTCCTGCATTGAGTTATGGGTCTTGTTCCCGATCTGAATTGTGGGTCTTGTTCCCGATTTGAGCTGAGGGTCTTGTTCCCTGAATGGTTGTGGGTCTTGTTCTTGATCTGAATTGTGTTGAGGGTTTTGTTCCCTAAACTGAGTTGTGGGTCTTGTGTTCCGATCTGAATTGTGGGTCTTTTCCCGATTTGAGCTGAGGGTCTTGTTCCCTGAATTGTGTTGAGTTTTGTTGTGGGTCTTGTTCCCGTGGGTCTTGTTCCCATTTTGAGCTGAGGGTATTGTTCCCTGAATTGTGGGGGTCTTGTTCCCGATCTGAATTTTGTGAGGGTCTTGTTCCCTGAACTGAGTTGTGGGTATTGTTCCCGATCTGAATGAATGTGTTGTGTTGAAGGTCTTGTTCCCTGAACTGAGTTGTGGGTCTTGTTCCCGATCTGAATTGTGGGTCTTGTTCCCTGAATTATGGGTCTTTTTCTCGTGGGTCTTGTTCCCTGAACTGAGTTGTTGGTCTTGTTCCCAGACTGACACTGATGTGGGCCTCGCTCCAAACTGATATGGGCCTCGCCCCTGCCCAACTGATACTGATATGGGCCTTGCCCCAAACTGATACTGATAGGCCTCGCCCCCAGACTGATACTGATGTGGGCCTCGCCCCAAACGGATATTGATGTGGGCCTCGCCCCCCAAACTGATACTGATGTGGGCCTCAACCCGCAGATACTGATGTGGGCCTCGCCCCCGACTGATACTGATATGGGCCTCACCCCAAATGATACTGATATGGGCCTCGCCCAAACTGATACTGATATAGGCCTCGGCCCCAGACTGATACTGATGTGGGCCTCGTCCCAAACTGATACTGATGTGGGCATCCCCCGACTGATACTGATATGGGTCTCGCCCCAACTGATACTGATATGGGCCTCACCCTAAAATTGATATGGGCATTGTTTCTGAACTGTGCTAAGATGAGGCTTTATTCCCCTGAGCTTTATTCTCGAACTGTTTTGAAGGTGGGCTTTATTCCCTGACTGTTAAGATAGAGCTTTATTCCATGATTATGTTGATTGTGGGCCTTGTTCCCGAATCTGTATTGACTGTGGGCTTTGTTCTCGAACTATTGATATGAGGCTTTATTCCCCCGAGCTTTTTCCCGAACTGTTGATATGAGGCTTTATTCCTCCGAGCTTTATTCCCGAACTGTACTGAGATGAGGCTTTATTCCTTCGAGTTTTATTCCCGAACTGTACTGAGATCGAGCTTTGTTCCCGAACTGTTGAGATGAGGCTTTATTCCCTCGATCTTTGTTCCCGAATTGTACTGACTGTAGGCTTTGTTCCTGAACTATACTGACTGTAGGCTCTGTTCCTGAACTGAGCTGAATGTAGGCTTTGTTCCTGAACTGTACTGAATGTGAGCTTTATTCCTGAACGGAGCTGATGTGGGCCTCGACCCTGTGACTCATCTCTGAAAACTGATGTTGACTGAAGCTGATATGGCCTCGACCCTGGGACTCATCCCCAAAGACTGATACTGTAGCTGATGTGGGCCTCGACCCTGGGACTCATCCCTGAAAAATTGATGATGTAGCTGATGTGTCTCCATACCCTGAGTGCTATACCTGACGAAGACTGATAGTGATGTGGGCCTCGCCCCCAGATTGCCATACTCAGCAAGGATGCTACTGATGATGTGGGCCTCGCCCCCAGATTGTCATACTCAACAAAGACTGATACTGATGTGAATGATTTATTTCAAACTATACTGCTCTCCTCGAGACAATCCTGATAGCTAAACATATTTTTGTCCTCAACGAATGCTTCGTGTCGAAACCAGAGAACCTTCAAAGTACTTGATACACTCAATTTCGATTGTCTTAATGGGTGATCTGAACTAGACTCTTATGCGTGTGTGCTAAGGTTCTTTCACAACTTAGTCCTTAAGTAAGCCAACTTGGTGATTTCGTTTTAGAGAATCGAACCAGTGGGTCTAACCAACCTGGATGTCTTAATCACATTCTGTGATTACTTCAGTATACTCAACATGATATGGTTTCATTTTTTTCTTTGTCTCTTTCTTTTCATTTTGGATTCTTTTTTTTTTCTTTTTTTTTTTCTTTTCTGACACACCTACCCTTTATGGTAGCATTTCTCCTCATAGTGGTCCTAATACTCGCCCATGGGTAGCTTCACGCTTATCGGTTATAGGTGGTCTATTTTTTCTTCTTTCTTTTTTTTTATTTCATAGACTTTTTTCTTTATTTCCAACCATATCATATATCGTAGCATCAGTAAACCAGGGTGGACATCTAGGCAAACGGTCATTCACTGATCCATTATCTCTTCAACTAGTCATCTTGCCAACCACTCAGGCTTCTACTGCTAGGATCCCGTAATCAAGTGCTCGTGAGTCTAACTGAGATCAATCCATTCAGAATACCGGAAGAGAGCGCGTCTCGCACTTATCGTTTCTAGGTTTCCCCCTACAGCATTCAATGTCATCACCGGACATATGTCTAACTATCAAAGATTTCTCTCTCTCTCTCTTTTTTTTCTCTCTCCCCTCTCTTTTTTTATCTTGTTTTTTTTACACTCATTCCACAGAATTCTTCCGTAATCTTCTGATAATGTGGGCTTCGCCCCTTAGGATCCATTCCCGAAACTCAAACTCATGTGGGCCTCAACCCTGGGATTCCTCCTCAATACCAACATCCATGTGGGCCTCAACCCTCAAATTAATACCTGAATCTAACACAAATGTGGGCCTCAACCCTCAGATTACTACCCGAATCTAACACCAATATGGGCCTCAGCCCTAGGATTATTACCCAAATCCGATACTGTGCTTTCACTGTTTCTGAATGGCTTGTCTTTGCCGCTTTCTATTTTCTTCTTCAAAACCTGTGAACATAAAACAAAACAAACACAAAAGGAATGCAAAATGGGTTACGTGTATGCATGCATGCATGTGTTTCTTATCCCGTCGGGTTAGGTCTTCCGCAGATTCTCTTGGTGACTGCTCAATCTTCTATTTTTCCTAACCCAACGGGTATCTATGATGTCTTTTAAAACTGCATGTTAGCATGTATGCATGTAATGCATGAAATACACAAGTCTATCAAGATGTTTATACAAGTTGGTCCATTATCATTTTAAAGCATTCAATCATATCATTGCGCGGTGCAAACTTGTCCTAGTTTAAAAGGCCCAACAAGTTTATACTTTTGCGATAACATGGCTAAACGACTTCAAATAATAAGAGTCCTAAACACAAAATGGCCCATCGGCATTTTAGAAGCATTTGGCCCAATTATCAAAGGACACGAACTCGTTCCAGTTTAAATGGCCCAACTAGTACATATCTCTTGACAAAAAGTCCAATTGAATCCAAATAACGATGGTCCCAAACACAAGCATAAAAGAAATGATTTATATGGGTCATACAACTAGGGTTCACATGCAGGTTTAAAAGAATGTAAACAAAGGCTCCCGCTGACGAAGGTTTGCTCACAACTAGGACTCCCCACTCAAGGGTTCGAGCGACCAAGTGAGCGCACCCTTTTTATACCTTATGGTACGTGCCAACGAGTTATGGTGTGTGACTGACTGTCAAATGGATTTCCCGTTGTAGATTCCCCAGAGGGAGGGTGGAGCGAGGCTCTCTTAAATACCCTAGCCTCTTAGGCTCTTATCGCTTGGTGTCAGGAATAAACAACGAGTCCTCTAAATTAGTCTATCACAATGAGCTACGGGTGAATGATTATCTAGGTGCCCTCACAGCTTTTCCTTATAGAAAGGTAGTGAGTGAAGGAAGACACGACACCATCACCTAGCTTTAATAATGCCTTTGATTAAACTCCCCAAACCCACAGTAGACATGGTTAATTTAAAGCACAAATCACAAACATTACAAGACATTATTTCGGGGCCGATTCTCTATCCCCAGTGGAGTCGCCAGACTGTAGGACACAGAAATAGGCGACGCATGCTGTTCCGGGCTCGCGGCCCGGTCGGGAGTACGGAGTAGCCGCGGGGGACTAAACCGCATAAATAAAATGGAGTCGCCACCCGGTGTGAACCGGGAAAAACGATTTAAGGCCGCACTCACCCCTCGCAAAGGAAGACCTCAAACCGTTGGATTCGGAATGGTCCCTTACTTATGCCACTTTTAATGAACGGATTTTGTGCAATAATTTAATCAAGTCTACACAACATACATGTCTGAGATTAACCTAGATCTAATTCACGTTAATAAAGGTAAACATACAATATCACACAACGAACATGTTACATTATCAAACATTAAAAATCTAAACAACAACCTAAACAAACATAGATAAAACTCCTATTGCGAAGTAAATAACTATAACCTACATAGGGAAATAACATACTAACAACCTAATCATGCTTAAGGAATAAACAACATACTAGCAACCTAATCATGCTCAAATACAAGGTTTGGATGAAACGAAATACGTGTGTCTCTCAACTGATACGTGGCATTGTATCCCGAATGCAAACTGCAATACCATCCATTCGGATTCGGCTACGGAATTTATGTCCGGGTTTCCATCCGATATACCACAAGAGAGAACACATATTCCGTTCACCCAGAAATCACATCATGCACCAATTCACAATACTCATGCGAAATAAATAAGAAAATAACTAAAAATAAAGGATAATAAATAAAAGGGGTGCCCTCAGGTCTTACCTTTTTAGTCGCTTTCCGGGAGTGCGTTTCACGGTGCCGGAAGGGTTATCGTTCCACTGTTTTCACTGATCTACTGTTTCTGCTGTTTTCACTGTTCGCTATTTCTGTTGTTTTCTCAGGTTCACTGTTTCAGTTGTTTTCTCTATTTTCACGGGTCCTCTGTTTCTGCTGTTTTCACCATTTTCACTCGCGGTTTCTGCTCGCTGTTTTCTATATTTTCTCACTATTTTAACTCGCCATTTTCTCTGTTTCATTCACTGTTTTGGAGGGCTGTATGCATGGGGCTTTATCACACGTGCATGAGGCTGCATGGGCTGTGGTGATTGTGTTCGGTCAGTGGGGTAGTGGCTGCTGTGTGCTCGGCTAATGAGGGTGTTAGGGTCACGGTTTCATGGGGATTTGTTGCTTATTTGTGCTCGGTGGAGGGCTACCTTTTTGTGTTTATTTGTAATCAATGGAGGGCTGTTGGTGCGTGTGAACTGAGGCAGTTTCAGGGTGTAGGATTTCGGTGGTTTAAGTGCAGTTTGGGGGCTATGTTGATGGCTTGCTGTGTACATGAAGGAGGGCAGTTTTTGGCAGTGTTTATACGTGATGAAGGGCTGTTGGTTTCAGAGGTTTTGTACGTCCAGTGTGGGGCATCAGTGGCTTTTTTCCAGGTTAAGTGAGGGAGCAGTTAACGTGCCTGAATGACTAGGTTTGTGAGGGACTGGCAGTGTGTTGTTGTTGCTTAGTGTGTCTCTATGAATGCTTAGGGTTTATCGTGAATGGCTAAGGGCTGTTGGAGTACAATGGCATGTTTCAAAGGCTGCAGTGAGGGGCTGAATGGCGTGTTTCAGGGGTTAGTATTTGTGAAGTGCCAAGTGTTCCAGTTCGTGGCTTATGTGTGCATGAAGGGTTAATGGATGCGTGGCAGAGAGACTCAAAAGAGATGAGTTAGGGTTCAGTTTATTTGGTCAAAGTGTGTGTCTTTATGTGTCAGGATTAAGTGTGTGACGTGTGAGGTTTATGGTTCACGTGTGGGCAGGCTTTAGTTGCTGAATGTGTGTCTTTGTGAGGCTTATAGTTCATGTGGAGGGCTGTTTTATTGTCGGTTGAAAGAGGCAGTTTGTGGCTTAGTGTTTCACGGCAATTGGCTCATTTGTTAGGAGTGTTGTTACGTGAGTTGGGGGAAGGGGCTGGTCGTGTGCATGGATTAGAGGCAGTAAAGGCTTTGAAGTTGGCTTGGTCAGTGGGCAGTGGCGTGAATGAGGCGTGAGGCTGTCTTGCGTTAGAGAGGAGGACTTAGGGTTTCTGGATTTTTGGATTGAAGGCTCGGTTCCTGTGTGCGTGGAGGTTGTGTAGAGTTGGAGGTGAGGCTCGTGGCTTATTAGGGTTTCATTTGTGTTGTTTTCTAAAGGTCCGAGAGACAAGGGTTGATGATGGAGAGGATTTGTGGGAGGCTAAGGGTGCATGGATGCTGTGTGTGTGAGATCCCCCCCTGCGTGAAGGTGATGAAGGGTTTATATGGTAGTTGTCTTTGAAGTGAGAGAGGGAGGAGACAGCATGGGTGCTTATGGGTAGTAGCATGGGCGTGCAGAGTGGTTATGGATGGTGGTTAGCATGAATAGGGTATGGTTTGCATGGGTTTTTGTATGGAGGGTGCAGGGGAATAATGGTTGATTGTGGATGGGTGAGAGATGGGTTGTGATTTGTTGTTTTATGTTTGGTTAAAGGTGATTCACGTGGGGTATGGGTGGTTTGGGTTTGCATGAAGGGTTGCAGTGGAATAATGGTTGTATGGGTAGTTATGGGTGTTAAGGGAAGATGGGTTTTATTTGGTGTGTGTGTTTGATTTGTTGTTTATTTGTTTATTTGTGAGGTGTGAGTGTTGTGTTTTATTTGTTTATTATTTTGTGTTAGTGGGTTTTGTTGATGTTTGTTTATTTTATTATTTATTTGGTTTAAGTTTTTGTGTGTGTGTATGTTACACGTGAATGAGCTTTGTTTTATTTTGTTTGCTTTGTTTATTTTATATTTGTGTTGATGAATTGGAATGGATTTTGGTTTATGTTTAATTAGTATTTTTTATTTGTTTGATTTTCTTTGAATTTGTTTAATTGGTTGGTGGCTTATTATTTTATGTTTGTGCATGGAAGTTGAAGGGACACAGGGTAGGTTTTAAGGTTCGGGGCGAGAATAAATTTTGAAATAGAGGCTCCATGAGCAAACCCGAGGTTAAGCGAGCGAACAAAAATCCAACAAAACGTTAATTCTTTACTTTTCCCTTCCGTCGTCCGTTTCACGCGACTCCCGCGACTTAAAAGGTGGTGCCTCCGTACGAGGCTCATCATTGGGCTGGTATGCAAAAATGCAATGCCTACATGCGCGTCTTCTGGAATGACTTGGACCATGTGAAATAACTTTGGACCCATTCCATTGAAGCCCTCATATGACGCCCACATACCCTGGGGTTGTTTGTCACACTCGTCCATGGCATTTTGTGCTAGCCCCGCCATTGTGCCTCTGATCTTCTTAGCTTTCTGGCGTGTGATTGGCGCTATTGGAACTTGCAAAGGCTCTATCATATTATTGGTCGTGACATCTAATGTTCATTGAGTGCCTGGATTCATGTCAACTAGACTCGAGGAGATTCTTATTGACGGTGATGCGTACTTCCAACTATTAAGAATCACTTGTGAGTCTTTAGTATTCGCTCCAACGAATACCCACATGTCTATACGAGTTTCCATTTCTCTTGGTACATCAGGTTAAACTATTGGAACTCCAATTCTAATATACGAAATGTTCTAGTCTTCTAGATTATAAGAATTTGACCGTATTTCAAAACCAACGACTAGGAATATTTTATTTTAAGAATAATTTATATAGTAATATTATCCCAATGTCAAACAACATGGTGTCCAGTATTACTAGAAGACTATTCAAAGGTCGATGTCATTTTCAGCATATTTATTTGTCAATCTAATATGCATAATGACATTACCATTAATCAAGGTTTGAAATGAAAATGCAGTTATTTTTTTAATAAATAATAAAATATAATGTACAATATATTATTTGGATTGGCGCTCCAAGCGCCAACTCCAACAGGTGCCTTGTCCAACCACCTTGGATGTAGATGAGTTTCCTATGGTCAGATGATTGCCACCATTGACCTTCTGATGGGAGGAAAATATCTTACTGTCGGCATATATATGACGAGTAGCCCCCATGTCTACTCACCACTCTCTCGGGTTTCCAACCAAGTTGGCTTCTGTCACAATCGTTGAAATGTTCATCTCTAAAGTTTCATCAGTCATTAGCTCATCTTCAGTGACATGGTCCTTATTTTTCTTTTTCTTGCCATTGTCCCGAGACTTATTATTTATGCAGTCAATTGCCATGTGACCACTTTTTCAACAGACGTAGCATTTCCTCTTGAACTTCTTGCTCCATTAGGAAAAATCAACTCCACTGTCCACCCTCATTAATGTTGGCCTTAGACTCCATGGTCTTGTAGCTAGCCTTATTAGACATCCTGTAGTCCTCTTAAATTTGCAGTCGAACTTCTAAATTTTCAAGACTTATATGTTTCTTTTTGTGTTACAAATAACTTATGAAGCCCTTCCCTGATGGAGGCAACTTCTCAATGATTGCGGCAACCTGAAACATCTCATAGAGTTTTATTCTCTCATCCAATATTCATGAATGATGAGCTACAGTTCACCCAACTGAGACATTATCATCTTTGAATCGACCATTATGTAGTCCAAGAATCTACCTACAATAAATATTTTTGTTTGGCATCATTTGTTTTATACTTCATCTCAAAAGATTCACATAGATTCTTTGCAAAAGTCTACAGGGTATTATTAAGAGAGCCCAACAGGTAGTCCTTACATAAAAAAATCTCATTGCGACCATGCCTCAACCTGCATTTTCCAAGCCACTTTAGTTTCTCCCTCCACAGGACCCGAAGGAGTTTCCTTGAGAAACTTAGCCAACTGCACTACTGTCAGTCAGAATAATATTTTACTCTGCCACTATTTTAAGTTTACATTAGCAAACTTATATGGCTTTTCTCCATTAGTAAATGTATTGTGATATTTCCACTAGCTATTTGTAACTAGAAAAATCTGGAAAAATTACCAATAAGTCTACACAAGATAAATTACTTAATGATCCATTTTATGAGATGGGTTGTATGTTACTCCAAAAGCCCACTTGCATTATTTGGATAGTAATATAAAATTACAAGTTCTCGAATTTATGACTAAAATATTTATGATATGTGGAAATCGAAAAATTCCCAGAGGACTGGGGGGGAGGGGGTCTGATGTAACCACTTAAATCCTTGCCCTTTTAGGCTCTTATCGTCTTATTGTCAGAATGTAACACCCTGATCGGACGGCGCTTGAAGTAACCCATGCTATACTCCCAGGAAAAGCTCGAACGACCTGATGTTGAGGTCCGAAATTCGAAGTGAAATTTTTGATTTGCCCGTTCCTAGTCGTCATGGGAAAGAAAGGCAGAAAAAGAAAGAAAAAGGACCTGTTGTGCTCTTACATGGGCCTCGCAACGCCTACGCCACTACATGTTGAACTATACGACCATGCTGATTGCAAGGATGGACCCGCTAAAGTCTCTCTTTGAAAAGCCAGCCCTCACGGGCCGTACAGCAAGGTGGCAGATGTGACTCTCAGAGTTCGATATTGTGTACGTCACCCAACCGGACATAGTCGGTAGAGTGAATCTTATGGCATAATATTTTAGAACTCATGAAATAATATTAAAATAAGTTTCACACCTTAGGAATCTTGTATTGAGGTCCTGGATAAATTTTCAGTTTCAATATGTCATTTTAGTTTAACAGAGTCAACATGTGAGGTTTAGTAATATAAACGTAACCTTTTGGTCTAATCTCCGATTTCCATGAATTTTATATCGTCAGAAAGATAAGACCGAGTTCTAAAACGTTCGTGCTGGATAATATCCCAAATTTAGAACATAAATAAGTCAAAAAAGAAAGTATTACTGATTATATTGGGTAGTGAAATGAATAATGCTCTACCCACTTCTTAAAGACCCATGACCACTATTCACCATCATCTTTCTTCAGCCCCTCATGAATTCTCTAGACACCATTTTTGCTTCCCAATTTTCATGCCTAATAGCAATGGAAAATGGGTGCTTTCTCTAGCCATCATTACAACAAGTAAGCTTCCATATTTCATTTCTTCATTTTCTTGAAATTATGCATACATTTTTCCATCCCTATTTTCGTAGTTCATGAACCATGGATTTATATGTTGGACAGTTATGACTCATAGCGTCACTATTTATACAGATCATGGTGTTGTTGTACAAATTAACTATGTGACAAAGGAAATTGATCTCTTATCATTTGTGATTAGATCACCAAGATGTATATATGATAGGAGGTCCTTATGATTAGTTCCTGGAATGAGATGATATGAGACAATATCAATCCATGAAGGTTTAATCATTAGATATCCCTAGTCAGAGTATTATCGAGATTGGACATCGATAATGCGTAAAAGACTAGTATTACACTTGTGCGCGTTGTGATGGCATAACGGCATAGTTCTCATATATTTGGGTTATAGGATACTCATGCAAGTGTAGGAGGAGGTAGTATTTTACCGATGGTACGGAAAATAGCTTCGCTCTGGATAGACCCCTCAGAATTCCATTGGTAGTATTATTATGTGTCTATGGAAGTCCGAATCAGGGTAGGTGTATTTGGTCTTAACCTGAGACTTGCACCGCTAATACTTGCGATAATCAATGTACTTTGGTTTTGGTCGTCCAGGATTTTATCAGGTTCTGTGTACGCCTCTGCTGGGTATATTGAGAATCATAGTGTGTTGGGTGTGATGTCGAGATGGAAGTATCACTCCAGTAATAGTGAAGATGATGACCACGTAGGATACGGAACTCATTCTCTTATATGCTGCAGCTATCGGGATATTATAACTAGGTCATGTTTATCCGATTATAGAGACTAGTTACCAGAGATCCGATATGTGCTTCGTACGGGGCATACAAAATTCCAGCCCCAGGCCTAGCATGTGACATCCGATACTGGATCGAAATACGCAATACTACGTATACTACGCCTGATATAGATCACATATTCATGTAAGGATATTTCTGGAGAATTGGGTAGGCATGGCGCTTTGCTAGAAGCCAATCTTGTCTTGTAAATCGGTATAAACGTAGTACTAGGTACGTACATGTTTGGATAGTCCGACAATCGAATTTACTGCCAACATATCTGGGGATCTCATGGGTCGCTTCCCAAAGATTCACCGATGACGTATGACTCTTACTTTATTAATCTGGGATTAATTAGATGAGAGAGAAAATTAATCTAGGATCAATTGTGGAGATATTTTATCTGGGATAAAATATCATTAAAAGAGAGATAACGATTAATTTGGAATTAATCGATAAAATAATATATTTGATATATTATACGAAATTGGATTTCGACGCAGAATTGAAATTAGATTTTAATTCGGGTAAACGAGTTAATTTAGAATTAATTCGTTAGCGAAGTGAATAGTAGTTTTCTAGGCATAATTATTTAATTACGTTGCAACGGAAAATTTGTTAATTTGGAATTAGCGAACCCGAGCCCGGGAGTGTTTGCGAGCACATTCTCATTTCGAATTCGAGTGCGGCACGTAAGTCACATCAAGTGTCAAATCGCTAGTCGCATCAAGCGTCAAATCATTAGTCACTTTGAGTGATTTGACAACGTGTCACTTGATTGATTGATGTGAATAGTAGATGGGAGTTGTTGGTAAAGTTTTTTGAAAGCTTGAAAGAAATTTACCATTTGTTTTTAATATTTGGTATTTGACTTTTATTATTTTGGTATTAGATTACATAAAATCCATACCAACCATTACAACACATTTTTTCTCTCTCTTTCTTCTTCCATCTCTCTCTCTCTCGTCCAGGGGCAGAATTCTTCCTTTAACTTACTGGTTTTACCGTGTAAATGAAGGAGAAGTAAATAGTGATTTTTGTGGCAAAAATCAAGAGTCCTAGCACACAAAAGGGTCTTGCGAAGGTGATAGGGAACCGCACACGTGAGCTTGGAATCACATCACGAAAGCTTGGAGCTTGGAAGTTGATTCATGGCCGCAAATGGAGGACTCCAAACCAGTCACTGCCGAGAGCTCAAAGAGGGTAGAAAAAGATTTTTTTTCTTCGACGCATCGCTCAACCGTTCGATGTAAATATTCCGTAATTTCTTCATGTATTCACATGTTGTTTCTTGCTTGATAATCGATCCTCAGGACCGTAGATTTTCCCAACAATGGTATCAGAGCGAGTTAAAGCATGAAACTTGAATTTAGGGTTAAAATTGCGTAAATTGATTTTGAGCATGATTTGGATAAATTGTTTGATTAAGTATGCTTAAAGGATGTTGTATTGAAGTTTGATTAGATCAATTTCATGAAATATTGTTTGGAACAATTTTCCCCAAAATGTGAGGCTTGGCCGAATACTACCTTGCCCTAAATGTCTTGGTAATTTTTTATTTTTGATTCATTTGATGACTTGAAATCAATTGGGTAATGTTGAATTGGATTTGATTGGATTAAACCGAATCGATCTGAAAAAACCCTACCATTGCCGAGAGCTTACTAGCATGTAATGGGTTGATTTTTGATAAAATGTGTTGGACATATTTTTTTGTTAATAAGCATAATTAATTAGGCTAATTGATGTTTTGGAAATGTTAATTTAGTTGATTAATTATGGCAATGCACTTTAGTTTAATTAAATATGAAATTTGGAATTTTTGTAGTTTAATTAAATGGTCTTAAATTGGATTTGGGCTTGTAAAGTTGTTATTGGGCTTATTGGGCTTGGTTGTACCAAGATGGGTTTAGGCTAAATTGGTTGGATCCAATTAAGCCCAAAACCGTTTCCATAAAGACCAATTATGACTAATGGACCTTTTAAAGTTTAATTGGGCCTAATGGGCCTAAATTGATTTATAGGCTTATAGGGTTATTCCTTGATTGGGCTTTGGTTATTGGGTTTGACCCAAGTTGACCAAAAGTTCATGCCTTATGAAATTAATTAAAAGCCCATTGGACATTAATTAAATTAACATTGGATGTTAATCGGGCTTTGAGACCCGTAAAATTTGGAATTTAAGTCGTAAAGGTTCGTTAATAAAGTGTAATATTTAATTTGGAATTAAATAGTGGATTATGTTGGAAATCTCTAAGTCCTGAGGATCGATTAAAGCATAGAAACATAGCGCGAATACATCGAGGAAGTTGCAGAATACTTACATCGATCTGTTGAGCGACGCGAGGGACAACAAAAAATTCTTTTCTGCCTCCTTGGAAGTCATGGCAGTCCACTAGTTTTACTCCTCCAAGAATCGGCCATGGATGTCCATAAAGCTCCAAGCTTTGTGTGTGTATTCCAAGCTCAAATGTGCGGTTCCCTATCACCTTCGCAAGACTCAAATGGTGTGCTAGCACTTAGGAATTTTGCCATAAAATTCCTTAACTTCTCCTTAGTCATTCTCGGCAGTGAGCAGTGAAGAAAAGAAGAAGAAATGCCCAAAGGGCGTGAGAGAGAGAGGAAGAAAGAGAGAGAGTTGTGTTGTTTTGTTAGTTGAAATTTATTTCCAAAATCAATAATAAACATATACCAAATTTTGTAAAAAAAGATTTCCAAAAGTCAACATAAAATTTGGAGGCAAAAATGCAATAAATGCATTTCAACCACACACATCAACTATTCACATCACTCAATCAATCAAGTGACGAGTTGTCATATCACTCAAAGTGATTAATGATTGACACTTGATGGGAATTCACGTCGCTAACGAATTAATTCTAAATTAAATCGTTCGCCCGAATTAAAATCTAATTTCAATTCCGCGTCGAAATACAATTTCGTATAATATATCGAATATATTATGTTATCGATTAATTCCAAATTAATCGTTATCTCTCTTTAATTGATATTTTATCCCAGATAAAATATCTCCGTAATTAATCCCAGATTAATTTTCTCTCTCAACTAATTAATCCAAGATTAATTAAAGTGCGAGTCATACGTCATCAGTGAATCTTCTGGAAGCGACCTATGAGATCCCCAGATATGTTGGCAGTAAATCCGGTCGTCGGACTATCCGAATACGTAAGTACCGAGTGCTACGTTTATACTGATTTACAAGACAAGGTTGGCTTCTAGCAAAGCGCCATGCCTTCCCAATTCTCCATAAATATCCTTACATGAATATGTGATTTATATCAGGCGTAGTATACGTAGTATTGCGTATTTCGATCCAGTATCAGATGTCACGTGCTAGGCCTGGGGATGGAATTGTGTTTGCCCCGTCCGAAGCACATATCGGATCTCTGGTAACTAGTCTCTATAATCGGATAAACATGACCTAGTCATCTTATCCCAATGACTGCAGTACATAAGAGAACCAGTTCCGTATCCTACGTGAGCATCATCTCCACTATGACTGGAGTGATACTTCCATCTTGACATCACACCCAACATACTACGATTCTCAATATACCCAGCAGAGGCGTACCCAAAACCTGTTAAAGCCATGGATGACCTAAAACCAAAGTACATTGATTGTCGCAAGTATTAGCGGTGCAAGTCTTAGGTTAAGACCAAATACACCTACCCTGATTTCGGACTTCCATAGACACATAGTCATACTACTAATGGAATTCCGAGGGTTCTATCCAGAGCGAAGCTTTTTTCCTTACCATCGGTAAAACACAACCTCCTACTACACTTGCATGAGTATCCTATACCCAAATATATGAGAACTATGTCGTTATGCCCTCACAACGTGCACAAGTGTAATACTAATCTTTTATGCATTATCGATGTCGAATCTCGATAATACTCTGACTAGTGATATTTAATGATTAAACCTTCGTGGATTGATACTGTCTCATATCATCTCAATCCAGGAACTAATCATATGGACCTCCTATCATTTATACATCTTGGTGATCTAATCACAAATGATAAGAGAGCAATTTCCTTTGTCACATAGTTAATTTGTACAACAACACCATGATCTGTACAAATAGTGACGCTATGGGTCATAACTGTCCAACAATCTCCCACTTGGCCTATAGCCAGTCACTCGAGTGTCTTACACCCGAACTATGCACGGTTCGCTCAAATTACTGAGAAAATACTTTCGTCTGTGGATATCATAATTATCATCTGATTCAATTTATTCGATCATCACATCCCCACGATGTATGATCCGAACGAATCAGATGAATAGTCAAAGTATATATCTGGATCGTTGATGAGACCATTAATTCTTTAGCCTACGCTGTAGCCTAGCTCAACTGCTAACAGAACTATATCTAATCTAATTAGATTATTATCAATCCAGAAGGCTTCTATTGCTGCCTCAGCTGCAGCAATAATCCACTTTTGTTGTTTATTCGGGAACAATATCTTGCTTGGAAGATTTCTAGCTCACTGTTCTGTTATTCAAACTTTGTAGTACCGTTGTTACGACTTATAGTCATTATTATCGGTTTGGAAACTTGCAGCAGTGATCCCAGTCACTTTAAGTTCCCATTCTCCATAGTTTAAGACAGCATCATTAGATCTCTAAGATGCTAAAGGATGTTCTTAACATCAATCCAGTGACTATCACTTGGATTGGCCCGATTGTGACTCCATATACTCAAAGCGTATGAGACACCAGGTCGTGTACATTTTTCAATGTACGGGTTCTCAGAGAGTACGGATAACTTTAAATCTATCTCAGTAGATCATTATTCCTAGAATAAAGGTTGTTTCTCCCAAGAATTCTACAGAGAATTTTCTCGAAAGCCAAGCTTTCACTGATTATATTTATGGGAATATCATTTCCAAGAAATGACATATTATCATTATTTAAGACTTTCGCTGTCAGTGTGCTCCCACTAACCTTCTTATATACACAAGAATCATTTTCATTTTGAATTAAATCATACAACATTATGATTACATCAAAACGATAATTCCAAGAACCCAATGCTTGCTTCAATCCATCCATGGATCGAATAACCTACAAACCTTGTTTGCTAGTTTTGGTACGACAAAATCTTCAGGATGTTGTAAACATCCTCCAAAGGGTTTCCGTTAAGGAAAGCGGTTTTGGCTTTCAGCTGCCACATTTCATAAATGAAACATGCAGCTTCAGCAAGCATTATCCAAATGGATTTACTGTGGCAATAAGTAAAAGGTTTCATCGTGATCGACACAATGTTGATAACGATACCTTTTCGCTACAAGCCTAGTTTTGTACGTTGGTATGTTGCCATTCATGAATGTCTTCGTTGAAGACTTATATAGTACCAATAGGCACAATGCCTTGCTGTATATTAACTAGTATCCAAACATAGTTGATATACATGGAATCCATTTCGGACATTATGGCACTTTGCCATAATAGGGAGTCGATACCTTGTATCACTTCATCATACGTAGTCAGTTCGTGTTCCTCAATAAGATTGACATCTTTTTGAGGTGAGATCAGAAACCCATACCTCAGGTTATTTTCTAACTCTCTCCGACTTACGTGGTTCTTGTGTATTCGAAGATTATTGGTATTGTTTCATCCTTGATGAACTATTTGTGTTCCATTAAGGAATCGGTGCCTGGAATAGTATTACTCTGATTTTCATCGAGTTTTACTTTCCTCACACTTACCACTGCATATCGGTATTCCTCTTAGGAAAACCGCATGGTGAGCAACAATTACATTGTTCTCTTGTGAGTTGTATAAGTACTATATTTTGGTTTCCTTAGGATAACCCACAATTTAGGCACTTATCCGATTTGGGTTTTAGTTTGGTATCATCCAAACATATGCCTAGTATACCCAAATCTTCAGGAATAAGAAACCCGGTTTCTTTCCTATTCATATCTAATATGAAGTCTGTCAAACATATTTTTATGGAACCTTATTCAAAATAAGTTATGCACTGTATAAGTGTATCCATTGAAGGAAATGGTAGCTCAGAGTGACTCATGATTAACCTTATCATGTCCAACAAAATTCGGTTTATCCGTTCAGACACACCGTCAAATTGACGTGTTCCTGGAGGAGTCCTCATTGAAAGAATGCTATACTCTTTCAAGTATATGAGAAACTTATTGCTTAAGTATTTTCATCATGGTCTAACCATGATGGTATAATACTTTAGCCAATCTGTTTGTCTATTTCGTGTCGAAACTTTAAAAGTTTCTGATTTGTGTTATAAAAGAAAAACATAACCATAACGCGATGCCACATTCGTTAAGGTCACAAAATATTCATATCCACCTCTAACCTAGCAAGACATGGGCCCATTTGCTTCACTATGAACTAGGGCTAACAGATCAGTGGCATTTTTTCACTTTTACCAAGTAAATGTGTTTTAGGCACTTTGCCTAATAAACTAGATTCATAGACTTTTTGATTGGAATCAAATTAGTCCTAGTACCCACTCTTCGAAAGCGTGGATATACGAGTCTTGTTTAATTGTGTCCCAGACAACAATGCCACAATATGTTTCAACTGATTAATTCAGTTCGAGCTATTTGTTTCTCATGTTATACGTTTGAGATTTATTTATATTCAAAATATAAATACTGTTATTCACATCTAATGTGTTTATCTTAATATCATCTTTATATAATAAAACACTTTAGTGTTCTAGAATATAAAGGTATACCCGCAATGGGTTAAACCCTGATATAGAGATAATGTTTCTAGTCAAACTAGTTACATTTTAACAGTTTCCTGATTTAAGTACGTACCCGAAGGGTAGTTCCTAAACTTAGGTATCTACGGTTAAAACAGCGACTATCGTCCCATTTCCGATTCGCAGATTAATCTCAACTGAAGTCAGTATCCTGCTCATAGCAGATTCTGCACACCAGTACATATTTATGTATCACACTAAGTATCTAAAATCCAATTTTAATACTAGTAGTGAACATATTTATGACAATCATATTTGAAGTCGGAGCCTTGCACCGTCTTCAATTCCTTCATGTCTGCTTTGTCCAAACGGCAGTCACGCTTCCGCGATGCCGTTTGCCACAATATAGGCAAATATTTTGGGATATGTCCTTTGTCTTCCCATAAGATTATAATGATTTTTCCTTTTGCCCTTTGCAGTACATAAGAGAACCAGTTTTGTATCCTACATGACCATCATCTCCACTATGCATGGAGTGATACTTCCGTCTTGACATCACACCCAACACACTACGATTCTCAATATACCCAGCAGAGGCGTACACAGAACCTGTTAAAGCCCTAGACGACCTAAAACTAAAGTACATTGATTGTCGCAAGTATTAGCGGTGCAAGTCTCAGGATAAGACCAAATACACCTACCCTGATTTCGGACTTCCATAGACACATAGTCATACTACCAATGGAATTCTGAGGGGTCTATCTAGAGCGAAACTATTTTCCGTACCATCAGTAAAACACAACCTCATACTACACTTGCATGAGTATCCTATACCCAAATATATGAGAACTATGCCGTTATGCCCTCACAACGTGCACAAGTGTAATACTACTCTTTTACGCATTATTGATGTCCAATCTCGATAATACTCTGACTAGGGATATTTAATGATTAAACCTTCGTTGATTGATATTGTCTCATATCATCTCAATCCAGGAACTAATAATAAGGACCTCCTATCATTTATACATCTTGGTGATCTAATCAAAATGATAAGAGAGCAATTTCCTTTGTCACATAGTTAATTTGTACAACAACACCATGATCTGTACAAATAGTGACGATATGGGTCATAACTGTCCAACAGATTAGTGTTAAATACAAATTGAATTGGATTTAATTTTATAATTAAATATAATTCAAGAATTTGTACTTTGAGTACTTATTCGCAAAACGAGTTGGACTCGCGCAAAATCAAATCGTTGTTTGAACAGATTAATTAATTGGATTAGATTGATTGATAACATGCTTGTATGAATACATGCTTGCGATGCATGAATAATGTATATCATATGGATATTAGATGGGTGGGGCAATTTTGGAAATTATTGTAATAAATTTAGAATTTATTAATTGGACCTGCGTGTCCAGCCTATTACCTCTTTAACTCTGTGTATTTCTCTTCTCACCTATTCCCCTCAATGTAAATGAGGTTTCTTTAGAAGTGTTAGGTAACAGGTATAAGTAAATACTTGTGCTAGCGGGAGAGAGGAAAGTGAGAGATTTGATCTAGGATCAATGTGTTAAGTATCCATCCGCATATCATTATTATTTTATTTTACGCGCCTTATTATGTGTTTAGAATGTATGTTTAAGGGTGTATGATGATGAGACCTTAACAAAGATAATAAATTGGTTGCCAATTTGCACGCGAAAAACCCTAACAAAATATTAAGCATTTTTCCTTCCATTTAATGATTCTTACTCAAGATCTAAGATTGTCAATGGTTTGTTGGCCAAAGTCAATACCATTGTCCGTCGAGGATGTGTTTGAATCATGAAGGCTTTGTTCCATATTGGTGTCTTGTCCAAGTTGTGGTTTGTTAGCCAAATTCAAGACCACTTCTTGTCCATCGATATTGATTATGAAGCTTTCCAAGGTCAATGGGTCACGCTTAACTGGGTCACTAAGTCTGTTGTGCCAAAGCCAAAGCTTAGTTGATTTAGAGGAAAAAGGTTAGGCAATATATTGGATATATTGGCATATATAGGATATATGTTTCGGACTTGGATGTCCACCTACTGGATCTAGGAATTGGATGGGATCCAATTGATCTTATAGATCTACCTAGTTAATTATCATACAATTTATTGGCCAAAGTCAAGATTGTGTGTTATTTAACGGGATCCTAGCCCACTAGGAAACAAGGTTTCCCGAGTACTCGACAGAGGGTTAGAGGCTCGCCGAAAAATAGTGGGAGGCAAGTATTAAATTTGCAATATTCGTTTAGTTACTTGCCATACGCGCTCATTCAAATATTACGTCAAATAAATTATTTATTAGTTGGACTAATATTTAATGTTGTTTTAATAAAACAATTGGACTGTATTCAAACTATTTCAATTAATAGTTGATTTTATAATTGGATTATAGTAATCAATATAATTGAATTTAATCAATTAAATTATAGTTGATTATATAGTTGGACTATAGTAATCATTATAATAAATAGTACCTAAATCATTGATTAAATAGTTGGACTATTGGAATCAAGATAAATTGAAAGATTAGTGTTTAAAACATAATCCTGGGTGAAAATGTATTTAAACGACTTTAATTTTCAAATTGGGAATAATAAATTTCAGGATAGTGTAGGCATTGCATTTTTTTGCATACCAAACCCGATGAGGAGTCTTGAAGGAAGTATTACTTTTAAGTCGTGGAAGTCGTTGAAAATGGTCGACGGAAAGGAGAAGTCAAGAGTTGGCATATTTGGTTTTGATTCACTAAGTTCGCTCGGAGTTCGCATGTTGAATCTTCGTTTCGAGGTACATCTTTGGCCCTAAATTTCCACAAACCACTCTAAGCCCACCTAAACACCTAAACCCACATCCAAAGCCCATGAAACTAAAATAGATCAAACACCAAGCCCACCACCCATGAGGCCCACGACCATGACACCAAAATTCACCCTCCTTGCACTATTCAAACATGATTTATCCTTCCACCAATTTACTTTACACCTTTGATCTCACCTTTTACCTTGACACCTAATTTCTAAGGCATTATTAGAACAACCCTACATCATTTAGCCATCACACCCCACTCCCATCACCATCCCCTCTCATTTTCTTCATTTTCCATCACATTTTTTTGAATTTTCAACAAAGGATCACAATTATACATAACTTCCTTCCATTTCCAAACAAAACTTGTCATTTCATTTCCTTTCCTTTCAACCTTTATTGAATTTTCAACAAAGGATCACAATTTACATTACCTTCCTTCCATTTCCAACAAAACTTGTCATTAAATTGATTACCTTTCATTATCACTTGCCAATCTCATAATGCCCTCCATTTGCCTATTTAAACACTAATTTTTCTGCCTTGGAACACCTATACACATCAAGAAAAGATTAAGCATTTTAGAAGATCAAAAAAGCCCTCTATCCTCTCCACACATTCACGCCCAAGCCCTTCCTTCCACTGCCTAGAAATATCACCCAAATCACCCTAATTTTAGCCCCCAAACCAGGGAATAAACTGCCCTAAACACCCTCTAAAATTCACCCAAAACAGCAGCTCAAACACACTCAAAACAGTCCCCAAATTCACCGAAACAGTGAATAAAAAACTGCACTTGAAAGTCTTCGAGAAACCGACAAATGGCAGTCCCCCTCAAAATTCACCAAAACAGCCCATAATTCATTAAAAACCAGTGAGCAAAGTGTGGAGATTTAAATTGCAGTGAAACGAAGTGGAAACAGCGGACGAAACAGCGAAACAGTGAGAAAAATGTCGAAACAGTGAACCGGTGGAATCGTGCTGTCTTAGCCTTTCCGACGGCCATATAACGCACCTCCAAAGAACAAAAAAAAAGGTGAGACCTGAGGGTTATATTATTAAATTTATTCACATAAAAATAATTTAAAAAATGTGTTTAGCATGATAGTAGTTTGGCATGTTATTTGGAATTTGTTCACATGAAATAATGATTTAGTGTATGATGTGATTTTGGGTGAATGGAATATGTGTTCTTTCTTGTGGTATATTGGATGGAACCCGGACATAAATTCCATAGCCGAATCCGAATGGAAGGTATTATGGTTTGCAATCGGGATACAATGCCCCGTACCACTTGAAAGATTCATGGATTCCATTTCATCCAACTTGTATTTGAGCATGATTAGGTCATTAGAACGTTATTTTATTTCAAGCATGTTTTAGTTATTTATCTTTTGTATGAGGAATTTAAGTTTAGGTATGTTTAGATTACTATGTATGTAGCATGTTTGATGTGTGATGTCGAATGTTTACCATTGTAAAAATTTACTTTCAAAGCATGCGAATTTAGATTTAGCCATATAGGAATTTAGAGTAGTTTTACCAATGTATGTCTTGTAGACTTGGTTAATTTACACAAATCCATCCATTACAATTGACATAAGTAATGGACCATTCCGAACCCAACGGTTGAGGTCTTCCTTGCGAGGGGTGAGTGCGGCGTTAAATTTTCCCGGTTCACACCGGGTGGCGACTCTTTATTCTCCGTACTCCCAGCTCATGTGTCCTACAGTCTGGCGACTCCCTTGGGATAGAGAATCGGCCCCGAAATAATGTCTTATAATGTTTGGATTTATGTTTTAATTAACCATGACTACTGTGGGTTTAAGGAGTTTAATCAAAGGCATGTTAAAGCTAGGTGATGGTTTGATGTCTTCCTTCACTCACTACCTTTCTATAAGGAAAAGCTGTGAAGACACCTAGATAATCATCACCCGTAGCTTGTTGTGATAGACTAGTTTGGAGGACTCGTTGTTTATTCCTGTCACCAAGAGATAAGAGCCTAAGGGGCTTGGGTACTTAAAAGAGCCTCGCTCCACCCTCCCTCTGGGGAATCTACAACGGGAAGTCCATTCGACAGTTAGTCACACACCATAAATTGTTGGCACGTACCATAAGGTATAAAAAAGGTGCGCTCACTTGGTCGCTAGAACCCTTGAGTGGGGAGTCCTAGTTGTGGGCAATCCTTCGTCAGCAGGAGCCTTTGTTTTACACTCCTGAAATCTACACATGAACCTTAGTTTTGTGACCCTTAGAAATTGTTTATTTATGCTTGTATTTAAGTCATTGTCATTTGGAATCAGTTGGACTTTTTGTCAAGAGACATAAACTTGTTGGGCCATTTAAACAGGGACAAGTTCATGTCCTTTGACAATTAGGCCAAAAGCTTCTAAAATGCCGATGGGACATTTTGTGTTTAGGCCTCTTATTATTTGAAGTCGTTTAGCCATGTTATCGCAAAAGTATAAACTTGTTGGGCCTTTTCAACTGGGACAAGTTTGTACCCAACGATATTATGATTGAATACTTTAAAATGACGATAGGCCAACTTATATATGAATTTTCCGCATCACACGCATCTTACGCATTTCATGTATACACGCATCATGTTAACCCTTTTGTGTCTTAAAAGCCATCATAGACTCCCGTTGGGTTAGGAAAGCAGAGAGACTCGTCAAGAGACCGTCAGTCAACATGAGCAAGTCAGCCAATGAGGGATCCCGCCTGGATCGATTGGAGATTAAAGTAATCGAAATTGCTGAGCAGTTGCAATTTTTTATCAATGTTGTGGCCAGTTTGACCGTACCCGGTATAGCCGATAATAGAAAGTTGTACAATCAGAATGGAAAGACCATCGGGGAATCCTCGGAATAAGCAAGCAGAAAAGAAGGGATAGCCATTCAGAAATTGGGAAACTGAGCAGTGAAACTGTCAGACTTGGAAGGGAACAAGTTCACCGAATCGATCTATGTTGACAGATTGAAGCTGTATTTAGCCTGAGGAAGAGAAGACTGAGCAGTCACCAAGAGAATTGGCAGAAGACCTAACCTGACGGGATAGGAAGTTCATCCATGCATACACGTAACTTGCATCCCTAACTTTTTATTTTGTGTTTGCAGATTTCAGACAAAAGAGAACCAGCAGGGGGCGACCAGAGACATACGACGCCAAGGAGCACAATGATGGTCTAACCCATCATGAACAGGGAAGACCTCTACACTTGCATACGTACACATCACATGCACGTGTTTTATTCTGTTGTTTTGTTTGTATTCGCAGGTTTTAGAGAAGAAAAAGGGAAAGCGACAAAAATCAAAAAGCGGAACAAGCACTAAGAACGACGTTGAAGCCACCTTAACAGATGGATTTCGGTAATGTCTGGCTGAAGACGATGAATTTAACGCTAACAGGGAGGCAACCCATGCACTTTGTTGTGATTTCTGTTTTCATGCTTTGTGTATACATGTTGTAGAGTCTTTAATTTTGTGTGTTATTTTTGTAGGTAAAAGCAAAGACGAAGCATGTTAAGACAGAAGGAATGGTGTTTGGGTTAATTACAAAAATGGGAGCTAATTCATTAGCGGTTGCAGAGTAAGGAAAGAATTCCTGAGACGCATCCTAATGAATTTATACCAAGCATGAGGCGTATTGAGTACACAATTCCTTTGCTTTAATTATTGCTTTGATTTGCATTCTTTTGTTATTTTCTGTTATTTTCGTAGACAGGATCCCAGACTTTTTGACCCTTCATGACTTGTTTGGTGTTTTTGTGGACAGGATCCACAACTTTTTGACCTTTTAGGACTTCTTTTGGTATTTTTTCTTTATTTTCGTGGATAGAATCCATGACTTTTTGACCGTTCACGATTTCTTTTGTTGTTTTCTCTTATTGACGTAGACAGGATCCATAGACTTTTGACCTCTGACGAATTCTTTTGTGGTTTAGCTAACATCCATTCGGTGGATGGAAGATATTAGTGCAATTATTACTCACCCCTTTTCAGGTTCTATAAATTCAGCTCAACATTTCTCTCCTCAACACATCCAGATATACATCCAAGTAAGATAAAGAAAATGGAAGCCACTTCAGAAGACGAGTTGAAACTATTTGTGTGTTTTGCGGTACCAGTGTGGGTACTAAACCGCAATACATAGAGGCAGCACAAGAATTGGGTCGAGTTATTGCTGAACGGAATATGCACTTAATATACGGTGGAGGCAATCTTGGACTGATGGGAATTATTTCAAAGGCTGTACGTGACGGAGGCAGTCCAGTTCTAGGAATCATCCCAAAACCTTTGGCGAAGGCGAATCTGATAGAACCATCAAACGGAGAAGAATTTCTCGTGCCGGGAATGTCAGAGCGACTAGTGGAAATGATTAACCGTGAAGATGCTTTTATTGCTCTACCAGGAGGCTTGGGCACGTTGGAGGAAATTTTTATAGTGCTATCTTGGGCGAACCTGAACATACACCAGAAACCTCTTGGATTGTTTAACGTTGATGGATTTTATGATTTTCTTTATATGTTTCTTGAAGACAACCGAAGAAATAGGTTCGTAACGAAACCTGTGAACGAACTCCTTTTCACAGCCAGAACTGCCCAGGATTTAATTGACCAAATCTTGGCCTTTGAACCGCATACGGACCCTATCCTTCCATTCCATGATCAATGGTCCAAGGACGATCGTGGTAAAAAGCGTAAGCTGAACCTGGATCTTAACCTCTAGTCTTATGTATTAGTATCTTGTTTATTTTGTGTTATTTTAAAAAAAAAAATTAATGAAAAAAATGAGTGAGAGAAGTCTTTGATAGTTAGACATATGTCCGGTGATGACATTGTATGCTGTAGGGAAAAACCCTAGAAACGATAAGTGTGAGACGTGCTCTCGTCCGATATTCTGAATGGATTGATCTCAGCTAGACCCATGAGCACTTGATTATGGGATCCTAGCAGTAGAAGCCTGAGTGGTTGGCAAGGTGACCAGTTGAAGAGATGATGGATCGGTGAATGACCATTTTCCTGGGTGTCCACACTTGTTTAGTGATGCTATTGTTGGTAAAATCTAAGGTCCCAAGATCAATCAAGACATGAAAACATGCGTGAATACACCAACGAAGATAGCGGAATACTTACATTGATCGGTTTGTCGATTTGAAGATGAATCATGCCCAAAAACGCACTGCCTTTGTAAGCCCACTGCAGCAGTCCATGCTCACTGTCTTGGCAGTTTCGGGTCTCAAAACGAAGCTCCAAACTCCGTCGGATGAATCCCGCCTCATGGGTGAACCTCCCTACCACCTTCGCAAGACTTGAAAGTGTGCTAGCACTTGATTTCTAACCATGAGAAACCACTCTTGGCTTCCCTTTGTTCACGCCATTTCTGGTTCCAAACCAGTGAAGATTTTCTTCATTTGGGCGTGAGAGAGAGAGAAATTAGAGAGAAGAAGTTTTGTGTTAAGTTAAAATGATTTACCAAAAATCAATTTATATTTATGCCATAATTTTTATTAAATTAATAATAAAATTATGACACAAAACATGCAATGGCTTAGAGTGTCAAACACTCAAACTCCATGCAATGACATTGAGTGCAATGTACACAATCTACATGCAAAGCATTAGAATGACATGTGTCATGTGGGCCCCACACGTTTCCAAATGAAAGTGGGCCCACGTGCACTCACGCGTTCGGGTTCGATATTTCCGAAATACCGAGCTTACGTCACGACGTTAATTCAATCGAATTTAAATAAATAATTGCGCCTGGCGAAATTATTATTTACGTCGCTAACGAATTAATTCTAAATTAACTCGTTTGCCCGAATTAAAATCTAATTTTAATTCCGCGTCAAAATCTAATTTCGTCTAAATATCGAATATATTAATTCATCGATCAATTCCAAATTAATCGTTCTCTCTCTTTAGACGACATTTTATCCCGGATAAAATATCTCCGTTATTAATCCTAGATTAATTTTCTCTCTCTTCTATTATAATCCCAGATTATTCAAGAGTGCGAGTTGTGCGTCATCGGTGGATTATCGGGAAGCGACCCATGAGATCCCCGGATAATCTGGCAGTAAATACGGTCGTCGGAGTATCCGAATCACGTACGTACCAAGTATTACGTTCTACCGATTTACGAGACAAGGTCGACTCCTAGCAAAGCACCAAGTCTACCCAATTCTCCGGACATATCCATTTAAGAATATTAAGATCTGTATCAAGCGTAGTATACTAATGTATTGTGCATATCGGCCCAGTATCGGATAGTCACGTGCTAGGGCTGGGGCTGGATAAGTGTCTGCCCCGTCCGAAACACATATCGGATGTCTGGTAACTAGTCTCTATAATCGGATATTCATGACCTAGTCATAATATCACGATTGGATGCGCATCTCTTAAGAGCACTAATACCGTATCCTGCGTGACATCATCTCCACTATGACTGGAGTGATACTTCCGTCTTGACATCACATCCAATACACTACGATTCTCAATATACCCGGCATTGGCGTACACAGAACCGGTTACAGTCCTAGACGACCTCAACTAAAGTATATCGATTGTCGTAAGCATAGCGATGTAAGTCTCAGGTTAAGACTATACACACCTACCTTGATTTCGGCCTCCCATAGACACATATTCATAATACCAATGGGATTCCGAGGGGTCTATCCAGAGCGAAGCTGTTTCCCGTACCATCGGTGAAACACGACCTCCTATCGCACTTGCATAAGTATCCAACACTTATATATATGAGAACTATGCCGTTGTGCCCTCACAACGCACACAAGTGCAATACTAGCCTATTCCGCATTATCGATGTCCAGTCTCGATAATACTCCGGCTAGGGATATTAATGATTAATCCTTCGGGACTGATACTGTCTCATATCATTCTCAGTCCAGGAACTAATCATAGGGACTCTCTTCATTTATATATCTAAGGTGATCTAATCACAAATGATGAGAGTGCAATTTTTGTCACATAGTTAATTTGCTACAACAACACAATGATGTGCAAATAGTGACGCTATGGGTCATTTTGTCCAACAGCTATGATATATGATATGGTTGGAAATAAAGAAAAGAGTCTCTGAAAAATAAATAAATAAATAAATATATAGACCACCTATAACCGATAAGCGTGAAGCTACCCATGGGCGAGTATTAGGACCACCATGAGGAGAAATGCTACCTTAAAGGGTAGGTGTGTCAGAAAAAGAAAAGAGAAAAAAAAAAGAAAAAAAAAAAAAAAAAGAAAGAAAAGAAAAAAGAAAAAAGAAAATGAAAAGAAAGAGACAAAAGAAAAAAAAAGATGAAAACCATATCATGTTGAGTATGCTGAAGTAATCACAGAAAGTGATTAAGACATCCAGGTTGGTTAGACCCACTGGTTCGATTCTCTGAAATGAAATCACCAAGTAGGCTTACTTAAAGACTAAGCTGCGGAAGAGCCCTGGCACACACACACGAGGAGTCTAGCTCAGATAACCCATTCAGATGATTGGACTTGAGTATATCGAGTACTTTGAAGATTCATCAGTTTTGACACGAAGCATTCGTTGAGGACGAAAATATGTATAGCTATCAAAGATTATCTCGTGAGAGGTAATACAATATGTGAAACAGAATATCATGTCAGCTTGGGAACAAGGCCCATATCAGCTTTGGGGTGAGGCCCACATCATTATCAGTCTTTGCCTGGTATGGCACTCTGGGGGCGAGGCCCACATCAGCATCAATAGCAGTCTTTCCAGGTATGGCACTCTAGGGGCGAGGCCCACATCATTATCAGTCTTTGTCGGGTATGGCACTCTGCGGGTTGAAGCCCACATCACTATCAGTCTTCGTCGGGTATGGCACTTTGCGGGTTGAGGTCCACACCATTATCAGTCTTTGCCGGGTATAGCACTCTGCGGGTTGAGGCCCACATCATTATCAGTCTTTGCCGGGTATGGCACTCTGCGGTTTGAGGCCCACATCATTATCAGTCTTTGCCGGGTATGGCACTCTGCGGGGCGAGGCCCAAATCATTATCAGTCTTTGCCGGGTATGGCACTCTGCGGGTTGAGGCCCACATCACTATCAGTCTTTTCCGGGTATGGCACTCTGGGGGCGAGGCCCACATCATTATCAGTCTTTGTCGGTATGGCACTCTAGGGGAGGCCCACATCATTATCAGTCTTTGCTGGGTATGGCACTCTGGGGGCGTGGCCCACATCATTATCAGTCTTTAACAGGTATGGTACTCTGCGGGTTCAGGCCCACATCACTATCAGTCTTTACCGGGTATGGCATTCTGCGGGTTGAGGCCCACATCATTATCAGTCTTTGTCGGGTATGGCACTCTGCGGGTGAGGCCCCACATCACTATCAGTCTTTGCCGGGTATGGCATTCTGCTAGTTGAGCCCCACATCCCTATTAGTCTTTGGTGGATACGGCACTCCGGGTATGGAGACACATCAGTTCAGATCAGTTTCTGCCGAGTACGGTATTCTGGGGGCGATGCCCACATTACATCAGATCAGTATTGCCGGGTATGGTATTCTGGGGGCGAAGCCCATATTACATCAGTTTCAATTTCTGCCGGGAATGGCACTCCGAGAATGGAGATTTAGTCCGGGAATGGACAGCTTGAGAATGAGCACGCCGAGAATGGCACGCCAGGACTGACACTCCGAGAATTGAGATTTAGTCTGGGAATGGAAAGCTCGAGAATGAGCACGCCAAGAATGGCACGCCAGGAATGGCACTCTGAGAATGGAGATTTAGTCCGGGAATGGACAGCTCGAGAATGAGCATGCCGAGAATGGCACGCCAGGAATGACACTCCGAGAATGGAGATTTAGTCCGGGAATGGACAGCTCGAGAATGAGCACGCCGAGAATGGCACGCCGGAATGACACTCCGAGAATGGAGATTTAGTCCGGGAATGGACAGCTCGAGAATGAGCACGCCGAGAATGGCACGCCGGGAATGGCACTCCGAGAATGGAGATTTAGTCCTGGAATAGACAGCTCGAGAATGAGCACGCCGAGAATGGCATGCCAGGAATGGCACTCCGAGAATGGAGATTTAGTACGGAAATGGACAGCTCAAGAATGAGCACGCCGGGAATGGAGATCGGTTCGGGAATGGACCACATCACGATGACAGTTCGGGAATGGACTTCATCACATCACATCACATCACAGTAACACTCCGGGAATGGAGATCGGTTCGGGAATGGACCACAACACAGTGACAGTTCGGGAATGGACTTCATCACATCACATCATCGTTCGGGAATGGACCACATCACGGTGATAGTTTGGGAATGGACTTCATCACATCACATCATCGGTTCGGGAATGGACCATATCACGGTGACGGTTCGGGAATGGACCTCATCACATCACCTCACATCATCGGTTCGGGAATGGACCACAACACGGTGACAGTTCGAGAATGGACTTCATCACATCACATCACAGCAACACTCCGGGAATGGATATTGGTTCGGGAATGGACCACAACACGGTGACAGTTTGGGAATGGACTTCATCACATCACATCATCGGTTTGGGAATGGACCATATCACGGTGACGGTTCGAGAATGGACCTCATCACATCACCTCACATCATCGGTTCGGGAATGGACCACAACATGGTGACGGTTCGAGAATGGATTTCATCATACCACAGCACAACAACGGTTCGGGAATGGACCAGGGGTCGAAGCACCTCAACACCATCAACTCAACAACAGCAGGTGGACCATGCGGCAGCTGGCGAGCCAGGTAAGTAAAAATGCATTGCACGAACTTTGATAGGATTGTCACTATCACACACTGAACAAATCCCATCAAAGTGGGGGGGACTGTAGGCATTGCATTTTTTTGCATACCAAACCCGATGAGGAGTCTTGAAGGAAGTATTACTTTTAAGTCGTGGAAGTCGTTGAAAATGGTCGACGGAAAGGAGAAGTCAAGAGTTGGCATATTTGGTTTTGATTCACTAAGTTCGCTCGGAGTTCGCATGTTGAATCTTCGTTTCGAGGTACATCTTTGGCCCTAAATTCCCGCAAACCACTCTAAGCCCACCTAAACACCTAAACCCACATCCAAAGCCCATGAAACCAAAATAGATCAAACACCAAGCCCACCACCCATGAGGCCCACGACCATGACACCAAAATTCACCCTCCTTGCACTATTCAAACATGATTTATCCTTCCACCAATTTACTTTACACCTTTGATCTCACCTTTTACCTTGACACCTAATTTCCAAGGCATTATTAGAACAACCCCACATCATTTAGCCATCACACCCCACGCCCATCACCATCCCCTCTCATTTTCTTCATTTTCCATCACCTTTTTTTGAATTTTCAACAAAGGATCACAATTATACATAACCTTCCTTCCATTTCCAAACAAAACTTGTCATTTCATTTCCTTTCCTTTCAACCTTTATTGAATTTTCAACAAAGGATCACAATTATACATTACCTTCCTTCCATTTCCAAACAAAACTTGTCATTAATTGATTACCTTTCATTATCACTTGTCAATCTCATTAATGCCCTCCATTTGCCTATTTAAACACTCATTTTTCTGCCTTGGAACACCTAATACACATCAAGAAAAGATTAAGCATTTTAGAAGATCAAAAAAGCCCTCTATCCTCTCCACACATTCACGCCCAAGCCCTTCCTTCACTGCCTCCATCAGTTCAAGCATCCATTCAGCCCCTAGTTCTCACATTTACACACCCATACAACCCCAAGAAACACACAAAACAGCCCATAATTAGGCCTGCAATTCATGCCATTTTGCCCCCCTAGAAATAGCACCCAAATCACCCTAATTTTAGCCCCCAAACCAGTGAATAAACTGCCCTAAACACCCTCTAAAATTCGCCCAAAACAGCTGCTCAAACACACTCAAAACAGTCCCCAAATTCACCGAAACAGTGAATAAAAAACTGCACTTGAAAGTCTTCGAGAAACCGAACAAACGGCAGTCCAATACCCCTCAAAATTCACCAAAACAGCCCATAATTCATTGTAAACCAGTGAACAAAGTGTGGAGATTTAAATTGCAGCGAAACGAAGTGGAAACAGCGGACGAAACAGCGAAACAGTGAGCAAAACGTCGAAACAGTGAATCGGTGGAATCACGGTGTCTTAGCCTTTCCGACGGCCATATAACGCACCTCCAGAGAATGACAAAAAAAGGTTAGACCTGAGGGTTTATATTATTAAATTTATTCACATAAAATAATAATTTAAAAAAATGTGTTTAGCATGAATAGTTAGTTTGGCATGTTATTTGGAATTTGTTCAAATGAAATAATGATTTAGTGTATGATGTGATTTTGGGTGAATGGAATATGTGTTCTTTCTTGTGGTATATTGGATGGAAACCCGGACATAAATTCCATAGCCAAATCCGAATGGACGGTATTATGGTTTGCACTCGGGATACAATGCCCCGTACCACTTGAAGGATTCATGTATTCCATTTCATCCAACTTGTATTTGAGCATGATTAGGTCATTAGAACGTTATTTTATTTCACAGCATGTTTTAGTTATTTATCTTTTGTATGAGGAATTTAAGTTTAGGTGTGTTTAGATTACTATGTATGTAGCATGTTTGATGTGTGATGCCAAATGTTTTCCGTTGTAAGAATTTACTTTCAAAGCATGCGAATTTAGATTTAGGCCTATAGGAATTTAGAGTAGTTTTACCAATGTATGTCTTGTAGACTTGGTTAATATTACACAAATCCATCCATTACAATTGACATAAGTAAGGGACCATTCCGAACCCAACGGTTTGAGGTCTTCCCTTGCGAGGGGTGAGTGCGGCCTTAAATCATTTTCCCGGTTCACACCAAGTGGCGACTCTTTTATTCTCCGGTTTAGTCCTCCGTTGGCTACTCCGTACTCCCAACTAGGCCCTAAGTCTAGAACAGCATGCGTCGCCCAGCTCTTGTGTCCTACAGATAGTCCTGGAAACTAAGAAGTTACTTTATTTGATAAAATAACATCTTAGGCCTAAGCCTGGAGTTAAGCAAATAGTAGAACATGATATTTGGAATATTCATGTGATGACAACTTTAGTGCTTAATCCATTAAGCTTGCCACATAGACTCCTTAATTTCTTAATCAGAACTAAGGATTAGATCTTTAAGTATGATAAATGAAATTGAAGGATCTTCATAGATCTATTATTAGATCTTAGAAGAACTAAATTACAATAATAAACTCTTGGAGAGTTAATGGCTATTCTCAAGGAGATAAAGCCAAACTTTGCAATAGGCAAGTAGCACAAGGCGCACCTTACTTCAACATCCCAGAAGGCCAAGGCTAGGCCAAAGGCTTATGGGGTGTGAAAAGGGGCAAAGGCAAAATCATTATAATCTTCTTGGAAGATAAAGGACATATCCCAAAATGTCTGCCCAAATTGTGGCAAACGGGATCGCGGAAGCATGACTGCCATTTGGACAAAGCAGACATGAGGAATTGAAGATGAGCAAGGCTCTGACTTCAAATATGTTTGTCATAATTATGTTCACTACTAGTATTAAAATTGTATTTTAAATACTTAGTGTGGTACATAAATAATTACTGGTGTGCAGAATCTGCTGTGAGCAAGACACTGACTTCAGTTGAGATTTATCTGCGTGTCAGAAATGGGACGAAAGTCGCTGTTTTAACCGTAGATACCTAAGTCTAGGAACTACCCTTCGGGTGTGTACCTAAATTTGGAAACTGTTAAAATATAACTAGTTTGACTACGAACATTATCTTTATATCAGGGTTTAACCCGTTGCGGGTATACCTTTATATTCTAGAACACTAAAGTGTTTCATTAGATAAAGATAATATTGAGATAAACACGTTAGATGTGAATAACAGTATTTATATTTTGAATATAAATAGATCTCAAACATATGACATGACAAACAAATAGCTCAAACTGATTTGATCAGAAGAAAATTAAATGTGGCATTGATGTCTGGGACACAATTATAAAGACTCGTATATCCATACTTTCGAAGAGTGGGTACTTGGATATATTTGATATTATTCAAAGAAAGTCTACGAATCTAGTTTATTGGGAAAAGTGCCTAAAACGCCTTTTACTTGGTAAAAGTGCAAGTGCCACTGATCTGTTAGCCTTGGTTCATAGTGAAGTAGGTGGGCCCATATATAGCTAGGCTAGAGGTGGATATTAATATTTCGTGACCTACACGGATGTGGCATTGCGTTATGGTTATGTGTTTCTTTTGAAACACAAATCGAAAACTTTTTTGATTTTCGACACGAAATAAACAAACAGATCGGCTAAAGTGTAAAACTGTCACGGTTAGACCATGATGAAAATACTTAAGCAATAAGTTTCTCATATACTTGAAAGATTATAGTATTCTTTCAATGAGGACTCCTCCCGAAACACGTCAAATTGACTGTGTGTCCGAACTAGTAACCGAATTATGTTAGACATGATAAGGTTAATCATGAGTCGCTCTGAGCTACCATTTCCTTCAACGGATAAGCATAAACAGTGCAGAACTTATTTTGAATAAGGTTCCATAAAAATCTGTTTGACATATTTCATATTAGATATGAACAGGAAAGAAACTGGGTTTCTCATTCCTGAATATTTGGGAATGCTAGGCATATGTTTGGATGATACCAAACTAGAACCCAAATTGGATAAGTGCCAATTGTATGTTATCCTAGGGAAACCAAAGTATAGTACTTATACAACTGACAAGAGAACAATGTAATTGTTGCTCACCATGCGTTTTTCCTAAGAGGAATACCTATATGCAGTGGTAAGTGGGAGGAAAGTAAAACTCGATGAAAAACAGTGTAATACTATTCCAGGCACCGATTCCTTAATGGAACACAAATAGTTCATCAAGGATGAAACTATACCAGTAATTTTTGAATACACAAGAACCACGTAAGTCGGAGAGATTCAGAAAATAACCTGGGGTATGAGTTTCTACTCTCACCTCGTAAAGATGTCAGTCTTATTGAGGAATACGAACTGATTACGTATGAGGAAGTGATACAAGGTATCGAATCCCTATTATGGCAAAGTGCCATGAAATCCGAAATTGATTCCATGTAAATCAACCAAGTTTGGGTACTAGTTGTTGTACCGTAAGGCATTGTGCCTATTGGTACTATATAAGTCTTCAAGAAAGACATACATGGAAGGCAACATACCAACATACAAAGCTAGGCTTATAACGTAAAAGGTATCGTTATCAACACTATGTTGATTACGACGAAACCTTTTAACCGTTGCCATGGTTAAATCCATTTGGATAATGATTGCTGATGCTGCATGTTTCATTCATGAAATATGGTAGCTGAATGCCAAAACCGTTTTCCTTGATGAAAACCTTTTGTAGGATGTTTACAACATCCTGACGGTTTTGTCGTACCAAAACTAGCAAACAAGGTTTACAGGTTATTCGATCCATGTATGGATTGAAGCAAACATAGCATTCTTGGAATTATCATTTTGATATAATCATAATGGTATATGATTTAATTCAAAAACGAAAATGATTCTTGTGTATATAAGGAGGTTAGTGGGAGCGCACGGACAGTGATGTCCTATGTAATGATAACATAACATTTCTTGGAAATGATATTCCCATAATACAATCGGTGAAAGCTTGGCTTTCAAGAAAATTCTCTTGGGAGAAACAACCTTTATTCTAGAATAAAGATCTATTGGGATAGATTTAAAGTTGTTACCACTCTCCGAGAACTCGTACATTGAAAAATGTACGCGACCTGATGTCTCATACGCTTTGAGCATATGGATTCATAATCAGGCCAATCCAAGTGATAGTCACTGGATTGATGTTAAGAACATCCTTGAGTATCTTAGAGGAACTAAGGATGTTGTCTTATACTAATGAGAAGAAGAACTTGAAGTGACTGGGTTCACTACTGCAAGTATCATAACCGATAAAACCGACTGTAAGTCATAACAACGGTACTACAAAGTTTGAATAACGGAACAATGAGTTGGAAATATTCCACGCAAGATACTGTTACCGAATAAACAATAAAAGTGGATTATTACTGCAGCTGAGGCAGCAATAGAAGCCTTCTGGATTGATAATAAATCTAATTAGATTAGATATAGTTCTGTTAGCAGCTGAGCTAGGCTTCAGCGCATGCTAAAGAATTAATGGTCTCATCAATGATCCAGATATATACTTCGATATTCATCTGATTCGTTCGGATAATACATCGTGGCGATGTGATGATCGTATAAATCGCATCAGATGATAATCATGCAAATCCACTGACGAAAGTCTTTTCTCAGTAATTTGAGTGAACTGTACATAGTTCGGGTGTAGGACACTCGAGTGACTGGCTATAGGTCAAGTGGGAGATTGTTGGACAGTTATGACCCATAGCGTCACTATTTGTACATATCATGGTGTTGTTGTACAAATTAACTATGTGACCAAGGAAATTGCTCTATTATCATTTGTGATTAGATCACCAAGATGTATAAATGATTGGAGGTACTTATGATTAGTTCTTGGATTAAGATGATATGAGACAGTATCAATCCACGAAGGTTTAATCGAGATTGGACATCGATAATGCGTAAAAGACTAGTATTACACTTGTGTGCATTGTGAGGGCATAACTGCATAGTTCTCATATATTTGGGTATAGGATACTCATGCAAGTGTAGTAGGAGGTTGTGTTTTACCGATGGTACGGAAAACAGCTTCGCTCTGGATAGACCCCTCGGAATTCCATTGGTAGTATTACTATGTGTCTATGGAAGTCCGAATCAGGGTAGGTGTATTTGGTCTTAACCTGTGACTTTAACCGCTAATACTTGCGACAATCAATGTACTTTGGTTTTGGTCGTCCAGGGCTTTAACAGGTTCTGTGTACGCCTCTGTTGGGTATATTGAGAATCGTAGTGTGTTCGGTGTGATGTTGAGATGGAAGTATCACTCCGATAATAGTGGAGATGATGATCACGTAGGATACAGAACTCGTTCTCTTATATGCTGCACCTATCGGGATATTATGACTAGGTCATGTTTATCCGATTATAGAGACAAGTTACTAGAGATCCGATATGTGTTTCGTACGGGGCAGACACAATTCCAGCCCCAGGCCTAGCACGTGACATCCGATACTGGATTGAAATACGCAATACTACGTATACTACGCCTGATATAGATCACATATTCCTGTAAGGATATTTCTGGAGAATTGGGTAGGTATGGCGCTTTGCTAGAAGCCAACCTTGTCTTGTAAATCGGTATAAACGTAGTACTAGGTACGTACGTGTTCGGATAGTCCGACGACCGAATTTACTGCCAACATATCCGGGGATCTCATGGGTCGCTTCCCGAAGATTCACCAATGACGTATGACTAGCACTTTATTAATTTGGGATTAATTAGATAAGAGAGAAAATTAATCTGGGATTAATTGCGGAGATATTTTATCTAGGATAAAATATCATTAAAAGAGAGATAACGATTAATTGGAATTAATCGATAAGATAATATATTTGTTATATTATACTAAATTGGATTTCGACGCGGAATTGAAAATAGATTTTAATTCGGGCAAACGAGTTAATTTAGAAATAATTCGTTAGCGAAGTGAATAGTAGTTTTGCTAGGCATAATTATTTAATTACGTCGCAACGGAAAATTTGTTAATTTGGAATTAGCGAACCCGAGCCCGGGAGTGTTTGCGAGCATATTCTCATTTCGAATTCGAGTGCGGCACGCAAGTCACATCAAGCGTCAAATCGCTAGTCGCATCAAGCGTCAAATCATTAGTCACTTTGAGTGATTTGACAACTTGTCACTTGATTGATTGATGTGAATAGTAGATGGGAGTTGTTGGTAAAGTTTTTTGAAAGCTTGAAAGAAATTTACCATTTTTTTTAATATTTGGTATTTGACTTTTATTATTTTGGTATTAGATACATAAAATCCATACCAACCATTACAACACATTTTTTCTCTCTCTTCTTCTTCCCTCTCTCTCTCTCTCGCCCAAGGGGCAGAATTCTTCCTTTAACTTACTGGTTTTATCGTGAAAATGAAGGAGAAGGAAAGAGTGATTTTTATGGCAAAAATCAAGAGTGCTAGCACACAAAAGGGTCTTGCGAAGGTGATAAAGAACCGCACATGTGAGCTTGGAATCACATCACGAAAGCTTGGAGCTTAGAAGTTGATTCATGGCCGCAAATGGAGGACTCCAAACCAGTCACTGCCGAGAGCTCAAGGAGGGCATAAAAAGATTTTTTTTCTTCGACGCATCGTTCAACCGCTCGATGTAAGTATTCTGAAACTTCTTCGTGTATTCACATGTTGTTTCTTGCTTGATAATCGATCCTCGGGACCGTAGATTTTCCCAACATTATAGTTGATGGATTTGGAATGAAGTAGCTTGATAGGGTATTTATATGGGCATTTCGTTATGAGATAACATGATTTAATCCTTAATTGATGAGAATGCATAGATTTTACATGATAGGTAAGATACGGTCGAATCAATGACTATGTAAGGGATGAAGATTGTAACTTTTGAGTTTGATTCAATGTTTAGTTGTATGACTGCTATGTTGGTGTATATGCCTTGTATGTTATTTAAACTTCAAGAATGAAATTATCCCATATAGGATGAATGATGTGTGTATTTTTCTATTTGATAAGGTTATTAACATGTGTAGGATGTTTAATAAGATGCTTATGAGTTTGTGTAAGGGTATGTTGTGTTGTGTTATAGAAACGGTGAAGTTTGTGAACTTGGTACACCAAGTGTTCGACGTAATGGCAAACTCAAATTAATTAAAGAAAATAAGCACAAGTCATATATTATAAAAGGTGTATAAAATAATGAAATTTTGTTTTTTGGGTTGTCGGATTGAGAGGAGTTAGATGAGAAGGCGAAATAAGAAAGTTAAGTAGTAGTGTTGGTTTATGATACTTTTTGGACAAGCTGTGAAGAATTATTTATAAGCCAAGTTTTTGATGTCTGATTGATGAACGTAAATTTCTTGATAAACTAGACACATAAGGGAGTAACAAATCCAAAATTTTGAATTTTTGGATTTAAGATGAGGTCGAACGGAATTTTTGAAGTAGGGCGATCTACTGCCCCTGGACCCAATTTTTAGTTTGGACAGCCTCTGAATTTCACTTCATAACTTGAGTTTCTGAAATCGGAATTACGATCCATAAAAACTACCAAAACCTAGATACAATAAAGACCATTCTATTAAAATTTCAGCTTCAGATTCATTATCAATTAATTATAGTGAGTTTTCAATCTTAGGCGTTTGGGCAGTGAATTATTAGCAACTAGTAGAATTTAAATTTCCGCTCCCGCACGTGTATAACTCCAAACCTTAGCCAGTAAAAATTCATAGACCACACTTATAAGTTATTAACTCAGAGAAGTCAAGTAATCATGCATTGCATATTTTATTTATTGATCGAAACAATATCTCACAACTTATGTTCTAATAAAGTTTATCGATTATAGACTATCGGTAGAAACCACAACTTTCTTCGACACTATGAAGTAGTGTCAGTTAGTTTCCAAATCTCTAAGTGGAGTACTTGTTTTCATAATTTACTTATTTCAGTTATTTTCTAATAATTTCAAAGTTCTACGATTTATATATGATATTTAGTTCTTTATTACTTTTATGCCATTGAAAGAAAAACATAAGATATTTAAGAGATTTGAGATATTGAGCACAGAGGATTTTGATAAGATCATTATCAAAATTATTTCGACAAATATTATTGATTCGATACATACGATTTTTATTTTGATTATGGGATTGACGGATATTGGAATTGACATATACAGAGACCTGTCCACATGTAGTTTCAGGACTAGGGGCGGCAATACATAACGCCCCTAGATCCTATTTTCAGGGCCAGGATGACAGCATAAATTAGCTCTCCTATCTCTAGTTCAGTGACTTGAGGGAGACGATCCGTAATGTCCCAAGGCACTAGTTAGACGTGTGGGAAGACGATGATACATAACGTCCACATACGTCAGTTGTTTTTCAGATGTGATTTTTTCGAACGTCTGTTTTATGAAAGAGTTTTACATGAATTAGTTTTACGAGAGATCTCAGAGTTTTTACAGAAAGAAAGAAGTTTCCTAGAAAAGTTTTATAGAAAAAGATTTATTTTCAGACAATAAAAGATTTTTCAAAAAAGATTAGCTTTCTTGATATGATTCAATTTTCAGAACAATAAATTTCTATACAAAGTTTTTTTAGTTCTTGTTTTAAACTATCCACTCATTAGGTCGTTAAAACGATCTAACCCCCCACTCTCCAGTATTTCTATTTTGCAGGTCTACTCTAAGGACGAGCTCGAGAGGATGGATACTGATGGCAGTCATTAGGGTTATTGGTGTTGGTTTTCTATTATATGTCCCAAGGAAAGATTAAGCATTTAAATACAACAATGAATATATATATTAAAAGATGAAGTATGGCGGAATCATACTCACAAAGATTGGAATGCGGATGCGTTGATGAAATGAAAATTTTCTCCTTTGTGCAGTGAAGGTTTCGGCCAAGGTGAGTGGGGAAGCTCCAAGCTTTTTCTTTGATCCTTCCAAGCTCAAGAATTAGTTTCCCATAACACCTTTGTATGATCCCTTGAAGGTGCTAGCCTTGTGTGTGAATTTATGTTCCAAACAAAACACAATTTCTACAAGTTTTTGCAACAAAACAGAAAAGTGGAGAGGGCTGTGAAACTTCACAGTTTCGGTCAAGAGGAAAGAGAGGAGAGGGAGGGATTTGATTTCAAAAATCAATTTATATTTATGCCATAATATTATTAAATTAATAATAAACTTATGACAAATCATGCAATGGCTTCAGTGTTAAACACTCAATTTCCATGCAAAACCATTGAGTGCATTGTACACTATCTCCATGCAATGCATCACAATTAAATAATGCATAATATGACATGTGTCATGTGGGCCCCACACGTTTCCAAATGAAAGTGGGCCCACGTGTACTCACGCGTTCGGGTTCGATATTTCCGAAATACCGAACTTACGTCGCGACGTTAATTAAATTGAATTTAAATAAATGATTGCGCCTAGCGAAATTATTTTTACGTCGATAACGAATTAATTCTAAATTAACTCGTTTGCCCGAATTAAAATCTAATTTTAATTTCGCGTCGAATCGAATTTCGATTATTATATCGAATATAATAATTTTACGATTAATTCCAAATTAATCGTTCTCTCTCTATTTAGTACTTTATCCAAGATAAAGTCTCTCCGTAATTAATCCAAGATTAATCGAGTTTGAATCATACGTCATTGGTGAATCTTCGGAAGCGACCCAAGAGATCTCCGGATATGTTGGCAGTAAATACGGTCGTCGGATAATCCGAACACGTACGTACCTCGTACTACGTTTTTACCGATTCACAAGACAAGTTTGGCTTCTAGCAAAGCGCCATGCCTACCCAATTCTCCAGAAATATTCTTATAGTAATACCAGATCTATATCAAGCGTAGTATACCGTAGTATTGCGTACATCGATCCAGTATCGGACGATCACATGTTAGGCCTGGGGCTGGAAATGTGTCTGCCCCATACGAAACATATATCGGACATCAAGCAACTAGTCTCTTTAAATCGGACAATCCTGACCTGGTCATATTGTCCCGCGGTTGCAACCTTTTATAGAGTACTAGTTCTGTGTCCTGCGTGATCATCACCTCATATGTCTGAAGTGATACTTCCATCTCGACATCACATCCAGTATACTACGATTCTCGATAAACCCAGAAGAGGTGTACACAGAACCGGTTAAGGTCCCCAACCACCAAAACCAAAGTTTACCGATTGTCGCAAGTACTAGCGATGTAAGTCTCAGGTTAAGACCATATACACCTACCCTGATGCGGCCTCCCATAGACACGCAGACATACTACCAATGGGATTCCGCGGGGTCTATCCAGAGCGAAGCTGTTTTCCGTACCATCGGTAAAACACAACCTCCTATCGCACTTGCATAAGTATCCAATACTTAAATATATGAGAACTGTGCCGTTGTGCCCTCACAACGTGCACAAGCGCAATACTAGTCTATTCCGCATTATCGATGTCCGATCTCGATAATACTCCGACTAGGGATATTTAATGATTAAACCTTTATGGATTGATACTGTCTCATATCATCTCAATCCGGTATTAATCATATGGACTTTCGCCATTTATATATCAAAGTAAATAATATTACAAAACGGCAAAAGGCAATTTCATTATCACATAGTTAATTTTGTACAATAATACAATATCATTTACAAACAGTGACGCTATGGGACATAATGTCTAACAATCTCCCACTTGGCCTATAGCCAGTCACTCAAGCATCTAATACCCGAACTATGTATGTGTCGTTCAAAAACTTGCTGAAGAACAGCCTTCGTCAGCGGATCTGCAATGTTGTCATCTGATGTGACCTTCTCGACCTTTACATCGCCACGATGTATAATCTCCCGAATCAGATGGTAACGTCGAAGAACATGCTTGGACCGTTGATGAGACCTTGGTTCCTTAGCCTGTGCTATAGCCCCGTTATTGTCACAATACAATGGAACGGGCTCAGCTGCTAACGAACTACTCCTAATCCGATTAGGAACTTTCGGATCCAAACTGCCTCCTTTGCTGCTTCAGATGCAGCGATGTACTCCGCTTCTGTTGTTTGAATCGGCAACAGTATCTTGCTTGGAAGATTTCCAGCTCACTGCTCCGTTAATTCAAACAAAAAATGTACCCGGATTGCGACTTGTAGTCATCCTTGTCGGTTTGGAAACTTGCATCGGTATACCCAGATACCGCAAGTTCTCCACCTCCATAAATTAAGAAAGCATCCTTAGTTCGTTTAAGATACTTAAGGATATTCTTAACTGCTATCCAGTGACCTTTCACCTGGATCGGCCTGATAGCGACTGCACATGCTCAAAGCATATGAGACATCAGGTCGTGTACATATCATGGCATACATCGATCCGACTGCCGAGGCGAACGGTATCCGACTCATGTTGTCTCTCTCTTCCTGAGTCTTAGGACACATGTCCTTAGACAGAGAGGTACCACGTACCATTGGAACCAATCCCCTCTTGGATTGTTCCATGTTGAATCGCTTCAACACTTTATCAATGTATGTACTCTGGGAGAGTCCAAGCAGCTTTCTAGATCTACCCCGGTAGATCTTTATTCCAAGAATAAAGGCCGCTTCTCCCAGATCTTTCATGGAGAATTTTAATGAAAGCCAAGCTTTCACCGACGTTAGCATGGGAATGTCATTGCCTATAAGCAATACGTCGTCGACATAAAGGACAATAAAAGTAAGTGCTCTCCCACTAACCTTCTTGTATACACAAGGGTCATCTGCGTTTTGCACGAAATCATATTCTTTTATGATCTCATCAAAACGCTGATTCCATGACCGTGATGCTTGCTTCAATCCATAAATGGATCGATTTAACTTACAAACCTTGTTTGCAAGTCTAGGTACGATAAAACCGTCAGGCTGTTGCATATAAACATCCTCCAAAAGGTTTCCGTTAAGGAAAGCGGTTTTAACGTCCATCTGCCATATTTCGTAATCGAAATATGCAGCTATTGCAAGCATTATCCGAATGGATTTAATCATGGCAACGGGTGAGAAGGTTTCGTCATAATCAATACCATATTGTTGACGATACCCCTTCGCTACAAGCCTAACTTTGTACGTTTGTACGTTGCCATCCATGTCGGTCTTCTTCTTGAAGATCCATCTGCATCCAATAGGCTTTACGCCTTCTGGTGCATCAACCAGTGTCCAAACTTGGTTGGCGTACATGGAATCCATCTCGGACTTCATGGCTTCTTGCCATAAAGCGGAATCGATATTTTGTATCGATTCCTCATACGTAGCCGGCTCAATATCCTCAATAAGATTATATCTACATGAGGTGAGATCAGGAATCCATACCTCTCAGGTACTGTTCTGACTCTCTCCGACCTACGCGGTCCTTGTGTATGTGAAGTTTGTGGTACAGACTCATCCCGGACGGTCTGTTCTTGTTCCGTCGTTGATTCATTGCCAGGAACAGTATCACTACGATCTTCATCGAGTTCTACTTTCCTCCCACTTACCACTGGCATTTATAAAATCCTTCTCAAGGAAAAATGCTTGTAGAGCAACAAATACTTTGTTCTCTTGTGGGTGATAGAAGTAATATCCTTTGGTTTCCCTAGGATATCCTACGAAAAGGCATTTATCAGATTTGGGTTCAAGTTTGGTACCTTCCAAACGTTTAACATATGCCCAGCATCCCCAAATCTTCAGGAAAGAGAAACCTGGTTTCCTTCCTGTCCATATCTCATATGGAGTCTGTTCAACAGACTTCAACGGTACCTTATTTAAAATAAGTATAGCACTGTTTAATGCGTATCCCCAGAAGGATATTGGTAGCTCAGTGCGACTCATCATTGACCTCACCATGTCTAACAAGGTGCGGTTTTTCTCCGTTCGGACACACCGTTTAATTGCGGTGTTCCAGGAGGAGTCCACTGTGAAAGAATACCATATTCTTTCAAGTAATCTTGAAACTCATAACTTAAGTATTCGCCACCACGGTCTGACCGTAATGTCTTAATACTCTTCCCTGTTTGTTTCTCCACTTCGTGTCGAAACTCTTTGAATTTCTCAAAAGTTTCCGACTTGTGTCTCATAAGATACACATAACCGTAACGAGATGCATCATCTGTGAAGGTTACGAAGTAGTGAAATCCACCTCTAGCCTGGCTAGACATGGGCCCGCATACGTCAGTATGAACGAGAGCCAACAATTCTGTGGCACGTTCACCTTTACCGCTAAAAGGTGATTTAGGCATTTTGCCTAAAAGACAAGATTCGCAGACGTCATATGAATTGGGATCAAATTCGTCCAAGTACCCACTCTTCGAAAGTGTGGATATGCGAGTCTTGTTGATGTGTCCTAGACGACAATGCCACATATAAGCTTCATCTTTTAGATTACTCCTTTTGAGCCTTTTGTTTGTCATTTTAGGAGATTCATTTATATTCAAAATATAAAGACTGTTATTTGCAACAGCTGTGCAAATTTCTGCATCATTTTTATATAAATAACACCCAGTGTTTCTAAATACAAAAGTGTAACTCTGCTGGGTTAACAAGGATACAGATATAATATTCCTAGTTAAACTAGGTACAAAATAACAGTTCAAAAGTTTAAGTACATGCCCTGAGGGCAGTTCTAAAACAAAAGTCCCTACGGCCAAAACAGCAACTGGTGTTCGTTTCCGACCCGTAGATCCATCTCCCCCGATGCCAGCACCCTGCTATCCTGCAGATCCTGCACATCAGTACAAATATGAGCACCACAACCAGAATCAAAAATCCAATTTTTAAACTAGAAGTATTCATATTTATCTCAATAACAAACATACCAGAGGCGATAGCCTTGCCAGCCTTGATATCCTCCCTCTGCCCTTTGCCCATTCGGCAGTCACGTGTCCAGTGACCCCTCTTGCCGCAGTTGAGGCAGATGTCGCGAGATTTGTCCTTTGGCTTCCTAGAAGCCACTGTCAACTTGCCCTTGCCCTTGTTCTTGAACTTCTTCTTCCTCGCACCTCCAATTGCCTTGGGCCCAGCCCTTGGTGCATGAGAGGTCGATGCATAATGCGCCTCGCGCTTGCTCCCCTTTAGGAGTTCCTTTTCGGACTCCTTCAGCATGGACAACAACTCTCCAAGAGTGTCGTCAGTGTCCATCAACTTATAGTTGATGATGATTTGTTTCCAAGTATCGGGTAGCGATTGTAATAGCATATCAATCGTCAACTCTGCCTCCAAGACAATGCCCATCTTGGCTAACTCATCAATGTCAGCGATCATTTGAGTCCCGTGGGCCTCAACTGATGCGCCGTCTGTCATCCGAGAGCGGAAGAGTTTCCTTACTAGCTCGTACCTCTCCATCCGCTTGTTGGTGCGGTGGAGATCACGCAATCTTGCCATCATGTTTAAGGGATCCAAGTCCCTGTTCTGGCGTCTGAAATGCTGGGTCATTGCAGCTAGCATAACTGACTGAGCTTGGTCACAATCGTCACTATGAGTCTTCCATAACTCTAGCTCCAGTGGCTCAGTGGGTTTAGGCGGGAGAGGTCTCTGAATAGTATACAGCACCCTCTCAGCCCCAAGCACTATCTTGAGGTTCATTTCCCAGTCGGCAAAGTTTGTCCATTTGAAGACATTATCGCCCATGATTATGTCGCGGACATTACCCTTGCCAGTCATCTTGACAACTATAGTCCAACTATAAAGTCAACGATGTTATGGGTACAGTCAAACTGTTACAAGCAAAATAACAATATATTAGTCCAACTAATTATTAAAATATTGACGAAATAATTTTGAAAGACGCGTAAGGCTAAGTATCTGAACGAAATTGCAAATTCAATAATAGCCTCCCAATATTTTCTTCAAGTCTCTAACCCTCTTGTGGAGAACTCGGGAAATCGCATTTCCTAGTGGGCTAGGATCCCGTTAAATAACACACAACCTTGACTTTGGCCAATAAAAGCTGTATGCTATTTAACTTAGGTAGATCTCTATGATCAATTGGATCTCATCCAATTCCTAGATCCGGTTAGGTGGACATCCAAGTCCGAAACATATGTATAATGTCAATGTATCCATTACATTTTCCTAACCATATCCTCCGAATCATCTAGGCCTTGGCTTTGGCCAAAAACAAACCTAATGATTCCAGTTAAGCGGGACCCATTGACGAGGAAAGTTTCGTAATCAATGTCATTGGACAAAAAGTGATCTTGACTTTGGCCAATAAAAATCACGATTTGGACAAGACACCGATATGCAACAAAACTCTCATGATTCAAGTACATCCTTGATTGACAAAGGTCTTGACTTTGGCCAAACAAACCAATGCCAACTTCGGATCTTGAACAAGAATCATTCAATGGAAGGATATTTGCTTAATATAAATTGAGGGATTTTCGCGTAATTGGCAACCAATTTATTTATCTTTGTTAGGTTTCATCATCATACACCCTTAAGCATGCTTCTAAAACATCATAAAGCGCGTAAAGTAAATTAATAGTGATATGCGGATGGATATATAAACAATTTGTTCCTAGAACAAATCACTCCCTTTCCACTCCCTGCTAGCTAGCCTATTCTACTTCTACCCATTTTCATAATACAATAAGAGAAACCTCATTTACATTGAGGGGAATTAGGTGAGAAGAGAATACAAAGAGATAAAGAGATAAGGCTGGACACGCAGGTCCAATTATAAATTCCAAATTTACAATAATTTCTAAAATTACCATTTCCCTTCTAATATCCATCCGATATACACTATTCATTCAACACATACATATATTTTCAAACAAGACATGCTTTTTACAACCAATCTAATCAAATTAATTAGTCTATGTTTAAGTGATCATCCAATGTTCAAACAACGGTTTGATTTTGCGCGAGTCCAACTCGATTGAGAATAAGTACATAAGGTACGAATTCGCGAATTATATCGAACTACTTATTAAATCTAATTTAATTCGTATTCAATACTAATTCAATTATTTAATTCCAAATTAAATGTTTACACTTTTAATGTGCTTTAAAGACTTAGATTCTAATCTAATCCTATTGGGTCTCAAAGCCCAACTAACATCCAATGTTTAATTTAATTCAAGTCAAATGGGCTTTCAATTGATTTATTTAAGGCTTGGGCTTTGGTCAATGTGGGTCAACCCAATTTCCAAGCCCAAATAAGGAATCACCCTTAAATGCCATAAAACCAATTTTAAGCCCATAAGGCCCAATTAAATTTTTAAAGCCCATTATATTATATTTGGACTTAATGGAGTGGATTTAGCCCAAATTGGATCCAATCCTTTTGGCCCAAATCTACTTGGTCCACCCAAGCCCATTATGCCCAAATACAATATTAAAAGCCCAATTCACCAATTAAGCCCTTAATTAAATTTTTATATTCCAAACATTAAAGTCCAATTAATTAAAGTGTAAAACCAAGATTAATATATTAAACCAATATTTCAAAAATACCCATTTAATTTATTAATCATCTATTTTTCAATAAATGTCCAACATTAATTTTAACAAAAAATCAACTCCTTTACATGTCCATTAACATTCGGCCAAGTGAGTTTTTTTGTGTCGATTTGTTTTTCAATCCGATTGAATTACTAATCTACGTCCCGTATACGTTCTAAGTCATCCAATGATCTTAAACACAAAAAATTCCAATCCACTCCAGTAGCAACACATTCGGCCAAGGCATCAATTTGGGGAAAAAATCATCCAATGCATTTTTCATAAAATTGATTTCATATTATGTCATTTTACATACATATAAGCATACTCATTCATCAAATTTCACAAGAACATGCTTCAATCAATTTTACCCAAATTTTAACCTAAAGTTTTCATGCTTAACCATGGCTCCATGATACCATTGTTGGTTTCTATATCCCAAGAAAAGATTAAGCATTTAAATACAACAATGAGTATATATATTAAAAGATGAAGTATGGCGGAATCATACTCACAAAGATCGGAATGCGGATGCGTTGATGAAATGAAAATTTTCTCCTTTGTGCAGTGAAGGTTTCGGCCAAGGTGAGTGGGGAAGCTCCAGCTTTCTTTGATCCTTCCAAGCTCAAGAATTAGTTTTCCATAACACATTTGTATGATCCCTTGAAGGTGCTAGCCTTGTGTGTGAATTTATGTTCCAAACAAAACACAATTTTCTTCAAGTTTTTGCAACAAAAACAGAAAAGTGGAGAGGGCTGTGAAACTTCACAGTTTCGGTCAAGAGGAAGAGAGAGAGTGGAGGGATTTGATTTCAAAAATCAATTTATATTTATGCATAATATTATTAAATTAATAATAAACTTATGACACAAATCATGCAATGGCTTAGAGTGTTAAACACTCAATTTCCATGCAAAACCATTGAGTGCATTGTACACTATCTCCATGCAATGCATCACAATTAAATAATGCATAATATGACATGTGTCATGTGGGCCCCACATTTCCAAATGAAAGTGGGCCCACGTGCACTCACGCGTTCGGGTTCGATATTTCCGAAATACCGAACTTACGTCGCGACGTTAATTAAATCGAATTTAAATAAATGATTGCGCCTAGCGAAATTATTATTTACGCCGCTAACGAATTAATTCTAAATTAACTCGTTTGCCCGAATTAAAATCTAATTTAATTTCGCGTCGAAATCGAATTTCGATTATTATATCGAATATAATAATTTTACGATTAATTCCAAATTAATCGTTCTCTCTCTATTTATAGTACTTTATCCAAGATAAAGTCTCTCCGTAATTAATCCAAGATTAATCGAGTTTGAATCATACGTCATTGGTGAATCTTCGGAAGCGACCCAAGAGATCTCCGGATATGTTGGCAGTAAATACGGTCGTCGGATAATCCGAACACGTACGTACCTCGTACTACGTTTTTACCGATTCACAAGACAAGGTTGGCTTCTAGCAAAGCGCCATGCCTACAGAATTCTCCAGAAATATTCTTATAGGAATATCAGATCTATATCAAGCGTAGTATACCGTAGTATTGCGTACATCGATCCAGTATCGGACGATCACTGTTAGGCCTGGGGCTGGAAATGTGTCTACCCCGTACGAAACATATATCGGACATCAAGCAACTAGTCTCTTTAAATCGGACAATCCTGACCTGGTCATATTGTCCCGACGGTTGCAACCTTTTATAGAGTACTAGTTCTTGTCCTGCGTGATCATCACCTCCATATGTCTGAAGTGATACTTCCATCTCGACATCACATCCAGTATACTACGATTCTCGATAAACCCAGAAGAGGTGTACACAGAACCGGTTAAGGTCCCCAACCACCAAAACCAAAGTTTACCGATTGTCGCAAGTACTAGCGATGTAAGTCTCAAGTTAAAACCATATACACCTACCCTGATGCGGCCTCCCATAGACACGCAGACATACTACCAATGGGATTCCGCGGGGGGTCTATCCAGAGCGAAGCTATTTTCCGTACCATCGGTAAAACACAACCTCCTATCGCACTTGCATAAGTATCCAATACTTAAATATATGAGAACTATGTCGTTGTGCCCTCACAACGTGCACAAGCGCAATACTAGTCTATTCCGCATTATCGATGTCCGATCTCGATAATACTCCGACTAGGGATATTTAATGATTAAACCTTTATGGATTGATACTGTCTCATATCATCTCAATCCGGGTTAATCATATGGACTTTCGCCATTTATATATCAAAGTAAATAATATTACAAAACGGCAAAAGGCAATTTCATTATCACATAGTTAATTTTGTACAATAATACAATATCATTTACAAACAGTGACGCTATGGGACATAATGTCTAACAATTGGGTCCACTCATTAGTCAGGTTGAGGTTTATGGTTTAATCAATGTTGTAATGGTTACAAGTTATGTAAAAATTATATTGAGAGTCATTACTTGAGGTTGTCCAAGTAGAAGTTATTGGGATTTAGCAAAGCAAGTTAAGAGTTGTAAAGAACAAAGATTGTTTTAATTAATTTAAGTATAAGTGTCTGATTGTGATTGTCAGATAATAAGAAAAGTAGTAGAGTTCAGTTATTCAGTCATTTAATTACAGGCTAATGGTGATAGGGTGACCTATCTCCTGCCGGTAGCATCTCCGAGAGAGGGATGTTATAAAGTTGGTATCAGAGTCAGGTTTAGGGAGTCAGTGGCTGCAGTTGGTAGAGTATTGGGGTCATGTATACGTAGTATGCCCGGGGTACTTGTATACGAGGTACTACCTCTCCAGTATCCGATCCTCGAGTATGTGAAGAGGTTTTAAGGGGGAATATCGGTAACGCAGCGGAATAGTGGAAAATCAAAATTTTCCGGTTTTAAAATTTTTCTCGGATCAATTAAATAAACTTATTTATTTAATTATCCAATTATCAAATTCTGAAAAATTACACAAGAAATCAAATTTCTTGGTAATTACCAAATTGCCCCAAAACTTTGTAAGTTTATCATTTTAGTCCAAAAGTTGTCAAATACAATTGTGGATGATTCTAAATCATTTCTAAAAAAATTTCAACACATCTAATGCATCAAAATCAGATTTCACACCAATCCCCAATTTTTGAGCTTATTGCCGTGAACCCCCAAAATTTTCAATTAATTACAATTTGGTCCCTTCTGTTCAAAATAAGTCAAGATAAAATTCAATAACCTAAAATTTTACATACATCATATTCATACCATAATGCATCACATATATGAAAAGCCCCAAATTTGGAGTGAGTTAAGAACCATAATTTTCCAATTTCATCAAATTGTCCAATTTCACCAAATTTACAAAATCCAACACTTTAATCCATTCAATACTTCACCAATTTAGCCTCACCACTTTTAAAAAACTCTAGAACAATTCTAGGTCACCAAATAGTGGCTTACCAACTCTAGAATGGCAACTTGATTTTCTAAAAATCAAAAGTAAAGCTTTGAAACAATTTCAAGCTTACTTACATGCATCACACTTTCATTAAAGTTCACAACCATATAAACACAAACTATAAGAGTAGATATGACATAAAAGCATCACAAAATGAAGCTAAGCATATTAGAAACATTTTCTATGTTGAAGACTTTAATGAAAAACTTACAAAAACAAGATTTTTCCAAGCTTTCTTCTTTAGCCTCCAAGCCTTTTCTCTCAACTTCTTTTATGTTTATTTGGTATCAAATGAACTTGTTAAACCCTAAAAGATGAAACAAAACAATATATACTCCACAAATTTAGCCTTGGCCGAAATTGATGGTGAGAAAATATCAGATATTTTCATCTGTTTCATTTAACTTCAACTTGTCAACTTGCATTTCTAAATCATTACACTTTAATGAATTATTCAACCAAGTCAACAATTGCAACTCAAAAATATAATAATTATATTTATTTAGGGTGTTGGCCGAAAATACGAAAGAAAAAGGAAAATGGATATTTTCAATTTTAACAATTAAAACAAATATCCAAGGAAGTCAAATTCAATTTGACAACATTTTCCTTTAAGTATAAAGTCAACAATAAACACTTATAATCATTTCCTAACTTTATCATTTGGTGAGATATTTATATTTTAATTATATTAATCATTTAACAATTAAATAATTAAATAATTAATTAAATACAAATATCTCAAATATATGTATTATATTTACTTTAAATATCTCAAATACATATAATAATGATATATGTCAAATACGTTTATTCGACAATTTATTAATGTGTATTTAATAATATCATATATTAAATACAAATACACATTAATTAGGAAATGACGGTTCGGCCCGTTCCCATTGGTTTTTCATTTAACGTTTAAACGATTTATAAATAATCATAATTATTCATAAAAGTTGCCATAGTGCTCTACAAGTATATTTCATTAGTGAGACTGTCTAGATTCAGGTATATCCGTCACAAAATCCAATTTCGCGTCCATAATTTACCCACCAGTAAATTATGACGAACATGGATAAACTAACTGAATCATACAAGTCGAGATCATTGCATACGTATAATCTCTCCGTCATAGGTATCCGAATAATCCCAGAGATATAGATGTAAACGTCAAATCTCTATAGGTATTATCCCGTCGACGTATCTATTAGCAATCTCTAAATAACAATCGGAACATACTTCCGTAATATACTATGGCCACGGATTTAACAGACTGCTAATTATATATGGACTACATATGCTCTGTACACAGAACTGACGGATCCTATCTTGACACAAACAGGATATCCTGAGGATCGATCCACACCTAACGAACAGATGGAGGTCTGATGTTAATAGATTGGTGACGTGACTGCCATCTAAGTGTGGAGGATGTCTCATACATCCACAGTGGTGTCTCAAGTCGAATGACCACTATGATACTCAACCCGAGAAGATTCTTATTGATGTTGGTGTACCATCCATTAAGAATCTTCGGTGAGCCGTTCAGTGTTTATCCACTATAAACACCTACACGTCTATACGAGTCTCCCCAGACTCATGGTTCTTTGGGATAAACCATCGGACCGAGTCTCGATATACGACATGTATTGGTCTCAACGGATTTGACTAACCGACTCGTCTTAGTGAATCTTGACCAGGAAATAAGTTTGATAATATACATTTAGCAGTGACACTTCCCAATGTCAATTACAAACTAACTTTGTAACTGTGTACTGCATTATATATTATCGGGCCTTTGTCTAATATATACATATCACTAAACAACATTTAGTTTCAATCTAATAGTAATTAGATCGAATACGTATATAAAAACAAGACTTGTAACCACTAAGTAAGTAATATTATGGAAAATGGGATGTTCGTATTCATGAATCAGACATAAATACGGTCCGGATTGGCGCTCTGAGCACCAACCCCAACAATTTCTCACACTTGCTCTAGTGTCAATCTACGGTATCATATACACATCTCAATTTGTATCTTATACTCATGGCTCTCAAAAGCTCACCTCACACTTAAGAGGTAGGCAACAAGAAGCATGTCCGCTATGAAATATTGAGTTTGTCAAACAAACTCCATCGTTTCCCATAGTCAGCATCATTCATATTTTGTAGAATCTAAATTATACATTAATATGACTCTGATGCTACATCAGTATTGTGCTACAGCTACTGAGTTGTCCAAGTATTTAGGGATCAAATCCAAAATACTATGAAGACAACCGCAAGCACAACATCAATAAAAAACTTCTAATTTATAAGGTCACTATGCAACTTCATAAGTCAATACTTCATAAGTTGCATCTAATTCCACTTTAATAGTAGAATCCTTCGTGACACTTCCACTGCATCTTTTGTGACTCATTATGACGTAGATTGTCTAACGTCATAATTAGTCTTCAAAATAATATGACCCTAATGGTTGAAGATCGCATTCTCCATGAATTATAAACTCGTTCTTAATATCTCAAAGATCACAAAGAACGTGTTTTAAGATCCATCATATGGTCTATAGGGTATCAAAATAACTCGTAACAATTACGATTAAATCGATATCTACAATCGCACATTATAAAGTATTTATTATGTCATCATCAAATGATACATAAGATTGATTAGACATTCTAATCAATATCTCTTTCGAAAAAGGAATCATCATTTACGAAAGATGAATACTTTATATAAGACACACAATAACTGTCAAACAGTTATACTAACTGTCATACAGATAGCCTAGTTATGTCCTTTATTAGATCATATCTAATGCACAACTAATAGGAGTATCTCACAAGTCTCTAAGTTTTATATCATATATAAAACTTTATATCAAATATAACAGAGACTACTCCCACTGCTTTCACGGAGTAAAGAAGACTTAGGTAAATCTTTTACCTTACAAACATCTCATTATTACTATAATAATGATAATGTTGTTAGGATATATAACACTAGAAAGTAATTTGTACGCTCCCACTAACCCTTCAAGCACATATGTATTCTCTATACTTTGACAAGATCAGACAATCTGACTGATATCAAAAATAGAGAATACGGATTTCCGGAAGACTTATTCGAGTCTACAATAGACTCTATAAGCTAGCACACTAAACTGCGATCTCAGCAGAACACAAACTCTAGGGCCATTCCAGAATGAACTCTTCAAACAAAGAAATCACAACTGATCTCTTATCTGAATAAGTCATTCAAAAAATGCCACTTTGCATTCTTTAGCTAAAATGTACAGTTTAATATCAACATTAATCAATATATCTTTAATTGTTCAATTAGTGTTACTAGAGACAAGTTTCCTTAGAATCTACAATAGATTGCTGAGTATAACTTTTCTCACTGTCATACTGTAAAGGTCAAACCTTTAATAAGCTCACACTACTTTCGCTGCGCAAACAATTAGCACATATCATGAACTAATTCATAATGAAAGCTTAATCAAGTTCAAAACTTGATCATAGTAAGCTATGAACAATCTTAGATCTATGGTTCAATGGTGAACTTCCAGAATCGATATCAAATATCGCTTCCATTATAAGTTATAGGATAATTTTCTTCAATAAGAAAACAACAAAACCATTAAGTATCAAATACTCGTAAATGATTCTGTTATCCTATTGGACTTGTACGGAAGATGTATAAGGGTTGTTTCATCTTATTAATTACGTAGTTCCAATTATAGTTTATCATTCTCACAATTGACTTCAATAAGTCAAGTCTTTTTCTACAATGATTAACATCATATGTTACACACCAAGTAATAAAACTATTTTATTACTTAGGATCGTAGGAAAGATATTCTATCAAATAGAATACAATATTCTATTAAACAGAATAAACGATAAACTTTTACTTATACCTATGAGGTGTAAGTAATTTCCATTATATAACTATTATATAAAAGAAAGATTCAAATCTCAAACTTTTCAAGATTCGGATTTTCTACCTATACATATCATATATGCAACTGTGGAAATTAATGGAACCTAAATTAAAAGGATGAACTAGTGTTACTGGAGCATATCCCCAAGAGTATTGAAACTAATTTGGTAACTTTCAATATCAAACGAATCAAAACATATAAGATTCGACTGCTGCCACTACTCAATTTCATCAAGATGGAATCGTGGAAGAAAAATATTGAATAAGAATCATATTCACTGAATAACTTTAGAACTAATTGCTTTAAATTCATATGTTTGATCGTATCAAAATATCTTTGAACAGTTCAAAGACATGTAATGAATTTTAAAGATAGAGTTCTCACAAAACTTCAGATTAAATATATTTGAACAAGTAAAAAATGTTCAACCTACGTTTCATCAGAACAGATTGAAAGTTCTTGATCATTTCAAGACGTTCAATATGTGTTCTTTTAGAAACACGTAACTAAGTTATGACAATTCATAAACTAAGTTACGAAGTAAAGAAAACTACCTTAAGCAATTACAATTCATTAAAACTACATACATATAATGTATCAGTTTAATGAATCTGGTGGTCCAATGACAAACCATTGGTTAAAAAAGATTTTAATCACCTTCATGAATACAATATTCATTAAATGGATAAGAATGTGTGGTGTGATCTTGTATCAAACCATCATTTACCATACAGAATAAGCATCTAATGCTTAAGTGATTAAACTTATAAAGCACCGTTCTAAATTATTTATTTTACCGAATAATTTTTCTTAATGTTTATCTCTATGCCAATGACACTACTAGTTATATTTAAAATATATAACAATTGTTTATAAAGAACAAGTAACTATCCAATAGTCGCGAGTTCCGATATCAAATATCAAAACAATCGTTAACTAATATTTTTAAATAACTAGATGGGAGATCTGGTATCCAATACCTATAGTTGTAGTATTGTGAAAATCGATATTTTCTATACACAACTATACGCATCTCATTTCTTTAGCTTTACTATTTGCATTCAACTATTCACAACAATTGTAAGTAATTGATTAGCAAATTGTGTCAGACACATTGCCTCTAATGGTCATTAAAGCTAAGAAACGTCATTACTAGATAAACAAATACCTAATGGGGCTTTCTTAATGCCAGTCAAGAATCTCGAGACATGAACTAATTCAAGTCAATTCTTACTGCATAAGAAACTATTCTATCTAAAGCATTATATCCTAAAAGGGATATCTATCTAGATTATCTATCATGACTTGGAAACTAAGTCATTAACCATCTTGATTTTTGAAGAAAATCGGAACAACAGTTCCCGATGGTTTAGACCAATCTAATAATATCCTAGTCTAGTAGTATCTAGAACCTATTCTAGAATTAACTGCAACCAAGAGTCAAGTCAGATAACATATCAAAATATGTGTGAAGTGAATTAAAAGTTTAATTCTATCTAATATAGATTAAGGAAAACAAACAAGCGGCTATTTCCATAATAATACACACTGCCTAAGTTAAGGAATATTTTAAACTTAGCAGTGCCTCCCACTATTTTACGTAATACCGTAATCCCCAACGGAAAAATGAGAATTCAATAATTAAATCAAATTCCATAATGGGAAGAGGACCCCATGAATATATTTCGACTCACAGTAGAGGCACGATCTCGCCTACGTATATTCATAGGCAGACAACACATTTGTCAATCACTCACTAGTGACTCATGTGTTTCCGGTCCTGGTCGTTTCTCGTTGTCGCTGCTAAGGTAGGCCCACAAGGAGACGTACCAAGGTTAAAATCGTCAATGATAAACTCAAGTTACTTGCGTAACCCTGACAGCTAGGGCACGTTCAGGATTCCTCTTTCGCTTGAATTTATCTAGTATCTAATATACATCCGGCATAAATAAATCTCTATTGGCTACACCCTCACAGCAGAGGCACGGTCTCAGATGTAGTCACGGAAAAATATTTATAAACCGTATTGACAAGACGGACCAAGAAACAAGTATTCCAAATACCAGTTACTTTAAAACCTTATTAAGCGGGGATATTCCATAAAGCGTCATACACTTTAAATTTAATCAAATTAAATGAAAGCATGCATGTATCAAATAAAGAAAAGAACAAACACTAGATTTAAAGGGCTAATCATATCGGAGGGTCCAGAATCAGACTTGCTCTGATACCATTTTGAAGGGGTAATATCGGTAACGCAACGGAATAGTGGAAAATCAAAATTTTCCGGTTTCAAAAATTTTTCTCGGATCAATTAAATAAACTTATTTATTTAATTATCCAATTATCAAATTCTGAAAAATTACACAAGAAATCAAATTTCTTGGTAATTACCGAATTGCCCCAAAACTTTGTAAGTTTAACATTTTAGTCCAAAAGTTGTCAAATACAATTTGGATGATTCTAAATATTTTCTAAAATTTTTTCAACACATATAATGCATCAAAATCAGATTTCACACAAATCCCCAATTTTTGAGCTTATTGCCGCGAACCCCCAAAATTTTCAATTAATTACAATTTGGTCCCTTTTGTTCAAAACAAGTCAAGATAAAATCCAATAACCTAAAATTTTACATACATCATATTCATACCATAATGCATCACATATATGAAAATCCCCAAATTTGGAGTGAGTTAAGAACCATAATTTTCCAATTTCATCAAATTGTCCAATTTCACCAAATTTACAAAATCCAACACTTTAATCCATTCAATACTTCACCAATCTAGCCTCACCACTTTGAAACAACTATAGAACAATTCTAAGTCACCAAGGAGTGGCTTACCAACTCTAGAATGGAAACTTGATTTTCTAAAAATCAAAAGTAAAGATTTGAAACAATTTCAAGCTTACTTACATTCATCACACTTTCATCAAATTTCACAACCATATAAACACAAACTATAAGAGTATAGATGACATCAAAGCATCTCAAAATGAAGCTAAGCATATTAGAAACATTTTCTATGTTGAAGACTTTAAAGAAAAACTTACAAAAACAAGATTTTTCCAAGTTTTCTTCTTTTGAAACAACTCTAGAACAATTCTAGGTCACCAAGGAGTGGCTTACCAACTCTAGAATGGCAACTTGATTTTCTAAAAATCAAAAGTAAAGCTTTGAAACAATTTCAAGCTTACTTACATGCATCACACTTTCATCAAAGTTCACAACCATATAAACACAAACTATAAGAGTAGAGATGACATCAAAGCATCACAAAATGAAGCTAAGCATATTAGAAACATTTTCTATGTTGAAGACTTTAAAGAAAAACTTACAAAAACAAGATTTTTCCAAGCTTTCTTCTTTAGCCTCCAAGCCTTTTCTCTCAACTTCTTTTATGTTTATTTGGTATCAAATGAACTTGTTAAACCCTAAAAGATGAAACAAAACAATATATACTCCACAAATTTAGCCTTGGCCGAAATTGATGGTGAGAAAATATCAAGATATTTTCATTTGTTTCATTTAAGTTCAACTTGTCAACTTGCATTTCTAAATCATTACACTTTAATGAATTATTCAACCAAGTCAACAATTACAACTCAAAAATATAACAATTATATTTATTTAGGGTGTTGGCCAAAAATACTAAAGAAAAAGGAAAATGGATATTTTCAATTTTAACAATTAAAACAAATATCCAAGGAAGTCAAATTCAATTTGACAACCTTTTCCTTTAAGTATAAAGTCAACAATAAACACTTATAATCATTTCCTAACTTTATCATTTGGTGAGGTATTTATATTTTTATTATATTAATCATTTAACAATTAAATAATTAAATAATTAATTAAATATAAATATCTCAAATATATGTATTATATTTACTTTAAATATCTCAAATACATATAATAATGATATATGTCAAATACCTTTATTCGACAATTTATTAATGTGTATTTAATAATATCATATATTAAATACAAATACACATTAATTAGGAAATGACGGTTCGGCCCGTTCCCATTGGTTATTTAACGTTTAAACGATTTATAAATAATCATAATTATTCATAAAAGTTGCCCTAGTGCTCTACGAGTATATTTCATTAGTGAGACTGTCTAGATTCAGGTATATCCGTCACAAAATCCAATTTCGTGTCCATAATTTACCCACCCGTAAATTATGACGAACACGGATAAACTAGTTGAATCATACAGGTCGAGATCATTGCATACGTATAATCCCTCCGTCACAGGTATCCGGATAATCCCAGAGATATAGATGTAAACGTCAAATCTCTATAGGTATTATCCCGTCGACGTATCTATTAGCAATCTCTAAATAACAATCAGAACTTACTTCCGAACTATTCTGTGGCCACAGATTTAACAGACTGCTAATTATATATGGACTACCTATGCTCTGTACACAGAACTGAAGGATCCTATCTTGACACACACAGGATATCCTGAGGATCGATCCATACCCAACGAACAGGCGGAGGTCTGATCTAAATAGATCGGTGACGTGACTGCCATCTAAGTGTGGAGGATGTCTCATACATCCACAGTGGTGTCTCAAGTCGAAGGACCACTGTACTACTCAACCCGAGAAGATTCTTATTGACGTTGGTGTACCATCAATTAAGAATCTTCGGTGAGCCGTTCAGTGTTTATCCACTATAAACACCTACACGTCTATACGAGTCTCCCCATACTCATGGTTCTTTGGGATAAACCATCGGACCAAGTCTCGATATACGACATATACTAGTCTCAATGGATTTGACTAACCGACCCGTGTTAGTGAATCTTGACCAGGAACTATGTTTGATAATATACATTTAGCAGTGACACTTCCCAATGTCAATTAAAACTAACTTTGTAATTGTGTACTGCATTATATATTATCGGGCCTTTTTCTAATATATACATATCACTAAACAACATTTAGTTTCAATCTAATAGTAATTAGATCGAATACGTATATAAAAACAAGAGGTGTAACCACTAAGTAAGTAATATTATGGAAAATGGGATGTTCGTATTCATGAATCAGACATAAATACGGTCTGGATTGGCGCTCTGAGCACCAACCCCAACAGTATGTCCTCAAGCTCTATAGAAAAGTTAGTAAGATTTTTTAGAATCATTTGAATATTCTTCCAATAATCTGAAACTAGAATCTTTATTATAGCACAATCCTTCCGTAACCATTCGAATATGCCACATGAGGTTTAGACATGATGGTGATAAAATAATTAATGATCTTTTCTAGAACATATACCAAAGAGTTTAAAGAGAGAGAAAGCTAGAAGAAATTTCATAATTAAAAAGCAAAGAAAGTCGTATATACTTAGAGTAAGCCGAGATAATGGATTGAATAAAAACAGAATAAGATAGTAAAGAAAATGCATGAGCTTGTAGTAGCAAAGAGAATCGAATGAGTAAAAACAACTATGAGAATGGCAGATAGACTCAATTTAGGTTTCTTCCCTCCTCAGAAAATCCCATAAAGTAGATCTTATAACTTTCTGTTGGGATGTATGCCCAAGAGCTACATGTGATGTAAACGGTCTTATGTGTTTTGAAATAAAACGATGCATTATTCATTTGCCCAAGAGCTACATGTGATGTAAACAGTCTTATGTGTTTTGAAATAAAACGATGCATTATTCATTTATCAAATTGTTTGTTTAATTTTTGGATATTATAAATCATCTTGAATACCCTAGATTACTTATGTGCCTTCAGACTTAGTGTATGAGTGTCATACACAAGAGGATTTAAGTCTGAAGTTAGTAATCTTAAATAGTCCATAGAGAGCAAACAAAACGGGTACTTTGTTAGTGGTTTATCTATAGCTGCGGTCCATTCTATATTTTTTTGGCGATCTTGATCTGGATCGTCCATGTAGGAGGATCCTTGTATGATGCGATCATATAGGACTAGACCCAGATGGAAATGACATTCTTATAATATCTGTTAAATCAAGAAAGTCATTTCGATCTACTAGATGGTCATATATGGATTGATCTTAATCCTGAGTGTACTACTAACTCCTGCATGGTAGACTATGTCATTTGATTTACAAAGGTGAGGTTGGTGTAGTAGTCCCGGCCAATAGCTACGTATTTTGGGGGCATGGTCTATTATATAGCAGGGAATGTTTTACGTAGACATGGAGTTCACTCATTCTTGCGATAAGTAGAGGAGTATATTTCTTAAGGGTTGATTCGGTGCTTGAACGATTTGAGTGCTCAAGTCTTTCTGTTACGAATAGAAAGATTAAAATTTATAATGGTTATGAATAAATCGTTCATTAGAGAATCAATGCTACTTAAGGTAAAAAAATTAGAGGGGTATAACATACATTATGACCTGACTCTAATTACGAGATACTCGTGAAGGGTCAATTCGTATGTAATGACTATATCGATGGACACCGACTTGGTTCGGCTTAATATATCATCTGCGGCAACGAGAGTGCAACTTCGGGTTTTTAGTGGAATAACCCGGAGTTAATAATTCGAAATATTTAATTAAGAGCTTAATTAATATTTCGAGATTATTGGAGCTCGGAACCTTAGGTCCGTTTGGTCCCTATGCTAGCTCAATTTACTATAGCGGATTTAGTATAATTGGATAGTCCAATTATATACTCACATATGTATAAATATTATTAATATGATTAATAATATTATTTGTCACACTTTAAACTATATATTAAAATTTAATATATGGTATTAATAATTATATGATAATTATTAAATACAAATATGAAATTATATATATGATATAATTTAATAAGGCTAAAGTTGTAATTTCTAAATTAAAGGGTTTTGAAAACACTTGATTTAATTTTGGAAGTTACAAATCTATAATGGCATTAATCTTTTTGATTTTGTAACATCTTTGACTTTATGGAAAGTTAATATCACATGTTGCAAAATTAATAAAAGAATATATGCCATTGCCGAAAATTTGATAAGGATAAAGGGAAAGGATTTGTTTGTTTTGGAAACAAATAATCCTTGGCATTAATTTGGAAGTTATGACTTTCAAAATTGGTCAATTGCTTATTTAATTTTGTAACATCTTTTTAATAATGGTAATTGAAAATTTGATGTTACAAAAATTAAATAATTCCTTATCATGGCCGAATTTTAGCAAATAGGGAGGGGAGTGGTTGTTTTGTTTTTGGAAACAATTTGACCTAAGTATATAAAGAAAATTTGATTTTCTTTTTGCTAACTCTCACTCTTGCAACCCTAGCCACCTTATTCTTCTTCACCATTCTCTCAAAAGTTGAGAAACTCCATTGAAGAACATAAGAAGAAAAATAAAATATTAAGTGTGATTAAATCTCTAAATCGTTTAGGGATTTATTTTGTGAGTGTAGCCCAATTTCCGTTGGTTACGAGTCATAGCACGGACGTCTTTGTGGTGTCCAAAAAATCATCATTTTCTTCTATTTCCATAGGTCACGGCATTGAGGGTTGGTTTACCTCATTGTCTCCCCTTGCCTTGTTGTTTCGGGGCTCTGTTTGTTTTCGTTTTAATTCGGAATTTTGGGAAACACCTTGGGAAATTTTTAGGGCTTTATTGTGGCTGTAGTTTGAAGGAAAAATCAGACCTATAACATCACTGCAGGTCACGCAAATCAGGGGTTGGTTTGTGTGCAGTTCAGGTGCATAACAGGTCCAAAACAGTCCATTATTTCACTGCAGTTCGGGGGCTGTTCGGGGACTATTTCAGTGGCATTCCGGGGCTGAAATCTTGTCCGAAACAGAAGCAAAATTTCAGTACACCTGCTGGTTGCATTCGGCTAAAGGAAGGGAAGAGCAGAAAAAATTTTCAAGTCCGATCCGTGTGCCTAAGCCGCTTCCGCTACGCGAGGAAAACGTTTCCTACAATTGGCATCTAGAGCCAGGTTGAAAAGTGTTCTTAACCCTTCTCTTTTTCATTTAAAGTTTCTGTTTTTAATATATTTATATGAGTTATAAATATGATATGCATGTTTAGATGAGTGGGCAAAATGTAATATTCATATGATGAATGTTTTTGTTATTTCATGTGATGAATGGATTTTGCATTGGTCGTAAATTTTTCCGGCTCTTATTTTTGTAGTTGGTTTTGTTTTTGGGATGTAAGGCCGTAAGGCCATTGTTTACATTTGTTGTAATTTTATTTTTCAATGTAAAATTTCAATTCTTGTAATTTGGAGCACCGAAGTCGCAAAAGGAGCGAACACCACTTTGAAGCGGGATTTGAAGACCAAGGAATGCCTTGGTGAATCTTATGTACTAATTAGATTAGTATAAGAAAAATAAGAGTTCAGTCAATGCAAAATTTTTTTTATGTTATATGTATGTTTATTTCGAATTGTTTGAATAACATGTCATATAGCTTAGGGTGCCCACTCTTGCATTTTACATGCCATAACATGTCATAGATGCATTATCATTATACACATAAAATATGATTTTATGATATTTAAAATATTTAAATTAGAATATGATATGCATAGAAATCAATTAATTAGATTAATTGGATTTATGGTTAAAAATTTGAATTATAATATATTGGGCTTAATTGGTGCATAATAAATTCCATTGGTATATATGATGGAAACCCGGATATAAATTCCATAGCTGAATTCGAATAGACGGTAATATGGTCTGCACTCGGGATACAATTCCACGTACCATTGGATTTTATAACGCACAAAGATTTATTAAAATGTTTAATTAAATAATAGCTCACTAATACCACTCTAATTAAATTAGTTTAATTGAGTAAAACTATTAGTAGAGACTAATGGAATATTAATGATACAATTTTTAAGAGTTAAAATTGGCTAGGTCACTTATGTCAAACTAGTGTAAATAAAAATTATGATTTAGCCGCCATAAATTTATCCACACTAGTTAAAATAAAATATTAGATATTTTATAGATAGAAACCTTAATTTTAAAATAGTGAGTGGGATAGGGATATACGACATTATATCCCACGATCTCCGTTGTTAGTCCAAAAATGTGAGATTCAAAAGGCGCCTCGAGACGGCTTTGTTTTCGTCCCCTTACGGATGGTGTCCATTTTGGGTCAATATCAGGTTTGGGTTCCGAGAGGATAGGGATTCTAGATGTATCTAGTGAACTGACCTACCCTACGACGGCACTTCACTCGTTAGGTCTAAGAATCTCGAAATGACGGGTTACACCACAAAGGAATAATTAACTGTTAATAAAATTCCTTGATCGAATGAAACGGTAGTTGGTTAATATAGGAATAAGAGTTATTCCCGCATATATTAAATTGACTGAGCTTGTCTCGATCTATCATGTAAGTACTTGACCTACCATACGGCAACACTTACTTGTGGGATGATAGATTTCTGTGGCATAGCAATTCTCTTAGGTTTCCAATTCATTATTCATGGTTCATGCATCATGTTTAATTTTATGCTAAAATTATTTGATGATTTTAATATGCGATGAATGAATGTTAAATGCATGTTTATTTTATTTTTCAGCCATGGTTTCTCCAATTATTTCCATACTCTCAAACGATAAACTAACTGGAGAAAACTATGTTAAGTGGAAAAGTAACATGAACGCTATCCTGGTCTGTGAAGACCTAAAATTTGTCCTGACGGAGGAGAGTCCTCCCGAGCCGGCCAGAAATGCTGGCTAAGCTGTGCGCGATACCTACCAGAAATGGGTCACAGCAAATGAGAAAGCCCGCTGCTACTTGCTAGCAGAGATGTCTGAGGTTCTTACTGCAAAGCATGAACCTATGGCTCTAGCATCTCAGATGATGTAGTCATTGCAGGGCATGTTTGGGCAGCCTTCAGAGTGTCAACGCCATGAGGCCATGGTCTCAGCGATGATTGCTAGGATGAAGGATGGGACATCTGTCCAGGAGCACGTCATGAGGATGATGACCTATCTCAACATTGCTGAAACCCATAGAGCTCGTATTGACGAGTGTAGCCAGGTGACCATAATTATGGAAACTCTTCCGAAGAGTTTCTTGCAGTTTAAAAGAAACTATGTTATGAACAAGTTGACTTTTAATTTGACCCAACTGCTTAATAAGCTCACCCATTACGAGTCCATGCTTGTGGATCCTTGTAAGTTCGGTGCAGAGGCAAATGTTACCGAGTCTTCTAAATCTGCAAAGATAAAAAAGAAAAAGCACTGGGAAGGCTAAGGGAAAACCCATGAAGAAGAAGAACAATAAAGGCTCCAAGGATGCCAAGCCCAAAGGAAAATGTTTCCAATGCAACAAGAATGGGCATTTGAAAAGGAATTGTCCTAAATACCTTGCTGAGCTGAAGGAGAAAAAGGAAACAGGTAAATATGATTTACTCGTTATTGAATCTCTAATAGTGGAGGATGATAAATCCGCTTGGATTGTTGATTCTGGAGCCACTAACCATGTTTGTTCTTCTTTGCAACTACTTGATTCATGGAGGGACCTTGCTGAAGGTGACTACACTATGAGGGTCGGGACAAGGGATTTCATTTCAGCAAGAGCAGTGGGAGTTTCTAGTTTAAATTTCATGAATAATAGTTATTTAATTTTGAACAATGTGTTATTCATTCCTGGTTTTCGCAGGAATTTAATTTCTGTTTCTAAACTCTTGGATGATGGTTATTCAGTTTCTTTTAATAGCAATTTGGTTCTTATTGGTATAAATGGATTAACTAAATGCACATGAAACTCAGAAAATAACTTGTATGTGTTAAGACCGTTAACACATAGGTCACTGCTCAATGCTGAAATGTTTAAGGTTGAGAAACCTAAAACTAAACGGCCAAAGATTTTTCACGATGACACATATCTATGGCATCTTAGACTTGGTCATATCAACCTTGACTGGATAAATAGATTGATAAAGAACGGAGCCTTAAACCAGTTAAAGCTCGGGACTTTACCAGTTTGTGAATCCTGTTTAGAAGGAAAAATGACCCAGAGACCTTTTACTGGAAAAAGTATAAGAGCCAGTCAACCACTTGAGCTAATACATTCAGACGTTTGCGGACCAATGAATGTAAGAGCCCAAGGTAGTTATAAATACTTTGTCACATTCATTGATGATTTTTCAAGATATGGGTATGTCTACCTAATGCATCACAAATCAGATACCTTTGAATAGTTTAAAGAGTATCGTGCTGAGGTCGAGAACCAATTAGGTAAGACAATCAAATCTCTACGATCGGATCGTGAAGGGGAATACCTTGATAGAGATTTCGAGGAATTCTTAGTTGAGCATAGGATAGTATCCCAGCTCACAGCGCCTGGAACACCACAGCAAAATGGTGTTGCAGAAAGGAGAAATCGGACCCTACTAGACATGATGAGATTTTTGTTTAGTTATAGCTCACTACCTAGTTCATTCTGGGGATATGCACTGCAAACCGCAATGCATATCCTCAATGTAGTTCCATCTAAGTCTGTTCCTAAGACACCCTTAGAGTTGTGGAATGGTCGTAAAACTAGTTTACGACATTTCCGCATATGGGGGTGTCCAGCACATGTGCTGAAGAACAAGACTACAAAGTTGGAGCCACTTTCTCAGGTGTGCCTATTTGTAGGCTATCCTAAGGAAACTAGGGGTGGATTCTTCTATAGTCCTGATGATAACAAAGTATTTGTATCGAAAAATGCCACGTTTCTAGAGGAGGACTATATGAGGGAGTTCAAACCTCGGAGTAAGGTGTTACTCGAGGAGTTACTTACTGGTTCGACCAACATACCACCATCGACAAAATTTCACAAAAACATAGCACCTTCGACAGCTGAGAGTCAGATATAAATTTTTCAGAATGATCTACCACCTAGACGCAGTGGGAGGGTTGTACGACAACCTGATCGCTACCTTGGGGTTGGAGAGGCACAAGTTGTCGCATCCAACGATGGTATAGATGATCCATTCACCTATCGTAGTGCAATGGATGATTCTGTCAAAGAGGAATGGCTCAAAGCCATGAACCTAGAGATGGAGTCCATGTACTCTAACTCAGTCTGGGAACTTGTAGACCAACTTGATGGGGTTAAACCCATAGGGTGCAAGTGGATCTACAAGAGGAAGATGGGATCAGATGGGAAGGTACAGACCTTCAAGGCTAACTAGTGGCCAAGGGGTATACCCAGAAAGAGGGAGTTGATTATGAGGAAACTTTCCCGCTAGTAGCCATGCTTAAATCCATCCACACTCTTCTATCCATTACCGCATATTATGACTATGAAATTTGGTAAATGGATGTCAAGACTGCATTCTTGAATGGCAATCTTGATGAGAGTATCTATATGATAGAACCAGAGGGGTTCATTGCCCAAGGTAAAGAGCAAAAGGTTTCCAAGCTGCAAAGGTCCATTTATGGACTCAAGCAGACATCTCGATCTTGGAATATAATATTTGATACCACGATCAAGTCTTATAACTTTAAGCATAATGTTGATGAGCCTTGTGTATACAAGCGCCTCATTGACGGGAATGTGATTTTTCTTATTTTATACGTCGATGATATTTTACTCATTGGGAATGATATAAATATATTATCAGACGTAAAAATCTGGCTAGCTAACCAATTCTAAATGAAAGATTTGGGAGAGGCCAGTTATATTCTTGGGATACAGATACTTCGGGATCGCAAGAAACGACTATTATATATATCTCATGCATCCTATATCGACAAGATCCTTGTGCAATTTGGGATGCAGAATTCCAAGAAAGGCAATCTGCCTTATCGACATGGAATCCACTTGTCAAAGGAACAGTCTCATTAGACACCTCAAAATGTTGAGGAAATGGGACATATCCCATATGCCTCAGCAGTTGGTAGTCTCATGTATGTTATCTTATGCACGAGACCAGACATCTGTTTTACAGTGGGAGTAGTCAGTAGGTTTCAGTCAAACCCAGGATTGGATCACTGGTGGATGTGAAACACATTCTCAACTATCTTAAGAGAATGAGAGATTATATGCTTGTGTATTCTGGTGAGGATATGATCCTAAAGGGATATACATACTCTGATTTTCAGACATATGTCGATTCTAGGAAATCCACATCTGGATCAGTGTTCACACTAGGTGGTGGGGCTATAGTATGGCGGAGTATAAAACAATCTTGCATTGCTGACTCCACCATGGAGGCTGAATATGTAGCAGCTTGTGTAGCAGCTAAGGAAGCAGTCTGGCTCCGTAAATTCTTGGGAGATCTGGAAGTTGTTCCAGATATGGATAAACCACTCACACTCTATTTCGATAATAGTGGTGCGGTGGCAAACTCTAAAGAACCAAGAAGCCACAAAAAAGAGAAAGCATATAGAGAGGATATATCATCTCATCAGGGAGATAGTACAGAGAGGAGACATTACCGTCACAAAGATTGCATCCGCATAGAACCTGGCTGATCCGTTTACAAAGACCTTGCCGGCTAAAGTTTTTGAAGGTCACCTAGATGGTCTAGGATTACGTGACATGTCCCATTTGCTCTAGTGCAAGTGGGAGATTTTTGGGATGTATGCCCTAGAGCTATATATGATGTAAACGGTCTTATGTGTTTTGAAATAAAACGATGCATTATTCATTTATCAAATTGTTTGTTTAATTTTTGCAAATTATAAATCATCTTGAATAACCTAGATTACTTATGTGCCTTCAGAATTAGTGTATGAGTGTCATACACAAGAGGATTTAAGTCTGAAGTTAGTAATCTTAAATAGTCCTTAGAGAGCAAACAAAGAGGGTACTTTATTTGTGGTTTATCTATAGCTGCGGTCCATTCTATATTTGTATGGCGATCTTGATCCGGATCGTCCATGTAGAGACATGAGAATGGATGCACCTTGTATGATGTGATCATATAGGAATGGACCCAGATGGAAATGACATTCTTATAATATCCGTTAAACCAAGAAAGTCATTTCGATCTACTAGATGGTCATATATGGATTGATCTTAATCATGAGTGTACTACGAATTCCTGCATGGCAGGCTATGTCCTTTGATTTACAAAGGTGAGGTTGGTGTAGCAGTCCCGGCCAATAGCTACGTATTTTGGAGGCATGGTTTGTTATATGGATGGGAACGTTTTACATAGACATGGAGTTCACTCCTTCTTGCGAGAAGTAGGGGAGTATCTTTCTTAAGGGTTAATTCGGTGCTTGAACGATTTGAGCACTCAAGTCTTTCTATTACGAATAGAAAGATTAAAATCCGTAATGGTTATGAATAAATCGTTCATTAGAGAATCAATGGTACTTAAGGTAAAATAATTAGAGGGGTATAACGGACATTATGACTCGACTCTAATTACGAGATACTCTTGAAGGGTCAATTCATATGTAATGACTATATCGATGGACACCGACTTGGTTCGACTTAATATATCATATACAGCAACGAGAGTGCAACTTCGGGTTTTTAGTGGAATAACCCGGAGTTAATAATTCAAAATATGTAATTAAGAGCTTAATTAATATTTCGAGATTATTGGAGCTCGGAACCGTAGGTCTATTTGGTCCCCGTGCTAGCTCAATTTACTATAGCGGATTTAGTATAATTGGATAGTCCAATTATATACTCACATGTGTATAAATATTATTAATATGATTAATAATATTAATTGTCACACTTGAAACTATATATTAAAAGTTAATATATGGTTTTAATAATTATATGATAATTATTAAATACAAAATATTAAATTATATATATGATATAATTTAATAAGGCTAAAGTTGTAATTTCCAAATTAAAGGGTTTTGGAAACACTTGATTTAATTTTGGAAGTTACAAATCTATAATGGCATTAATCTTTTTGATTTTTTAACATCTTTGACTTTATGGAAAGTTCATATCACATGTTGCAAAATTAATAAAAGAATATATGCCATTGCCGAAAAGTTTTGATAAGGATAAAGGGAAAGGATTTGTTTGTTTTGGAAACAAATAATCCTTGGCATTAATTTGAAAGTTATGACTTTCGAAATTGGTCAATTTCTTATTTAATTTTGTAACATCTTTTTAATAATGGTAATTGAAAATTTGATGTTACAAAAATTAAATAATTCATTATCATGAACGAATTTTAGCAAATAGGGAGGGGAGTGGTTGTTTTGTTTTTGGAAACAATTTGACCTAAGTATATAAAGAAAATTTGATTTTCTTTTTGCTAACTCTCCCTCTTGCAACCCTAGCCACCTTATTCTTCTTCACCATTCTCTCAAAAGTTGAGAAACTCCATTGAAAAACATAAGAAGAAAAATAAAAAATTAAGTGTGATTAAATATCTAAATCGTTAAGGGATTTGTTTTGTGATCGTAACCCACACTACTTTCCGTTGTTTACGAGTCATAGCACGAAAGACTTTGTGGTGTCGAACAAATCATCCTTTTCTTCTATTTCCATAGGTCACGGCAATGGGGGTTGGTTTACCTCATTGCCGCCCCTTGCCTTGTTGTTTCGGGGCTCGGTTTGTTTTCGTTTTAATTCGGAATTTTGGGAAAGACCTTGGGAAATTTTTGGGGCTTTATTGTGGCTGTATTTTGAAGGAAAAATCAGACCTATAACATCACTGCAGGTCACGCAAATCAGGGGTTGGTTTGGGTGCAATTCGGTTGCATAACGGGTCCAAAATAGTCCATTATTTCACTGCAGTTCGAGGACTGTTCGGGGATTGTTTCAGGGGCATTCCGGGGCTTAAATCTTGTCCGAAACAGAAGCAAAATTTTAGTACACCTGCTGGTTGCATTCGGCTAAAGGAAGGGAAGAGTAGAAAAAAATTTCAAGTCCGATCCATGTGCCTAAGCCGCTTCCGCTGCACGAGGAAAGCGTTTCCTACACTTTCGAGATCCATGTATGCATAAAAAGTTGAGGTACTGGATAGGAAAACGTCCTAGAAGGGTCCATTTCATACATATTCTTATATAGGTAATGGATTAAGCCAGGGAAATCGATAAATGAAACCTGTACAAAAGTATTGAACACCGTTTAAAGTTCATTCTTTGTTGACCATAATAGATAAATGTATCTGTAAGAAGACCCAGTACCTATCGTAGTATACCATGAGATAGAAATAGAAAACCTTAAGAGATAAGACTACCGGATAGAGATCCATCGAAACTGTAGAAAATATTAAGAAAGCCAAGTGTAGCATATGACGTAGACAAGCTCGCCTAAAGTTTACAGCACTAGCATAAGTCCACAAAATAGACCAGTCATAGTAGTAACCCGTATAACCCTAAGAAACAAATCTAATAAATGAGAAACGTTGAAAACATGGGAAATGGCAAGGAAGTCCAGTAGAGGTCACGACGTAGATAACACAGTTCGAAGACTATAGCACAAGCATAAGCCACATAATAATTGATAGATTTATGTAACCCCAAACCAAAGCAAGACCCATATAACCCTCAGTAGTACATACGAAAAAATCTCATATACTATTTTACCAACCTAGTAAATATTTAGACACTCACCCAAATTACTAAAGAGCCTTGACAAGTAGTAGCAGAATCGTTTTCCCTCAAATATCTTTAAGATGCGCATATCCGTCTCCCGAATAGGAATTCAGTATAGCCCCGATTGAGTATAGTTAGTAACCAAGCGAAACATATACAGTTCTTAACAACACCCCAGCCAGATCAGTTGAATATATGATAATCTAGATGACACATGTAAGCGTACATTTCCTGAAGAGTGGAAACAATTCAGATGTATCTTAAGTTTAGCCAATTTAGTAAAGCTATCTTAGTCTGTTACCAAACCTAAGTGTTTAAAGAAATAGGGACTTATGGAATTCGAGTACATAAAGCAAGTAGAGCATATAACATTCAATGGAGTAAAATGTACATTTTATGATACCTTTTAGTTGAGCTAAAAATGAGACTAAGAAGAAGAATAAGGGGAACTATCCATAAGTAGGTAACCAAGAGAGTACAGTAAGACTTGGGGTAAGTTTATGTTTCAGAGAATTCCTAGTAAATGATAGTACAAGTATTGATAAAAGGCCAAACTAGAAGAGAGGTTAGGCGTTAGATTCAAAAGACCTTTTAGCATTAGTACTTCTATGTGACAACTCAATATAGATTTGATTTCTCGACCCCTCCCAATCCTAGTTTGATAGCCCAGTAGCAATGACCGACAGCAATGTTCTGTCTCCACCAGGTGCTGGGGCTATAATATGGCAGAGTATAAAGCAATCTTGCATTGCTGACTCCACCATGGAGGTTGAATATGTAGCAGCTTGTGAAGCAGCAAAGGAAGTAGTCTGGCTCCGTAAATTCTTGGGAGATCTGGAAGTTGTTCCAGATATGGATAAACCAATCACACTCTATTGCGATAATAGTGGTGCGGTGGCAAACTCCAAAGAACCAAGAAGCCACAAAAAGGGGAAAGCATATAGAGAGGAAATATCATCTCATCAGGGAGATAGTGCAGAGAGGAGACATTACCGTCATAAAGATTGCATCCGCAGAGAACCTAGCTGATCCGTTTACAAAGACCTTGCCGGCTAAAGTTTTTGAAGGTCACCTAGATGGTCTAGGATTACGTGAAATGTCTCATTTACTCTAGTGCAAGTGGGAGATTGTTGGGATGTATGCCCTAGAGCTACATGTGATGTAAACGGTCTTATGTGTTTTGAAATAAAACGATGCATTATTCATTTATCAAATTGTTTGTTTAATTTTTGCATATTATAAATCATCTTGAATACCCTAGATTACTTATGTTCCTTCAGACTTAGTGTATGAGTGTCATACACAAGAGGATTTAAGTTTGAAGTTAGTAATCTTAAATAGTCCATAGAGAGCAAACAAAGCGGGTACTTTGTTTGTGGTTTATCTATAGCTGCGGTCCATTCTATATTTGTATGGCGATATTGATCCGGATCATCCATGTAGAGACATGAAAATGAAGGCACCTTGTATGATGCGATCATATAGGAATGGACCCAGATGGAAATGGCATTCTTATAATATTCGTTAAACCAAGAAAGTCATTTCGATCTACTAGATGGTCATATATGGATTGATCTTAATCCTGAGTGTACTACGAACTCCTGCATGGCAGGCTATGTCATTTGATTTACAAAGGTGAGGTTGGTGTAGCAGTCCCGGCCAATAGCTACGTATTTTGGGGGCATGGTCTGTTATGTAGCTGGGAACGTCTTACATAGACATGGAGTTCACTCCTTCTTGCGATAAGAAGAGTAGTATCTTTCTTAAGGGTTGATTCGGTGCTTGAAAGATTTGAGTGCTCAAGTCTTTCTGTTACGAATAGAAAGATTAAAATTCATAATGGTATGAATAAATCGTTCATTAGAGAATCAATGGTACTTAAGGTAAAATAATTAGAGGGGTATAACGGACATTATTACCTGACTCTAATTATGAGATACTCGTGAACGGTCAATTCGTATGTAATGACTATATCGATGGACACCGACTTGGTTCGGCTTAATATATCATCTACGGCAACAATAGTGCAACTTCGGGTTTTTATTGGAATAACCCGGAGTTAATAATTCAGAATATTTAATGAAGAGCTTAATTAATATTTTGAGATTATTGGAGCTCGGAACCGTAGGTCCATTTGGTCCCCGTGCTAGCTCAATTTACTATAGCGGATTTAGTATAATTGGATAGTCCAATTATATATTCACATATGTATAAATATTATTAATATGATTAATATTATTATTTTTTGAACTTGAAAATATATATTAAAAGTTAATATATGGTATTAATAATTATATGATAATTATTAAATATAAAAGATTAAATTATATATATGATATAATTTAATAAGGCTAAAGTTGTAATTTCCAAATTAAAGGGTTTTGGAAACACTTGATTAATTTGGAAGTTACAAATCTATAATGGCATTAATTTTTTTGATTTTGTAACATCTTTGACTTTATGGAAAGTTAATATCACATGTTGCAAAATTAATAAAAGAATATATGCCATTGCCGAAAATTTGATAAGGATTTGTTTGTTTTGGAAACAAATAATCCTTGGCATTAATTTGGAAGTTATGACTTTCAAAATTGGTCAATTGCTTATTTAATTTTGTAACATCTTTTTAATAATGGTAATTGAAAATTTGATGTTACAAAAATTAAATAATTTATTATCATGGCCGAATTTTAGCAAATAGGGAGGGGAGTGGTTGTTTTGTTTTTGGAAACAATTTGACCTAAGTATATAAAGAAAATTTGATTTTCTTTTGCTAATTATCACTCTTGCAACCCTAGCCACCTTATTCTTCTTCACCATTCTCTCAAAAGTTGAGAAACTCCATTGAAGAACATAAGAAAAATAAAATATTAAGTGTAATTAAATCTCTAAATCGTTTAGGGATTTATTTTGTGAGTGTAGCCTACACTACTTTCCGTTCGTTACGAGTCATAGCACGAAAGACTTTTTGGTGTCGAACAAATCATCATTTCCTTCTTTTTCCATAGGTCATGGCAATGAGGGTTGGTTTACCTCATTGCCGCCCATTGCCTTGTTGTTTCGGGGCTCGGTTTGTTTTCGTTTAAATTCATAATTTTGGGAAACACCTTGGGAACTTTTTGGGGTTTTATTGTGGCTGTATTTTGACGGAAAAATCAGACCTATAACATCACTGCATGTCACACAAATCAGGGGTTGGTTTGGGTGCAGTTCGGGTGCATAACGGGTCCAAAACAGTCCATTATTTCACTGCAGTTCGGGGGCTGTTCGGGGACTATTTCGGGGGCATTTTGTTGCTGTTTGCTAAGGTCTCAAGATCATTAAACAAGCATGAAACTAAGTGCGAATACAACGAGGGAGTTACGGAATACTCACATCGATCAGTTGAGCGACGCTGCAATGAACAAAACTTGAAATTCTGCTCACTGCATGTCACGGCAGTGGCTGTGTGCAGTCCACTGTTTTCGGCCATTGGAGGTTCTTTATCAAGCTCCAAGCTTCGTCAAACGATTCCCGGCTCATGGGTGGACTTCCTTATCACCTTCGCATGACTTCGTAGTGAGCTAGCACTCCCGATTTTGCCACAAAATCGTGACTCTAAGCTTCCCTATGGCTCTCGGTTTTCAACAGAAAAAAATAAGGTTTTTCAGCCCCTTGGGCGTGTGAGAGGAAGAAGAAAGAGAGGAGAGAGTTGGTTGTGTGTTGTCTAATTGATTTCCAAAAATCAATTATCATATACCACTTTTGATTTTTCAAAAAATCAAGCCATAAATGCTTGCCAACCACACACATCACTCCATCAATCAATGAATAGTGACTGGCGTCAATCACTCAAAGTGAAAGACATCTATCACTTGATTGACGAATGATGTGACGCTAGATACGACTAGCGATTTGACGCTTGAATTGACTTGAGTGCCGCACTCGAATTTGAAATACGAATGCGCTCGTAAATAATCCTGGGCTCGGGTTTGTTAATTCCAAATTAACGAATTATTTGTTGCGACGTAATTAAATCTAATTTAATTAAATAATCATGCCTAGCATAATTACTATTCACGTCGCTAACGAATTAATTCTAAATTAATTCCTTCGCCCGAATTAAAATCTAATTTTAATTCCGCGTCGAAATTTAATTTCGTTTAATATATCAAATATATTAATTAATCGATTAATTCCAAATTAATCAATTTTTCTCTCTTTAATGATATTTTATCCCAGATAAAATATCTCCGCAATTAATGCCGGAAATGGCACTCCAAAATGGGGCACACCACAACAAATGCCGGAAATGGCGCTCCAAAATGGAGTACACACAAATGCTGGAAATGGCGCTCCAAAATAGAGTACACACAAATGCCGGAAATAACGCTCCAAAATGGAGCACACACAACAAATGCCGGAAATGGCGCTCCAAAATGGAGTACACACCACAAATGCCGGAAATGGCACTCCAAAATGGAGCACACACAACAGATGCCGAAAATGGCACTCCAAAAATGGAGCACAGTTCAAAAATGGACGACTAGATCAACTCAGTTCGAAGCAGCAGGCAAGTCAGGTGGTAGTTGGCTAGCCAGGTAAGTAAAAATGCATTGCATAACTTTGATAGGATTATCATTGTCACACACTACACAAGTCCCATCAAAGTGGGGGCGACTGTAGGCACTGTATTTTTACATATAAGTCCCGATGATGAGTCTCGTATAGAGGCACTACTCTTTGGGGTGCGGAAGTCGCTGGAAACGAATATCGGAAGGGGAAATTCAGAATAAGTATGTCATCAGATTCAATTCACAAGTTCACTGCTTTCGTTCGTGCTACATTTGTGAACACGTTCGAACGTCAAGCAGATTGCGGGAGTTCGTGCAGCGTTTTAATCGGCGTTCGAACGGTGTAGTACTTCTGGTTTTGTTGCTAGCCTCACGCCCAAGCCCAATTAGCCCACCAAAACCCACCCAAAAATAATTAAAACATTTAAAACATGTCACAAATTAAAATAATATCCTTCCTAAATTAAATAAATCACATCCCAATCTAAATAATCCACATACATAAATAAACAAATCAAATATATGATCCTCCTTATTTAAACAAATCATGTCCCCAATTAAATATAATTTTTCCTTCTGTGACACTAATTAAATGGAATCTCTTTAATACACAAATCTTATTCCTTTTCAAACATGGATTCACCATACCATTTGCCTATAAAAGAAACCAAAATCCAACCCTTAGCACCCCTAGCTTATTCACACAAAAAACTCCTAGCCATTCACTCCCAACTCAAATACAAGAACAATAAATTTCTCTTCTCCTCCTTCACTCTCAAGAACCGAATACACAGCCCCCTAAATACCGCCCATCACCAAAAATCACCTCACGAATAAGCCCCTAAATTTCCATGCACAGCACACAAACTGCATCACAAAATAGCCCCCTGACCACCACATAAACAACCCAAAAACCTGCCAGTAAATCACAAAAAACGCAGCCCCTAACCCTTAAAAGAACGCCAAAAACAATCCCCTTTATACAACAAAAACAATGACCAAAAACAGCAGTGAAACAGAGTAAAGACAGTGGTCCAAACCACGAAACAATGAAAGAAAGTAGTGAACCAGTGAACCAGAGGAGTTGCGGAGCGTTAACCCTTCCGACGATCGTGTACCGTACATCCGAGAGGCGATTTAAAAGGTTAGACCTGAGGGCACTTCTATTATTCACTTTTATTCATCTCTTAATTGTATTATTTATTTTTTCCGCATGAGAGTCGTTTGTTGATGCATGTTGTGGCCCTTGAATGAATGAAAAATGTGTCGTCTCTTGTGGTACCCAGACGTAAATTTCGTAGCCGAATCCGAATGGACGGTAGTGCGGTCTGTACTTGGGATACAACTCCACGTACCACTTGAGCAAACGGCACATATCTCGCTTCATTTTATCTTGTTTGTTTATTATCCGCATTTTATATTCCGCCATTTAATTTCCGTATGATTATTTGTTTGTATTGGTAATGTGATGCGCATGGGCTTAGTATGTTGGTCTAAAGGTTCTCTATTTGAGGGAAGAAAAAGTCTAAAAGACTACCTTTACGATGATACTTTGCCGCGCCGGACAAAATGTGTTTGATTGAATGTGATATATGTTTAATCGAAAATGCGAAGTCCTATATTGTTGTCTTTAGTTTCTATGCATTGTGATGTAATGCGCATGGGCTTAGTATGTTAGTCTAAAGGTTCTCAATTTGAGGGGAGAAAAGTACAAAAGGCTACCTTTACGACAATACTTTGTCGCGCCGGACGAAGTGTGTTTGATTGAATGTGAGATACGTTTAATCGGATATACGGAAGTCCACATTATTGTCTCATTCATTTTTATGCATTGTAATGTAATGCGCATGGGGTAACTAGGGTGGATTAAAGGTCCTCTATTCGAGGGAAAATTCCTAAAGGGCTACCTTTACCACGATGTTTTGCCGCGTCTCTTGTTATGTCATTGACCTTTTGCATATCATTGTTCTATTTACGCATGTATTGCATTCTAGTGCACATGGGCTAACTTGGGTGGATTAAAGGTCCTCTATTCGAGGGAAAATGCCTAAAGGCTACCTTTACCACGATGTTTTGCCGCGCCGGACGAGGTATACTCGATTGAATGAGAATGAGTTCAATCGGGCACACGGGGTCCTACATTGTGCATCTGTGTATGTGTTTGCGTCGTCTATCATGCATCAGCTCTGTCCCATTCGAACGCGTTCTCAAACGATATACGAACGCGAACCTTATGTTTCCCGTTCGAATGCATTTACGAACGCTACTCGAACGTGCATGCAATTTGTTTCATCAGGTCTTGTCCCGTTCTAATGCGTCCTCAAATGCTATACGAACGTGAACCTTCTGTTTACCATTCGAACTCGTTTACGAACGCTTCACGAATGCGCATACATTGTACTGAGTCCTTTTCATCACATTTCATGCATGATTGCTTCATGGGTGATTTCTCTTGCATTATATAATTAACCATGCTATTCCATCATTGACGCTTTTGCTGTTACCATCCATTTGTATTCCCGCATTTATCTATTTGATGTGTTCATGAGATGGTGTTCAAGCATGATTAGGTCGTTAGGATGTTACTTGTTTCTCAAGCATGATTTAGCCATTAATATGTTATTCCTCTATGCATGATCTTGTCATCTCCTTTCGCATTAGGTGTTTCTTTATTTTTATGCTTAGGTTGTTATTTATATTTCGTGTTTGATGATTCAACATGTTCATGAGATTATTGTGTGATATCGTATGTTCGCCATTATGATGATTACTTTCATGCATGTGAACTTAGAAGTAGAATATTCTTGGAAATATGTTGCGCAGATTCGATTAAATTATTGCACAAATCATTTCATTACAAGTGGCATAAGTAATGGACCATTCAAAACCCAACTGTTTGAGGTCTTCCCTTGCAAGGGGTGAGTGCGGCCTTAAATCATTTTCCCGGTTCATACCGGGTGGCGACTCAATGTTATTTCTCTGGTTTAGTCCCCCGTGGGCTACTCCGTACTCCCAACCGGGCCGCGAGCCCGGAACAGCGTCGTCCAACATCTGTGTCCTACACAAAGGAAGACATATATAACCCCCATCAGTACATACGAAAAAATCTCCTATACTATATTACCAACGTAGTGAATATTTAGACACTCACCCAAATTACTAAAGTACCTTGACAAGTAGTAGCAGAATCGTTTTCCCTCAAATATCTTTAAGATGCGCATATGTGTCTCCCGAATCGGAATTCAGTATAGCCCTGATTGAGTATAGTTAGTACCCCAACAAAACATATACAGTTCTTAACAACACCCCAGCCAGATCCGTTGAATATATGATAATCTAGATGAGACAAGTAAGCATACATTTCCTGAAGAGTGGAAACAATTCAAATGTATCTTAAGTTTAGCCAATTTAGTAAAGATATCTTAGTCTGTTACCAAACCTAAGTGTTCAAAGAAATAGGGACTTATGGAATTCAAGTACATAAAGTAAGTAGAGCATATAACATTCCATGGAGTAAAATGTATATTTTATGATACCTTTTAGTTGAGCCAAAAATTAGACTAAGAAGAAGAATAAGAGGAACTATCCAGAAGTAGGTAACCAAGAGAGTACAGTAAGACTTGGGGCAAGTTTATGTTTCAGAGAATTCCTAGTAAAAGATAGTACAAGTATTGATAAAGGGCCAAACTATAAGAGAGGTTAGGCGTTAGATTCAAAAGACCTTTTAGCATTAGTACTTCTATGTGACAACTCAATATAGATTTGATTTCTCGACCCCTCCCAATCCTAGTTAGATAGCCCCAGTAGCAATGACCGATAACAACGTTCTGATGATGTTCACAGGAACATGTAGACTTAAGATGTAATATAATACCTTAAAGGAATGGCTAGAATCATTTTATCCCCAAAGAACGAGGCATTACCCTTAGGATAAGGCATTTGAGGCATATGAATCATGAGGGCCTCAAATATAATACAGTGTATAAGAAGAAGAGATAGGCTCTAGGCAATAAGATGGAAGTGAATTGTCGAAGAAATGCAATGAATAAGAGAAAACTAGTAAAATTATGACAAAAGTACATGAGCAATAAGATTCAGTTTTAGGTTCAACAATACCACTTGCCTTTGTACGAATCTAGCCTACAGCGTTAGACATAAATAAAGGCTTATTTATAGAGGGTATGACACTGAGCTCTCTAGGTGCCAAAATATAGTCGAAATTCCATCAAGTATAGACTTGTAGGAAAACTAATTAGTACAACATGTATGTTTTCTTACATGATGCACCTAGGTAGGAACAAGATGAAACATGACTCAAAATAATTTACTAGCAGAAAAACATAAACAAGGATAAGGTAACTAGACACCCAGATGTTTTACCAGACAGTGAATCACGAAAGAATAGTAGAAGAACCATTGGGGCACTTCAAAGCCCATATATTTTAAGTTGTAAGCCAGATAGTGTAACCGTAGACTTCGCAATAGCTTACTAATGACCAAAGAAATAAGAGTTCACTTAGAATATAATTGACAGGTTTTCTCAGATAGATTATTTCCCTCTCATTTAAATTCATGAAGATAACATATTTGAACTCTAGAATGCACATGGTATAGTAACCCCGAGTACGCTTATTGCAGAATATATAATGAAGTGTATTATTCATTGACGGGAAATAAAAGAATATTAAACATTGATAGAGAGGCTTCAAAGGTAGATATTCTCGGATGGAAGAGGGATGAGACTGTAATAGATTTTAGCGGAGAGATCTCTGCGAACTAAGAAGGAAGATGCCCATAGTTTATGTGAATAAGAATAACAATATAGTTAAACCTTCCTAGAATCGTTATGAGGATAACCACCATTAGTACCTTATTAAATTCTTGTCATAAACAAGTTTTCAATGGTAGATTTTAAGTGACATAAGAAATGATGATGGGCACACGATTCCAAGAGAAGGAATGTGTTAAGTCTCGAAGGTAATGAGATAATGTGAAGGAAGCAATAGTATAGTATATGTGAATTGATTGATGATGATACTGTAGGTAGAATACTAGAAGATATCAATGACAAAGACGGAAAGAAACCAACTCTCACAATTATGAGGAACCAATAAGAAGGTAAGATAAGTTAGAGGTTATCTGTTGTAGAACACGACTCACAGATATTATTTGAAGTAACACAGTCTTCTGAGGGAGTTAGTACTATAGTAGTTTCTCCTATAATTGAGGTTTGTAACTAAAATCGAAGTTTATGCAGTAGATTCAAAAATTATTAGAGAAACCTTGGCCATTAACAGAATGCATATGATGTTATTTACTACAGAGATCATTAAAGAGACTACATTACAACAAATGGTAGAAAACCCGAGGTATGCTCAGAGTCAGGGAAATGGAGCTCAGTAAGACTTGATTGGTATTAGAGGAATTGAAAGAAGGATAACGAAATGAAGGAAATATGGGATGGCATTTAGCTAGTATGAATCATATATAGGTCATGATAAGGAAAGATCTAGATGGTTGATGTGTGAGAAGCTACAAATTGAGCAATAAACAGCTTTAGTAAAAGTCAAGCCCAATTCTGTATTTATTATGTCATTGTCAGGATTTCCATGGGTTGGAAAGAAAGCGAGGCATATTACATTTCCCTAACTAGATCAACATTTCCTGGTAACATTCGTTAGATATGTGATAAGTGCGGTTTATACCCACTTATTCATGCATTCTTAACTTACTATTTTATTAAGTTTCGTATCATTTAATGTATTTTATAGTTTGTTTTATATTTTATTATTATGAAGCATTAGGACATGGATCATGGAGCATTTGTACGTATTTTGGGACCCTACGGACACATCGAAAGCACAGAAATCAGCACGCCAGAAAAACGACTGGCGCCGCAGCGCCAAACTTTTGGCATCGCGGCGCCCCTTCAGCAACAGACATACAAAATCCCACAAGTTCGGCATCGCGATGCCACTTTCCGGTGCTGCGCAGACTGCCAGAAACATCAATTTTTAGGGTATTATATGCATAAGGACTCCAAGACTTTCTTATAAATACACAAGCTCGTCCAAAACCCTAGGGGAGGAGGAAAATACACAGCCAAGATTGCTGGGGAAATGGAGTGGAATATTTTAGGATTCTTGACTTATAAACAATGCAATTGAATAAGAATTGAATGGCATGACAAATACATAAGGGATGACTAGGTGAAATCAGACTCTAGAATCTCTCGTATCTTGGTTTCTCCTCATATCTTATTTATTTATCTTTTAGATTTTAACTTATTTTATATTAAATTGCTTTCTAAATAAAATTAAGTTTATCAATTATAGTACTTAGTGTGAGTTTGATTACAATCCCTGTGGGTTCGACACTCTCTCACTAATTGACGACGCCCAAAAGATTCTTGCAGCTATTGAAGTATAGGTGAGGTGTCGATTCCTCAGAGAGATGGTTACAGGAACTAATTTACCCAAACAAAACGTAAGCAATAACTTAATGAAAATAAAATGTATGAATTTATACTTTAAGATAAAAACTATGGAAATTAAATAAAAGATATCAGCAGAGAGATAAGGCAAAGCATTGGGAATCGCTCTTCCATCAAACTCCTATATTTAGTCATGGATTCCTTTTATTACTCAACTGAAAGTTTCACATCCCAAACCAATAGTCGGAAGATATTCAATTATACATATATTAATTTCTAAGGTAATTAATGATTATTTTCTCTATGTTAAGAGCACACACAAAGTCATCGTTACAAGCTATATAATGTCGACAATATACCCTTAGGCAATACTGCAGCAGAAGACCAACACATAAAACAATTTTACCAGTCACAACTGGGTTCACAAATCACACATAGAAGAAGCATGACTGGATCTATATGGGATTTGACAAAACATAATCTTTGGATTCAATAATCGGAAAATAATAAGGAACAACAAACGTCAATTGTATTAAACGGTTTAAGTTCATCCAAGAATCAACAACATAAATAATAGAAATCAAAAACAAGAGTTCATCCCTAGATTTGCCTATAAGATTAGTTTTCCATAAAAATAAATCTAGCCTGAAGGGATTTGAGAGACATATCGTTCTGAATTAGCACGGGTCCAATTCTCCTTCTCGGTGCTGCTATGCTTCTCGGTCAACATGCGCAGCCTGCGCTCTTCTTCCAGAATTCTTCAATTTACGTGTGAGCTAATACTTGCCACCTTTGCATGCTTTTTATATCATGAAATATTGAAACCTAATTCCAAGCACTTGGTCCCACGTTGCAACTTCCTTTTCATATTAAATTGGTCAAAGCTTTCGGCTGCTTCTTTCTCTCCTTCTCCAATTCTTCTTCTTTCACGCGTGGACTTCTCTCTTTCCTTGCTCAACACTTTATTTTCTTCGTTTATTTCAAATATTTGTTTTTCTAATAATAAAGCCACATGCTTGGTTTCCTTTTTAGTCCAAAGTTGCAGCTCCACTTTCTTTCTTCAAATTCTTCTTCTCGGCGTGAGATAACAATTCATTCCATTTCCTAAAATAATAAAGAGAAAAATTACTAAATTAATTTTAATAATAAACACTTTCTAAATTAATATAATAATAAAAATTATTTAATAAAATATAAGAGATATAATTAAATACTTAACAATAAACCCGAATAAGTGATGTTTTAAAATACATTTTCATGCACTTATCACAACCCCCAACCTGCTCATTTCTAGTCCCTAACAATTCAACCGTAAAAATAAAATAAGAACTAAATAAATAAATAAATAAAAACTATCTAAGTCATTTTCGTAGAGATCACGATTGCATTTAACGTATGCAACAAGCCTTTAAACCCCTAGGTGTCTCTAGTGGACGAGTTATAGTCTCGTGGGGGCTTACAGCAACGACACCCACAAATATCATTCAAAACACATGCTAACATGCAAACTAAAAACAACAAAACAAACTAGTCCCAATAGATACACATATTGTTGTCCTCAAAGAATGCCTAGTAATGAAACCAGAGAACTTTCAACGTACTTAACGTAACTCAAATCTAAGTTCTTGAATAAATTATCTAAGCCAGATGACCGGTGTAATCACACGCGTATAACGCAAGTGCACGTATCTTTCAAGTAGTTAAATGTATCGATCCCACGATGACTTAATACCTAAGCTATTAATTTATGAAGCCAAATTTTTACAAGTATCTAATGAATTGGTTGTTTGATTGGATGGTGACTTTAAACTTAAAACAAGTAAATTAAACAACTCGAAAGTAAATTAAAGGAAAATTCAATATTATTAAACTAATAAATCCACTTAGAACTAGTTCGTATATGATTTCTAGTCGAATCGGTAAAACGAAACAAATCCAGGGTTGTGAATCCTTCCAATATCTTTTAAAGATGAAGTGGTTATTTCATGTTTGTATAATATATTGGTTTACTAACCTGGAAAACGAAATTATGCAAAAGCCTTTGTCGATGGTCAGATGCAAATACCCAGTGTAACCCAATTAATCATATGTCTATGTCAACCAAGTTACCTGAATTCATTAAGATTAAGTTCCAATTATGGCTACCCCCGCCCGACAGGTATATGTCTATCCTGTAAGGAAATCTATTAAAGGGTTATCTATCCTCAAGGAAGATCGTGGGCTATTAACTCTAAGGTTGAAACTTAAAATTCCTCTGTCAAGTTTATTTTAAGTTTTCCACATCAATCTTATTAATGGCCAGTTAACAAGAAGTATTAAGTTTAAGACTTAATAAATAAACCTTTATATTACCCAAACTATAAAAATAACCCCTTATAAACCGGTGATATTGGAATTCATCACAACCTCAGATAATGGGTTTAGTTACGACACATATCTAAGGCTAGTAAAAGCTTAAATAAAATAAATGACATAAAGTAAATGCTTGGAAATTAAAAAGGTAAAAATACAATAAAAGAAAATGCTGGGGTTAGAGGATCTACTTTTATTACTTATATTTTAGATATATCCCTTAGTATAATATATTAACTTTGCGTGATATTACCAACCGACCATATAGGCGGTATCCTGATTAAGTCAAATTTATAATTAATTCCAACCGACCATACATGCGGTATCCAGTTTAGTCAGGTTAAAAATAATTTTATTAAGTCCAACCGACCATAAAGGCGGTATCCTCATTAAATCAGGTTTTAAATAGTTTATATATTATAATTAAGGGAGATTAATCTAAATATTAGTAATAAAAGCTTTACCTTTCACCCCAGCAGGGGGACTTACCTCCTCATTACTGAAAAGTAAAAATTGAAAAGTAAAGAAAGGAAAGTACTATTGCGTAAAAGTAAATGAAATTAAATACAAAAAGTAAAGACTGAAAAGTAAATAAAAGAAAGTGCTAATGTGAAAATTAAATACTAGAAGCTGTAAATAAACAAACAAGATATAATCTTCTTAGTATTCTTAAGGAATTCCTTAGAAGAAAGTATAAATTACAAATGAAATTTCGGCCTTTATTTATAGAAAAATTTTGGCTTCACGCGTCGCGATGCGCGGTTGATGGTGGACGTGTGGCACAGAACTTTCGGAGATGAGGACACGTGGCAGGGTCAGCGTCGGCAGCTCAATAATTATGTCGGCATCGCGAAGCGGAAAGTTGTTGCGCGTCACGATGCTGACATCAGCATTGACACGTGTCGATGATGATTGTCGGCAGCATGTGATGGTGACTCGTGTCCGACGCATGTTAGCAGATGTTGACACGTGGCAGACGCATGTTAGCAATGGCGCATGATAGCAAAACTTCTCTGATTGGTCCACGTTTCTGGCGCATGTTACCAGTCTCCAGCGCACGTTAGCATACGGCGTATTTTAGCACGACGTATTTTAGTAGGAAATTTATATTTTTGCCTTTTTTGTCCGCTTTCCGCTGTTTTGGCCCCGAATTGCCCCCAGAGAGACCTGTTATTTTATTTATCTAAAAAATACCACAAAATATATCAAAATATTAACAAAACTCAAGAAACTATACAAAATATTACGTCAAATGAGTGGAAAATAATGATATATTTACCACTCATCACTCCCCCAAACCAACTATTTTCCTAGTCCTCGAGCAAAACAACAAAATAAACATTAAACTAAGCCACTTTCGTAGGGATCACGGCTGTATTTAGCTTATGCAATAAGCCTTTAAACCCCTAGGTGTCACTAGTGGATGAGTTGTAATCTCGTGAGGGCTTACAACAACGATACCCACAAACGTCTATATAAAACTATATGCACACAAAAGTAAAAAAGACAAGAGAAAATAGAATAAACAAGTTAGTGACTAAACTGGTGAAACTTCTTATCAAGGTTAATAGTTGTTTTCGTTCTTTCTAAATTACCAAATAAGTAAATTCTCCGACTATTTTTACCGTTCTCCATACACAGAGCTAACAAGGTATTAATCAACTCATTGTGCCCACAATATTAAAAAGTGTAGTTGAAAAGAGAGTAATATTTTTGTCCTAAAGTTATATCAGACTTCACACCTTTTTTTAGCAATGGAATATTTTTCTGATTTTTTCAAATTTTTTTTATATACGATATCTTTCATCCATGTAGCGAGCTTTGGGCCAGTGACTCCCAAACCAGTTGGCTTTCGGGCACTAGGTGTTAAAACACCCCTACGAACTTAATTACCCGGATTTCAGTTATATATATTTTTATAACATCTTCAATCCATGTAGCGAGCTTTGGGCCAATGACTCCCAAACCAGTTGGCTTTAGGGCACTAGGTGTTAAGACACCTCTACGGGCTTAATTACTCGGATCTTGGATGTGTTTTTCATCATATTTTTATCCCATCGCTTTTTTATATGCTTCCTCCAATTAAACTAGAGCACTGAATTTTACAAACTTTTCAATTAAATCTCATGTCTGTATGTTACCATGCATGTGGATAATATCTGTCAACTAATCATATGAATATCCATTTTAATCAGTTTTATTGAGAATTCACAAATTAAATAATTCAAAAGGAAATAAACAAACATTTAACTTGTTATGAAATAGGTTGAGATACGTCTCTGGAGTAGAAATTCCTTACACAACTATCTCACACCAATTTCACCTGGTTAGTCAAATTAAAAACACAAAAACACAAAATATTTTTTTTCTTAATTTTTAATTTTTTGGAATTTTTTTTGAAAATTTTATACTAAAAATCAAATAAAAACAAGATACTAGTCAACTATTCTCTCTCCCAAACCTAAATGAGACATTATCCCCAATGTCTTAAAAAATAGAAGAATAGTTTAGAAGATAGTACATGGTTAGCTGAAATTCTACATCAAAAATGAAAATTAAAGGTTAAGATCCAGATTTATCCGACGCTTTTTACCATGATCATTATGGGACCAGATTATCTTAGAAATGATAGGGTCAATTTGTGGTTCAAAGGCTAAGATTTGGTCAATTAAATCTTTGGCAGTTCTGGCAGTGAAGAGGAGTTCTTTTACAGGTTTTGACACGAACGCATTTCTCCGGGCATCATCGAGAAACACACAAAGAAAATCATAAAATCCATCAACATTAAATAGTCCCATCGGTTTCTGGTGTATGTTCAAGTTCGCTTAAGATAGTACAGTAAAAATTTCCTCCATCGTGCCCAAGCCACCTGGCAAAGCAATAAAAGCATCAGCACGATAAATCATTTCCATTAGTCATTCAGACATACCTGGCACGATCAGTTCTTCTCTGTTTGATGGTTCTATAAGATTCACCTCCGCCAAAGGTTTTGGGATGATTCCAGGAACTTGACTACCTTCTTCCTATACATCCCTTGAAACGATCCCCATTAGTCAAAGATTGCCACCGCCATATACTACGTGAATATTCCTTTTAACTATGACTACCCAATTCTTGTGTTGTAGCAACAAAATCTGGCTTATAACCCACACTAGTACCATAGAACACACATATGTTTACAACTCGTCTTCTTGAAGTGGCTTCCATTTTATTGGATTTGTTTCTCAAATCTGGATGCCTTCAAGAGTGCAATGATGAGTTAAATTTATAACACCTGAAAAGGGTGAGTAATAATAGCACTACTACCTGCCAAATGACAATTATTAGCTAAATAGTAAAATATATTGTGATAGTCAAAAAGTCTGGATCCTGTCGGAGAAAATAAAAGAAAATAACAAAAAAAATCATAATTATTAGTTAAAGACAAAAAAAAAATATTTACAAGAAGTAACGGCTTGAATGACGTCTATGCATCAGGGACAAGCTTCCCATCCAATTTTCTTATAAATTGGAAAATATGGTCTTTTAGAGTCAGATTCCCGAGACTTAACTTTTGTCTTTCTTTTCAAAATAGTTTATATAACATGTGAATTGCATGATGCAAATATCCACTGGAATGCGTCTCAAGAGTCTTAGATATGACATCCAAAGACTCCTTACTCAAGGCATCCCTAATGAATTTAATTTTATCTTCACGGTTATCAGACGCCATTCCTAAAGAACGACAACGAGCATTACATATCATATGAGCACATTTATAGCAAACACCCATTTTTTTACCTCTTCTCTTTTTAGCATATGTTCTTTAGACAAATATAAAATAAAAGAGTCAGAGGACTCACCTACCAATCAGACCCGTGCTTCAATGATCCAACAAATGTCATTAGGAATACTTTTGATCATCAACAGTCTCATTCGTTCCAAGCGAGCTTTGTAGCCTTTCATCAGAGAGTTTTGAGGGAGATAAGGAAATTGCTTGTGAAGATTTGCGAGAACTTCTTCCATCCTGAAATTACTTTACCTACAAAAATTAAACACACCAAATATGAATATATAACAAATTGCATGAGTTGCCTCCCAGCTAGCGCTAAGTTTATCATCGTCAGCTAGACAAGACTGCCCGAACGTTAGGCTGGATCTGAAAGTGTGACACTTTCTTTTTATTGCTCAAATGATTCTCCACAGTAGTGCTTGACACGCTGCCTGTTAACTTTGAATGTTTCGTTGGTGTTGGGATCAAGTAACTCAACATCTCCATATCGTAAAACCTGAGTGATCACAAATGGACTTGACCACCTTGATTTCAACTTTCCAGGGAAAAGTTTCAACCTCGAATTGTATAACAACACCTGCTGCCTTGGTTCCAGTTGTCTGCGCACTATTTTTTGATCATGCCATTTCTTGTTCTTTTCTTTGTATAATCTGGCATTTTCATAAGCTTGTTGTCGAAATTCCTCCAATTCGTTGAGTTGGTGGAGTCAATTTTCTCCTTCTGCTTGTGGATCAAGATTTAACTTCTTCAGTGCCCAGTACGCTTTGTGTTCAAGCTCCACTGGCAGATGGCACTCTTTCCCAAACACCATTTGATATTGGGACATACCAATGGGTGTCTTGTAAGCTGTCCGGTAAGCCCATAATGCATCATCCAATTTTATAGACCAATCTCTCCTTGTTGATCCAACGGTTCTCTCCAAGATTCTTTTGATCTCCATGTTTGAAAATTCAACCTGTCCATTTGATTGTGGATGGTAGGCAGTGGAAACTTTATGAGTAACTCCGTATTTTGATATGAGTGCATCGAAATATCTGTTGCAGAAATGTGTGCATTCATCACTGATAATCGCCCGAGGTGTTTCGAAGCGAGTGAAAATACTCTTTTTAAGGAATTTTATCACCACTTTTGAATCATTTGATGGCAGTGTAATTGGTTCAACCCATTTGGAGACGTAGTCTACTACAACTAGTATGTACAGGTTTCTGAGTGATGGAACAAAGGGTCTCATAAAATCAATCCCCCATACATAAAATATCTCCACTTCTAGAATATTTTACAGAGGTCCTTCATTTCTCCTTGATATATTTCTCTTTCTCTAGCACCTGTCACATTGAATAGCGAATAAGTAAGTATCTTTAAACAGAGTGGGCCAGAAAAAACCTGATTATAGGACTTTGGCTGCAGTTTTATTCCCGCTGAAGTGTCTATCGTATGGTGATGAATGATAATGTTGCAGAACACTATTGACCTCCTTCTGTTGAATACAACGTCTCAGTATTTGATAAGCACAACGTTTGAATAGGTACGGCTCATCCCAGACTTAATGTTTGACTTCTTTGAAGAACTTCTTTCGTTGCTGATGTGTCAATTTCAACGGCCATTTTCCCGATACTATGTAGTTTACATAGTTAGCATACCAAGGGACATCATGTTGTTTCATAGAAAACAACTATTCATTTGGAAAAGTTTCTTTGATTGTCAGTTAATTGCCAGCTGTTTCTCCATTCTCGAGCCTCGATAAGTGATCTACCACTTGGTTTTCTATCCCTTTCATGTCTCGGATTTCCACATCAAATTCTTATAGTAGAAGCACCCAACAGATCAATCAGGGTTTAACATCTGTCTTTGCGATCAAATATTTGATTGTTGAATGATCTGTGTAGACCACCACTTTGGGACCTAGTAGATAAAAGCGAAATTTATCAAAAGCAAACACAATTGTGAGCAACTCCTTTTCAGTGGTTGTGTAGTTCATTTGAGCTTCATTCAGAGTTATGCTAGATTAGTAAATGCCGTGGAAAATTTTTGATTTACGTTGTCCCAAAACTGCTCCTACAGTAAAATCACTAGCATCGCACATCACTTCAAATGGAATGGTCTAGTCTGGTGCTAATATTATGAGGGCAAAAACCAGCTTCTGTTTCAAGATTTCAAAAGCTTCATGGCATTCTTTGGTGAAGTTGAAAGACACATCTTTCTCCAGAAGATTGCACAGAGGTTTAGCAATCTTTGAGAAATCTTTGATAAATCTCCTGTAAAAGCCTGCATGTCTAAGAAAACTCCGAATTCCTTTGCCAGATGTTAGAGGAGGTAGTTTTTCAATTGTCTTGATCTTTGCTTTATCTACCTCGATTTCCTTTTGTGAGATCCGATGTCCCAGGACGATACATTCATGTACCATAAAGTGGCATTTCTCCGAGTTGAGTACCAGATTGGGGTCTTCGTATCTTTGTAACACTTTTTCCAGATTTTGCAAGCAAGGGTCGAAAGAGTCTCCAAACACAGAGAAATCATCCATGAAAACCTCCATACTTTGTTCCATCATCTCTGAGAAGATGGCCATCATGCAACGTTGAAATGTGGCAGGAACATTACATAATCCAAATGGCATTCTGCATAAAGTAAAAGTACCATACAGACATGTAAAAGTGGTTTTCTCCTAATCTTCTAGGGCGATGGCAATTTGATTGTACCCCGAGTATCCATCCAGAAAATAATAGAACTCATGTCCCACCAGTCTGTCTAGCATCTGGTCAATAAATGGCAGCGGAAAATGATCTTTCCTTGTTGCTTTATTCAGCTTCTTGTAGTCCATGCATACTCTTCATCCAGTCACCGTTCTTGTTAGAATCAGCTCATTCTTTTCATGTGTGACCATAGTAGTTTCTCCTTTATTTGGCACACATTATATAGGACTCACCCACGTGCTGTCAGAGATGGGGTAAATGATGTTGGCATCCAACCATTTGATAATTTATTTCTTCACGACCTCTTTCCTGATTGGATTGAGTCTCCGTTGATGCTCCACCATGGGTTTATACTCGTCGTTCATCAGAATCTTATGGTCTAAAATGATGGACTAATGCCTCGAATGTCTGTTATAGTCCAGCCAATGGCTTTCTTGTGTTCTCGTATCACTCTCAATAATTTTTCTTCCTGCTCCAATGTTAGCGAAGAAGAAATAATCACAAGTAATTCAGAAGAGTTTCATAAGAATGCATACATGAGATGGCTCTGAAGTAACTTCAGTTCTAGCTGCGGTGGTTCTTCAATTGAGGGCTTGATTCACTCTTTCTTTGGTAGTTCCAGACTTTCCACATATGGTGTCGATTTGAAGCGAAATGGTCTGTCATAATAGTTGATACATTCCCGAATTTCAGCACTAGCTCGCTGTCAGTCATGTTGGTGATGCAGGCTTCAAGTTTATCCTTGGGAAGTGGCATTGCATCAGTATCCTGGATGATACTATCTACAATATCAACTCTGAAACATTCCTCATTCTTTTCATCACTCAGGAATTTCATGGCTTTGAAAACATTGAAGGTAACTTCTTGGTCTTGCACTATCATAGTTAGTTCTCCTTTTTATACATCAATAACTGTTCGACCTGTAGCCAATAATGGTCTACCGAGGATGATAGATACATCTTTGTCTTCTTCCATGTCAAGGATAATGAAATCTACTGGGAGAATGAGTTTGTCGACTTTGACCAGCACATCTTTAACTACACCTCTCGGAAATGCGAGTGTACTATCAGCAAGTTGCAGAGAGACTGAGGTGGGCATTGCTTCTCCAATTTGTAGTTTCCTGTCAATCGAAAAAGGCATCAAATTAACACTAGCACCTAAATCACACAAGGCTTTACCTATGTAATGTTCTCCAATGGTGTATGGGACAGTGAAACTGCCAGGATCTTTCAACTTTGGGGGAAGTTTCCTCTAAATGATGGCGCTATATTCTTCTGTCAAAACTATTGTATTGTAATATCCCAATGTCTACTTTCGTGAAAGAATGTCTTTCATGAATTTGACATAGCTAGGCATTTTTTCCAATGCTTCTGCAAATGGAATGTTGATATGTAGCTTCTTGAAGACCTCCAAGAATCGAGCAAACTGCTTGTCTAGTTTGCTTTTCTGGAATCACTGTGGAAAATGTGGAGGTGGAGTGAATCTTTCTTGATATTTTTCCTTTGCTTCTTTTTCCTCCATCTGTGGAACTGCTTCTTTTGGAACTTCCTCAATGGATGCCTTGATTCCAACATCTTTGTTGATTTCAGTACCAAAAAGAACTTGTCTTTGAGAACCATTAAGATGATTCCTTGTAGTGTTCTGCTAGCATGGAGACGCCACCAAGGTGGCCACACCTTAGATAAGTCGAAGTTGAAACAATGGGGAATCCCTCCCTTAAGCTTGAAATTTTTCCATAGCCATTTTTCTTTGAAAAAAATGGAAATTTGTAAGTTATCATTGAAGAAGACAAAGTTTATAATATATAGGATAAGGTAAATTTACTAAAATGCCCTTTAAATGGTAAAAAGACCAAAAGGTCCTAAAAATATCAAATGGCTACATAAAGCTAAAGCCTTAAATAGTCATTTACTAATTATTACCAATATTCCCCACCAAGATCTTTATGCATGTGGCAAAAGGATTAAAAATAAAAAGTCAATCTAAGTGGCATCATTTCAAAAGAATGCCTAATAGGTCCTTTAACTAACTAACTTAGTTCTAATCCAATTTGACCCATTTGATCTAGCTAACTAATTTACAAATAGCCTAACTAGAGTTAACATGTCAAGAAAATGTCAAAATACAAGCTCATTTGGCCGAATTACAGATAAGGCATAAAATGGCCAAATTCTTCAAAAAAGTCGTATCTTCAAAATCGGCTATTGCGCGTCTTCTGGAATGACTTGGACCATGTGAAATAACTTTGGACCCATTCCATTGAAGCCCTCATATGACGCCAATATTCCATTGGGTTGTTTGTCACACTCGTCCATGGCATTCTATGCTAGTCCCGCTATTGCGTCTCTGATCTTCTTAGCTATCTGGCGTGTGATTGGCCCTATTAGAACTTGCAAAGGCTCTATCATATTGCTGGCCGTGACATCTAATTTTCCTTGAGTGCCTAGATTCATGTCAACTAGACTCGAGGAGATTCTTATTGACGGTGATGTGTACTTCCAACTATTAGGAATCACTTGTGAGTCATTAGTATTAGCTCCAACGAATACCCACATGTCTATACAAGTTTCCATTTCTCATGGTACATCAGGTTAAACTATTGGAACTCCAATTCTAATATACGACATGTGATAGTCTTCTAGATTATTAGAATTCGACCGTATTTCAAAACCAACGACTAGGAATATTTTACTTTAAGATTAATTTAAAATAGTAATACTATCCCAATGTCAGACCACATGGTGTCCAGTATTACTAGACGACTATTCAAATGTCGATGTTATTCTCAGCATATTTATATGTCAATCTAATATGCATAATGACATTACCATTAATCAAGGTTTGAAATGCAAATGTAGTTATTTTATTAATAAATAATAAAATATAATGTACAATATATTATTTGGATTGGTGCTCCAAGCGCCAACTCCAACACGTGCCTTGTCCAACCACCTTGGATGTAGATGATTTTCCTATGGTCAGATGATTGCCACCATTGACCTTCTGATGAGAGGAAAATATCTTACTATTGGCATAAATAAGATTAGTAGCCCCCGTGTCTACTCACCACTCTCTCGGGTTTCCAACCAAGTTGGCTTATGTCACAATCACTGAAATGTTCATCTCTAAAGTTTCATCAGTCATTAGCTCATCTTCAGTGACATGGGCCTTATTTTTCTTTTTCTTGCCATTGTCCCAAGACTTATTATTTATGCAATCAATTGCCATGTGACCACTTTTTCCACAGACGTAGCACTTCCTCTTGAACTTCTTGCTCCATTAGGAAAAATCAACTCCACTGTCCACCCTCAATAATGTTGGCCTTAGACTCCATGGTCTTGTAGCTAGCCTTCTTAGACATCATGTAGTCCTCTTCAATTTGCAATCGAACTTCTAAATTTTTAAGACTTATATGTTTCTCTTTGTGTTTCAAATAACTCATGAAGCCCTTCCATGATAGAGGCAACTTCTCAATGATTGCGGCAACCTGAAACGTCTCATAGAGTTTTATTCCCTCATTCAATATTTATGAATGATCAGCTACAGTTCACCCAACTGAGACATTATCATATTTGAATCGACCATTATGTAGTCCAAGAACCTACCTACAATAAATGTTTTTGTCTGGCATCGTTTGTTTTATACTTCATCTCAAAAGATTCACAGAGATTATTTGAAAAAGTCTACATGGTATTATCAAGACAGCCCAACAGGTAGTCCTTACATAAAAAAATCTCATTGCGACCATGCCTCAACCTGCATTTGCCAAGCCACTTTAGTTTCTCCCTCCACAGGACCCGAAGGAGTTTCCATGAGAAACTTAGCCAACTGCACTGCAGTCAGGCATAATAATATTTTACTCTGCCACTATTTTATGTTTGCTCTAGCAAACTTATATGGATTTTCTCCATTAGTAACATGTATTGTGATATTTCCATTAGCCATTTGTAACTAGAAAAATCTGGAAAAATTACCAATAAGTCTACACAAGATAAATTAATTAATGATCCATTTTATGAGATGGCTTGTATGTTACTCCAAAATCCACATGCATTATTTTGGATAGTAATATAAAATTACAAGTTCTCGAATTTATGACTAAAATATTTTATGATATGTGGAAAAAGAAAAATTCTTGGAGGACTGAGGGGGAGGGGGTCCGATGTAACCACTTAAATCCTTGTCCTTTTAGGCTCTTATCGCCTTATTGTTAGAATGTAACACCCTTATCGGACCGAACATACTCTGTAGAGTGAATCGTTATGCATAATATTTTAGAACTCATAAAATAATATAAAAATAAGTTTCGCACCTTAGGAATCTTGTATGGAGGTCCCAGATAAATTTTCAGTTTCAATACCTTGTTTTAGTTTAACATAGTCAACATGTGAGGTTTAGTAATAAGGATGTAACCTTTGGTCTAATCTCCGATTTCCATGAATTTTATATCGTCGGAAAGATAAGACCGAGTTCTAAAATGTTCATGCTGGATAATATCCCAAATTTAGAACATAAGCAAGTCAAAAAAGAAAGTATTACTGATTATATAGTGTAGTAAAATGAATAATGCTCTACCCACTTCTTAAAGTCCCATGATCACTATTCACCATCATCTTTCTTCAGCCCCTCACGAATTCTCTAGACACCATTTTTTCTTCCCCCTTTTCACGCCTAATAGCAATGGTAAATGGGTGCTTTCTCTAGCCATCATTACAACAAGTAATCTTTCATATTTCATTTTTTTATTTTCATGAAATTATGCATACATTTTTCCATCCTATTTTCGTAGTTCATGAACCCTAGATTTATAGTTGATGGATTTGGAATGAAGTAGCTTGCTAGGGTAGTTGTATGGGCATTTCATTATGAGATAACATGATTTAATCCTTAATTGATTAGAATGCATAGATTTTACATGATGGGTAAGATACGGTCGAATCAATGACTATGTAGGGGATGAAGATTGTAACTTTTGAGTTCGATTCGATGTTTAGGTGTATGACTGCTATGTTGGTGTATATGCCTTGTATGTTATTTAAACTTAAAGAATGAAATTATCCCATATAGGATAAATGATGTGTTTATTTTTGTATTTGATAAGGTTATTAACATGTGTAGGATGTCTAATAAGATGATTATGAGTTTGTGTAAAGGTATGTTGTGTTGTGTTATAGAAACGGTGAAGTTTGTGCACTTGGTACATCAAGTGTTCGACGTAATGCCAAACTCAAATTAATAAAAGAAAATAAGCACAAATCATATATTATAAAGGGTGTTTAAAATAATGAAAATTTTGTTCGGGGTTGTTGGATTGAGAGGAATTAGATGAGAAGGCGAAATAAGAAAGTTAAGTAGTAGTGTTGGTTTAGGATGCTTTTTAGACAAGCTGTGAAGAATTATTTATAAGCCAAGTTTTTGATGTCCGATTGATGAACGTACATTTCTTGATAAACTAGACACATAAGGGAGTAACAAATCCAAAATTTTGAATTTTTGGATTTAAGATGAGGTCGGACCGAATTTTTGAAGTAGGGCGATCTACTGCCCCTGGACCCAATTTTTAGTTTGGACAGCCCCTGAATTTCACTTCATAACTTGAGTTTCTAAAATCGGAATTATGATCCATAAAAACTACCAAAACTTAGATACATTAAAAACCATTCTATTAAAATTTCATCTTCAGATTCATTATCAATTAATTATAGTGATTTTTCAAACTTAGGCGTATGGGCAGTGAATTATTAGGAACTAGTAGAGTTTAAATTCCCCCTCCCGCACGTGTATAACTCCAAACCATAGCCCGTAAAAATTCATAGACCACACTTATAAGTTATTAACTCAGAGAAGTCAAGTAATCATGCATTGCATATTTTATTTATGTTGGGAAGCAGCCGCGAGTGCGTAGCGGAAAATCAAAATTATTATGCCGCTTTTCCTTTGCCCAATACCCATTTGTTTGATTATTCTACAAGCCTAGGCATGTTACTATATATTCTAAGCATATAAACTCATAAAACATGCAAAGAACATAAACCTAAACATGCTAACTATCATAAGAACTCTAATTAAAAATAAGAAAAAAAAGACTTACTTGAACCGAAGACTCCTCCAGTCCTCCTCCAATCTACAAGCTTTTCTCGAACTCAGCAAGCTCTTCCACGTTCCAAGAGCCACCCAAGTGTGTGGCCTCAAAAGATGCACACACCAAAGCCAAAACTCAACGGAAAGACTACGCCTTGAGTGCCCGGGTATTTTGCCCTTGGTGCTAGCCTAGGCAAATACCTCAAAACTTTTAACTTGTGGTTCCTCTAGTCAATTAGACTTAAGGATCCTCAAAATCAGTGGCTTACTCTTAAACTTTAGAGTTGCTCACTTATATAAACCCAAGATATGAAAGTTTTGGTGTAGCAAATTTGTGAATAATTCTTTTGGTTTATATAGTGCTCCAAAGACAACAAAATTAATTAAGAATCCGATGTGGGATAAAAGCTAATTTAATCTTAGCCATTAGATCTTAATTTAATGGTTTAATGAGATTATAAAACCCTAATAAGAGTTTGGACCGAATTGGAATTCAAAACAAATTAAATTTTTTTTTACTATTCATATGAATAGTATTTTTTTTATTATTTTTTTTATTCCAATTCCCAAAGTGCCCCTATCGTCATTCACCAATCTCTAAGCCACTATGGAACCTCATAAATGATCTGTTCAATAATTAAACACATTGAACCATTTATGAACAATTCCTACAGCAATCATATATGCTGTTATATTTGTAATGTGCACTGTTAACCATTGATTTCGACTTTGTTGTGTGTGACCTTTTGGGTTCCCCTCAAGTTGGACATGAAATGAATCGTGATAATTTAATCGAACATAAATTATCCTCCGATCAGATGGTCGTTCGATTTCAATGACCAATGTTGACATCTAGCAATATGCCAAGGCCCCCAAATGAAAAGGAAAGATATATATACCCATTTGTATGCGATTTACATATGATACGATCCCTCGCCTCACTGTATCCCCACCTATTGACCTAGGGTACAGAAAATGTCTACCCATATGGTCAAAGGTATGATGTTGATAGTGTCATGAATGGTGTTAACCCAAGAATCTCACATGATTCTTCCACTGTGGCCACAGTCTCAAGCACTGATCACACATATCAACCCGCGAGCTAGAAAACTACTCTTATAAGAAAATATTATCCGAGAGAGTAGCGATTCTCTGTTGTATCTTTACAAACTTCATGTGTTTCAATAAATGACCCAATCATACCCTTATGACCAGATCTTTTGAACCGGGGAAGGAGAATGTCAAAGTTATTTGATCCACACATAAGATTGTAAAGACCTCAAGTCTAAGGACTAGTGATATAATCGATACATGAAAGTTCTCATAGAAACATGAGATAAACACTCCATATGAAAACTTTCGGCGGTCAGTTCGATGGACACGAGCAACTCATGCATCCATGTGATACACCAAGCGGACGGATCTCTGCTAGTAGCCTATGAGATCGGTTACCCCACTTAAGGGTGGATCATATCATCATGCTAGTCTCTCCGCTTTGTGAACGCCCAGATTATTCACAAAATTATGACTAGGAACATTTAAGATTAATGATTCTCATAAGGCGTGGAAGCCATCGTCTTTTACTCCAAGGGCTTTATTACAGTGTTGATGATTCATATAAGTTATGTAAGACACGTATAATAAAGATTGCCATTTTATTAATTAATGAAAATATTACAAATACATGTATATATAGCCCATCCACAAGTTGGGTATAGGGCATTTCCCTAACAATTTATTGATCGGAACCATATCTCACAACTTATGTTCTAATAAAGTTTATCGATTATAGACTATCGGTAGTGTAGGCACTGTATTTTTGCATATAAGTCCCGATGATGAGCCTCGTGCGGAGGTACTACTCTTAAAGTTGTAAAAGTCACAGGAAACAGATGTCGAAAGGGAAAATTCAGAAATCAGTACCTTGTTGGACTTAATTCGTTGGCTTAGCTTTGGGTTCGCTCGTTGGACCTATGTTTTGAAATCCATCCTTGGCCCAAAACCCCCACAAGCCATACACCAAGCCCCACATCAAGCCACAAATGCCCAAGCCCACACACCAAGCCCACACGCCCACCAAAGCCCATTAAATCACATCCAAAATAAAAATCCACACATTAAACACATGTTGAAATCAAAACAAATCACCTTCCCAGATTAAAGAAATCAAAACAAATCCCATAAATCACCTTCCTAATTAAATTAAATCACATGCCTAAACTAAATAAAATCAAATCAAATCCCACAAATCACCTTCTTAAAATTGAGTATATCATTTCCTTATGAAACACCAATTAGATATTCCCCCATAATTACAATATTCTTTCCATACCCGTATAAGGGCGATAATATGTATAACCATTGGGGTTATCTCGCAAAAGAGAGTAAGACAGTACAAAACACCACATTAGCTGATCTACCTTGACCTGGTGCAAGCAACGCAGAACATAGAGATAAACCCAGTATGGGGGCGACCCGTCTATCCTTTCTCAAATAGCAAGTTTCAAAAATGAACCATCATATCATTATCAGTTTTGGGGATGCGTCCCAGTGTCGAGGCCCACGCAACCGCGACACCTCGGGTATGGGGTTTAGCATGCCGGGTATGGCAAATGGAGAACCTTTTAGCCCAACACCATAAGCCCATGCGCTTTTCGTTACAATGCGTACAAATATAAAGATAACTATATGGAACTTCGTAATGCATGCGTAAATGAAGCAATGATGCGCAAAAGAATAAGTGGCATAGTGAGAAGCGCGGCAAGACATCATGGTAAAGGATTTTAACCCCTTGACATAGAGGACCTTTAATCCAACTTATCAAGCCCATGCGCAAATAACACAATGCATATATAAAAAGTAAAGACAATGATATCGGACTTCGTGTATCCGATTGAACATATCTCACATCCAATCGAATATACATTATCCGGCGCAGTAAAACATCGTGGTAAAGGATTTTAACCTCTCAAAATAGAGGACCTTTAATCGCACTTACTAAGCTCATGCGTAAACAACACAAAGTTATGCAACTTCCCTTCTAACGACTGTTTCCAGCAACTTCCTCGACTTAAAAGGTAGTGTCTCTAAATGAGACCCATCATAGGGACTTATATGCAAAAATGCAGTGCCTACAGTCACCCCACTTTGATGGGACTTCTGTAATGTGTAATAGTGACAATCCTATCAAAGTTATGCAATGTATTTTTACTTACCTGGCTCGCCAGTTTCCACTTGACTTGCCATGTGTTGAGTTGAGTTGATTTGGTGGTGAGGTGTTGCGACCCCTGGTTCACTCCCGAACCATGCTCCATTTTTGGAGCGCCATTTTCGGCATCTGTTGTGTGTGCTCCATTTTGGAGCGCCATTTTCAGCATCTGTTGTGTGTGCTCCATTTCGGAGCGCCATTTTCGGCATTTACTGTGTGTGCTCTATTTTGGAGCGCCATTTTCGGCCTCTGTTGTGGTAGCGGTCCATTTCTGAACCGTGCTGTCCAAGAATGTGGCTTATTTTTGAACCGTTACTTGATGAGGTGGTCTTTTCTGCTACAATCCTGCGAATACAAAACAAAAATTGTATGTATGTGATATGTATGCATGTATATATGGACGAATGATGTTGATGTGGGTCTCGCCCCCAAACCGATACTAATGTCGGCCTCGCCCCTAAACTGACCCTGATGTGGGCCTCGCCCCCCAAACTGATACTAAAGTGGGCCTCGACCCTGGGACTCATCCCCAAACTGATACTGATGTCGGCCTCGGCCTTGGGACTCATCCCCAAACAGATGCTGATATGGGCCTCGCCCTAAACTGATACTGACGTAGGCCTCACCCCTAGACTGATATTGAAATGGGCTCATCCTAAACTGATACTAACATGGGCCTCGCCCTAAACTGATACTGATGTGGACCTTGCCCCCAAACTGATACTGATATGGGCCTCGCCCTAGACTGATACTGAAATGGGCCTCGCCCAAGACTGATACTGACATGGGCCTCGCCCTAAACTGATATTGATGTGGGCCTCGCCCTAACCGATACTGACATGGGCCTCGCCCTAAACTGATACTGATGTGGGCCTCGCCCCCAGACTGATACTGATATGGGCCTCCCCCCAGACTGTTATTGAAATGGGCCTCGCCCTAAACTGATACTGACATGGGCCTCGCCCTAAACTGATATTGATGTGGGCCTCGCCCCCAAACTGATACTGATATGGGCCTCGCCCCCAAACTGATACTGATATGGGCCTTGCCCCAAACTGATACTGACGTGGGCCTCGCCCCCAGACTGATACTGATATGGGCCTCGTCCCCAGACTGATACTAATATGGGCCTCGCCCCAAACTGATACTGACGTGGGCCTCGCCCCCAGACTGATACTGATATGGCCTCGCCCCAAACTGATACTGATATGGGCCTCGCCTTGTGATTCATTCCTGAAAACTGCTGACACTGTACTGTTGCTGCTTCTGGTTGGCTTGTATTTGATGCTTTCTCTTTCTCTTTATTGAAACCTGTGAATACAAAACAAAACAAACACAAAAAGGAATGCAAAATACGTTACGTGTATGCATGTATGCATGAATGAGTTTCATATCCCGTAGGGTTAGGTCATCCGCCAATTCCCTTGGTGACTGCTCGGTCTTCTCTTCCTCTGGCAAAGTACTGCTTCAATTTATCCACACTGGTCGGCTCAGTGAACTCATTTCTTTCCAAGTCTGGCAACCTCAGTGCCCCATTTCCCATTACTGAACGGTTATTATGTCTTTTCTGCTTGCTTCTTTTGGGAATCCCCCGTGTTCCGAGTGTCGTTGAATATCATGGTATCAGAGTTGAATGCTTTTCTCAAATATACTCATGTTACAGGTTGAAAGGAAATGACTCAGGCAAGTAGGTGAAATTGATGTCTTTATTATTATTCAGGAAAAGGTTCAAACAAGTAGACGAAGTCGATGTCTTTATTAAAAATACATAAAATAAACCATAAAGAACAATTTCATTGCCTTCTTCCTCGGCTTATGGTTCTTCACTGCTGTCATCCTCTATCCTCATGGAAGAAACTGGGTGGTTGAGAGTTTGGAGGACAAAGCTTTCAGGCAGGCCGGAGTTGATCTTGTAAGTGGGTGGGGGGACAGAGTGGTAATTTGGTAGAGGGTTATGATGTGTGTTGGGTTGTTCTTTCTCAGGATCAGGTATTTTATGGGCATCAATGAGGTTTTGGATTTCATGCCTAAGGCAGGTACAGTTGTCAGTTTCGTGGCCTCTCCTCTGGTGGAAGTGACAATACAGGCTTAGGTCAAGGTTGGGTGGTATAGGATCTGGAAGTGGTTTAGGCTCTAAGGGTTTTAATAGTCCTTGTCCCTTCAACTTTTCAAATACCTTTGACAAATGTCTACAAAGGTTGGAGAATTGTCTGTTTTTGATGGCAGCGACTTTGGCAGCAGCGGGCTTGGTCTCAGAATGCCCCCTAAAAGTCCTCATATTCTGGCCATAGAACTTTCTGTTCTCAGCTTCTTCTTCTTCTTCTATATCCATGACAATTTCCCTTAATTGTCGAAAATCTGAAATCATGGAGGTCATTCTCCTCATCTTGCCATAAATGGAGGGCTTAGTACCCTTAATAATCATCTTTATTTGGTCCACTGAACTCATCACCGAGACATATTGCCGCAGATGGACCCTCGGGTCCCCATTCCCATTGAACTTGGCCATATCAGGCATCTTGAACTGAGCAGGCAACTGTTCCTCAAAGGTCATCGCCTCATAGTCTAGTAAGTCTTCATCCTTACCCTTCATCTTACAAGTAACGGACTCTACCTGGTCACAAAGTTTCTGTATCTCGGCCTGAGACCCGGCTTTTCTCCCAGCGTCATATTCAGCCATATCATCATCAAAAGTGAGGATGTCATCCCCTATCCTATTCGGAGGCTCCTCACGTCTTACATTCTCTGAGTTTCCCCCAGCATGGGGCACAACCATATTTGCCATGGCAGTAGTCAAGGATTGCAACTGTTCAGTAATTTTGGCGAAACCATTTTCCAACTGATCTATCTGGGATACCTCGTTATCGGATGTACTCATATCTATTACCGGTCTTTTAGTGAGTCTTTCCTCTTCCCTAACCCAACGGGAATCTTTAATGGCTTTTAGACACAAGGATTAACATGATGCGTGTATGCATGAAATAAACTAGATGCATGCGATACAAGAAATATATCAACTCATTAAAATTTTCACATAAATCGGCCCATCATCATTTTAGAAGCTTTTGGGCTAACTGTCATATGAGTGAACTCGTCCCAGTTTAAATGGCCTAACAAGTTCACATCTCATGGAAAAAAGTCCAACCTTATCCAAATGATAATGTTCCTAAACACAAACATATATTGGCCCATTGGCGTTTTAGAAGCTTTTGGCCCAATCATCATAAGATACGTTCTTGTCCCAGTTTAAATGGCCCAACATCATGACAAAAGGTTCGAATGGATCCAAATGACAATGTTCCCAAACAAAAGCATACATAAATAATTTCTACAGAGTGGCCGATCAACATTTCAGAAGTTTTTGGCCCAATTGTCATATGATACGAACTCGTCCCAGTTTAAATGGCCCAACAAGTTCGCATTTCTGACAAGAAGTCTAACTGCATCCAAATGAGGATGGTCCATAAGCACAAGGAAATAGTTGCTATAGGCCATGCAACTCTGGTCTACATGTGGGTTTGCGGGAGTGTAGACAAAGACTCTCGCTAGCGAAGGATTACCCACAACTAGCTCTCCCCACTCAAGGGTTCGAGCGACCAAGTGAGCGCACCTTTTTTATACCTTGCAGTACGTGCCAACGAGTTATGGTGTGTGACTGACTGTCAGATTGATTTCCCGTTGTAGATTCCCCAGATGGAGGGTGGAGTGAGGCTCTCTTAAGTACCCTAGCCTCTTAGGCTCTTATCGCTTGGTGACAGGAATAAACAACGAGTCCTCCAAATTAGTCCATCACAATAGGCTACATGTAAATGATTATCTAGGCGCCTTCACAGCTTTTCCTTATAGAAAGGTAGTGAATGAAGGAAGACACCAAACCATTACCCAGCTTAAACAATATGCCTTTGATTAAACCCCTTTTAACCCACAGTAGACACGGTTAATTAAAGCACAAATCATAATATTACAAGACATTATTTTGGGGCCGATTCTCTATCCCCAGTGGAGTCGCCAGACTGTGGGAACATAGAAACTGGGCGACGCATGCTGTTCCGGGCTCGCGGCCCGATTGGGAGTACGGAGTAGCCCGCAGGGGACTAAACCGGAGAAATAATGGAGTCGCCACCCGATGTGAACCGGGACAAAGATTTAAGGCCGCACTCACCCCTCGCAAGGGAAGACCTCAAACCGTTGGGTTCGGAATGGTCCCTTAATTATGCCACTTGTAATAAAATGATTTGTGCAATAATGTAACCAAGCCTAAGCAACATATTTCCAAGGATAATTTACTCCTAAGTTCGCATGCATAGGTATAAAGCTCATATCTAAGTTTATATATAACACATTTTCATATTTTGCATACAATCTATTTGCGTACAATCTATGTCCAAATTTTCATACAACCTACTTGCATATAATCTATGTCCGAATTCATGCATAAAGATAAATTGACATACGGAAAGCATACAATTTCACATTGGTAGACACAGAGGCGCAAATAAATAATATTATACAAGCATACATTTTAAGGAAAGACAATTAAGTGCATGATGGAAATAGATAACTAAAGAGGTAATACAAATTCATAAGGTAAAAAGAGACAACTATATGCTAAAATAGACATGTCGTGATATGATGCAGAAAAGATATCTAGAATTGACACGAACACACGCGTGGGCCTTTTTCCAAGTGGTACGTGGAATTGTATCCTGAGTACTGATCATACTACCGTCCATGTGGAATCGGCTATGAAATTTATGTCCGGGTTTCCATCCTATAGACCACGAGAAATAATGCCCAAATGCTATCATAACATGGGTACACCAATGAAAATAGATCGAGCCAATACAAGGATAGATGATGCAATCAATAGATGAAAGACGCGGCGAATATCGTGGTAAAGGTAGCCTTTTAGGCTTTTCCTCCCTCAAATGGAGAACCTTTTAGTCCAACACCATAAGCCCATGCGCTTTTCATTACAATACGTACAAAGATAAAGATAACTATATGGACCTTCGTAAAGCATGTGTAAATGAAGCAATGATGCGCAAAAGAATAAGTGGCATAGTGAGAAGCGCGTCAAGACATCGTGGTAACGGCTTTTAACCCCTTGACATAGAGGACCTTTAATCCAACTTATCAAGCCCATGCGCAAATAACACAATGCATATATAAAAAGTAATGACAATGATATCGGACTTCGTGTATCCGATTGAACATATCTCACATCCAATCGAATATACATTATCTGGCGTGGCAAAGGATCGTGGTAAAGGATTTTAACCTCTCAAAATAGAGGACCTTTAATCGCACTTACTAAGCCCATACGCTAATAACACAATGCATATAAGAAAAAGAGAACAACAATATCAGACTTCGTATACCCGATTGAACACATCTCACATTCAACCGAATATACATCATCCGGCGCGGCTAAATCATTGTGGTAAAGGATTTTAACCTCTCAAAATAGAGGACCTTTAATCGCACTTACTAAGCCCATGCGCAAACAACACAATACATATAAAAAAAGTAAAGACAATGATATCGGACTTCGTGTATCCGATTGAACATATCTCACATCCAATCGAATGTACATTATCCGGCATGGCAAAACATTGTGGCAAAGGATTTTAACCTCTCAAAATAGAGGACCTTTAATCGCACTTACTAAGCCCATACGCTAATAACACAATGCATATAAGAAAAAGAGAACAACAATATCGGACTTCGTATACCTGATTGAACACATCTAACATTCAACTGAATATACATCATCCCACGCGGTAAAGCATCGTGGTAAAGGATTTTAACCTCTCAAAATAAAGGACCTTTAATCGTACTTACTAAGCCCATGCGCTTTATCTCATCATTACATAAACAAATAACATGCGGAAATCAAGTAACGAATAATAAACAAATCAAAACAACATAAAACGAAATATACGCCGTTTACTCAAGTGGTACGTGGAGTTGTATCCCGAGTACAGATCATACTACCGTCCATTCGGAATCGGCTATGAAATTTATGTCCGTTTTTCCATCCTATATACCACGAGAGGCGACACACTTTTCATTTTATTCACAGGCCACAACATACATCATTTTACAATTCATGCATTTTCTATATATTCAAGGGCCACAATATGCTTCACTCCACAATGATCATGCAAACGAAACTCAATAAATAATAAAAATACAACTGAAAAACGGATGTGAAAGAATACCCTCAGGTCTAACCTTTTTCGTCGACTTTTGGACTCGCGTTTCACGGTGATCGGAAGGGTAAAAGCTCCGCAACTTTTCTGGTTCACTGGTTTGTGTTTTTCCTCGCTGTTTCACTACTCAAGCTACTGTTTTTGCTTCGTTTCGTTGCTGCTTTGGTGCTGTATTTTGGTCACTGTTTTTGGTGTTTTAGGCTACTATTTTGGGTGTTTTTTTATCGGTTAGGGGCTGCTGTTTTTCAGTTGTTTAAGGGGTTTAAGGTACAGTTTTTTGTTCACTATTTTGAGTAATTTAGGGGCTGTTTTGGGTGTGATTCAGGGACTGTTTTGCGGGAATTTTAGGGCAGTACAGTGAGGGTGTTTTTGCGGCAGTTTGAAAGGATTTGTAGGGGCTGTTTCAAGGCAGGCTGGGTTTATGTGTTATGAGTGTGTATCGTGAGTGGCTGAATGTTTGTGGGGCTAGGGGCTGTTGACGTGTTGGAGGGCTTCACGGTGTGGCTGCGTGAATGGGGCAAGTGGCGTTATGGCGTGTGTTGGGCTGATGAAGGCTAGGGATGCGTGATGGGAGTGTTAGACAGTAATGACCCATAGCGTCACTATTTTGTAAATGATATTGTATTATTGTACAAAATTAACTATGTAGTAATGAAATTTCCTTTTACCGTTTTGTAATTTATTTACTTTGATATATAAATGGTAAAAGTCCCTATGATTAATTCCGGATTGAGATGATATGAGACAGTATCAATCCATAAAGGTTTAATCATTAAATATCCCTAGTCGTAGTATTATCGAGATTGGACATCGATAATGCGGAATAGACTAGTACTGCACTTGTGCGTGTTGTGAGGGCACAACAGCATAGTTCTCATATATTTGAGTATTGGATACTTATGCAAGTGCGGTAGGAGGTTGTGTTTTACCGATGGTACGGAAAACAGCTTCGCTCTGGATAGACCCCGCGGAATCCCATTGGTAGTATGTCTGCGTGTCTATGGGAGTCCGCTTCAGGGTAGGTGCATATGGTCTTAACCTGAGACTTGCATCGCTAGTACTTGCGACAATCGGTAGACTTTAGTTTTGGTCGTCCAGGGCTTTAACAGGTTCTGTGTACACCTCTTCTAGGTTTATCGGGAATCGTAGTGTATTGGGTGTGATGTCAAGACGGAAGTATCACTTCAGACATATGGAGATGATGATCGCGCAGGATACAGAACTAGTACTCTATAATGGTTGCAACCATCGGGATAATATGACAAGGTCAGGATTATCCGATTCAAAGAGACTAGTTGCTTGATGTCCGATATATGTATCGTACGGGGCAGACACATCTCCAGCCCCAGGCCTTACATGTGATCATCCGATACTGGATCAGTATACACTATACTACGGTATACTACGCCTGTTATAGATCTTATATTCCAATAAGAATATTTCTGGAGAATTGGGTAGGCATGGCGTTTTGCTAGAGGCTAACCTTGTCTTGTAAATCGGTAAAAACGTAGTACTTGGTACGTACGTGTTCGGATAATCTGACGGCCGTATTTACTGCCAACATATCCAGAGATCTCTTGGGTCGCTTCCCGAAGATTCACCAATGACGTATGATTCAAACTCGATTAATCTTGGATTAATTACGGAGAGACTTTATCTTGGATAAAGTACTATACATAGAGAGAGAACGATTAATTTGGAATTAATCGTAAAATTATTATATTCGATATAATAATCGAAATTCGATTTCGACGCGAAATTAAAATTAGATTTTAATTCGGGCAAACGAGTTAATTTAGAATTAATTCGTTAGCGACGTAAATAATAATTTCGCTAGGCGCAATTATTTATTTAAATTCGATTTAATTAACGTCGCGACGAAAGTTCGGTATTTCGGAAATATCGAACCCGAACGCGTGAGTACGCGTGGGCCCACTTTCATTTGGGTTGTGTGGGGCCCACATGACACATGTCATTTTATGCATTATTTAATTGTTAATACATTGCATGGTGATAGTGTACAATACACTCAATGGTTTTGCATGGAGTTTGAGTGTTTGACACTCTAAGCCATTGCATGATTTGTGTCATAAGTTTATTATTAATTTAATAAATATTATGGCATAAATATAAATTGATTTTTGTAACAAAAATCATAACACTCCTCACTCTCTCACATTGCCGAAACACATGCAGTTTTGGCCTCTCCACTTTTCTGTTTTTGTTGCAAAAACTTGAAGAATTTGTGTTTGTTTGGAACATAAAATCACACACAAGGCTAGCACCATCAAGGGATCATACAAAGGTGTTATGGGAAACTAATCTTAGAGCTTGGAAGGATCAAAAATTGCTTGGAGCTTCTCTTTTCTGTTTGGCCGAAACCCTCACTGCACAAAGGAGAAAATTTTTGTTTCATCAACGCATCCGCATTCCGATCTTTGTGAGTATGATTCCGCCATACTTCAATATTGTTCATTCATTTATATGTTTTGTTTGCTCTTTTGATCTTGGGACATGGATTAGAATTTCCAACAATGGTATCATTGAGCTTAAAGAGCATGAAAATATATTAGGGTAATATTTGGGCAAAATTGATTGAAGCATGATTTGATGATTTTGATTGATTAAGTATGCTTAAATGTATGTTACATTATGTTATACATTATCAATTTCATGAAAAATAAATTGGATTAATTTTTCCCCTCTTGGAGAGGCTTGGCCGAATACTACCTAGACCATGGAGATGATGATTTGTTGTTTATAAGATCATTGGATGACTTTAAACGAACATAAAATGACGATTTGTGATTCGATTGGATTGAAAACGAAATCGGTAATTTTTCATCACCTTGGCCGAATGCATGGAAGAAGATTAGGGACTTGATTTTTTGATTAAATAATGTTGGACATGTATTTAAGATAAAAATATGATTAATGGATTAATTTGATATTTTGGAAATATTGATTTAAAGGATTAATCATGACATTACACTTTAATTAATTAAGTTATAAAATTTGGAATTTTAAAATTTGATTAATTGGGCTTAATTTTGAATTGGGCCTAAAACTATTATATTTGGACATAATGGGCTTGGTTGGACCAAGTAGGTTTGGGCAAATTGGATTGGATCCAAAAATGGGCCTAAATCACTCCATTAAGTCCAAATGTAATAAATGGGCTTTTATGTTTAATTGGGCCTTATGGGCTTGATATTGATTTTTATGGCAAATGAGGGTGATTCCTTATTGGGCTTGGAAATTGGGTTTGACCCACATTGACCAAGGCCCAAGCCTAATGAAATCAATTGAAAGCCCATCGGACTTTAATTAAACGGACATTGGATGTTGATTGGGCTTTGAGACCCGATAGAATTAGATTTGGAATCTAAGTCATAAAAGCACAATAAAAGTGTAAATATTTAATTTGGAATTAAATATAAGGATTAGTATTGAATACGACTTAAATTGGATTTGACGAGTAGTTCGATATAATTCGTGAATTCATACTATAAGTATTTATTCTCAAATTGAGTTGGACTCGCGCAAATGCAAACAATTGTTTGAACATTGTATTGTCACCTAATTAAAGACTAATTAATTGGATTTGATTGGTTGTATAACATGCCTTGAATGAATGAATGTGGATGTAATGTATGAATAGTGTATATCGGATGGATATTAGAAGGGAAGGGTAATTTTAGAAATTATTGTAAATTTAGAATTTATAAATTGGACCTGCGTGTCCAGCCTTTCTCTTATTGTCTCTTTGTATTCTCTTCTCACCTAATTCCCCTCAATGTAAATGAGGTTTCTCTTATTGTATTATGTAATTGGGTAAGAGTAGAATAGTTCTAGCGGGGAGAGGAAAGGGAGTGATTTGTTCTAGGAACAAGTTGTTGTTCATATCCATCCGTATATCGCTATTACTTTACTTTACGCGCTTTATGATGTTTTAGAAGCATGCTTAAGGGTGTATGATGATGAGACCTAACAAAGATAAATTAATTGGTTGCCAATTACACGAAAATCCCTCAAACAATATTAAGCGATTTTCCTTCCGTTGAGTGATTCTTTCTCAAGATCCGAAATTGGCATTGGTTTGTTGGCCAAAGTCAAGACCTTTGTCAATTGAGGATGTGTTTGAATCATGAGAGTTTTGTTCCATATCGGTGTCTTGTCCAAGTTGTGATTTGTTGGCCAAAGTCAAGATCACTTCTTGTCCATCGACATTGATTACGAAACTTTCCATGTCAATGGGTCCCGCTTAACTGGAATCATTAAGTTTGTTGTGCCAAAGCCAAGACTTAGTTGATTCAGAGGAAATGGTTAGGAAAATGTATTGGATACATTGACATATGTATTAGATATATATGTTTCGGACTTGGATGTCCACCTACCGGATCTAGGAATTGGATGGGATCCAATTGATCTTCGAGATCTACCTAGTTAAATATCATACAACTTGTTGGCCAAAGTCAAGGTTGTGTGTTATTTAACGGGATCCTAGCCCACTAGGAAATTGGATTTCCCGAGTACTCGACAGAGGGTTAGAGACTTGTAGAAAATAGTGGGAGGCTAGTATTGAATTTGCAATTTCATTCAGATACTTAGCTTTACGCGCTTACAAAATTTATTTCGTCAATATTTTAACATTAGTTGGACTAATAAAATGTTATTTTTCTTGTAACAGTTTGACTGTACCCATATATCGTTAACTAGATAGTTGGACTATCGTAGTTAAGATGGCAAACAAAGGAAATGTCCGAGACATAATCATGGGTGATAATGTATTTAAGGGCACGAACTTTGCTGACTGGGAAATGAACCTGAGGATAGTCCTTGGGGCAGAGAGGCTGTTGTACACCATACAGAGACCTCTCGGGCCGAGGCCCACTGAGCCACTTGAGCTGGAGTTATGGAGAACTCATAGCGATGATTGTGATACAACTCAGTCGATCATGCTTGCTTCCATGACTCAACACTTTCGTCGCCAGAATAGGGACTTGGATCCTTATAATATGATGGCTAGACTAAAGGATCTTCACCGCACTAATAAGCGGATGGAGAGGTATGAGTTGGTGAAGAAACTCTTTCGCTCCCGTATGACTGATGGCGCTTCAGTTGAGGCCCACGGGACTCAAATGATAGCTGACATTGATGAGCTGGCCAAGATGGGAATAGTCTTGGAGGCTGAGCTGACTGTAGACATGCTTTTACAGTCACTTCCCGATACTTGGAAGCAGATTATCATCAACTACAAGTTGATGGATACGGACGATACTCTTGGAGAGCTATTGTCCATTCTTAAGGAGTCAGAGAAAGAGCTTCTTAAAGGCAACAAGCGCGAGGCGCACTTTGCATCGACCTCTCAGACGTCAAGGGCTGGGCCCAAGGCAACTGGAGGGGTGAAAAAGAAGAAGCGTAAGAACAAGGGCAAGGCCAAGATGCCGATGGCTTCTGGGAAGCCGAGGAACAAGTCACAAGACATATGCCTTAACTGCGGCAAAAGAGGTCACTGGAAGCGTGACTGCCGCATGAACAAGGCGATCAGAAGGGAGATCAAGGCGGGCAAGGCACCGACCTCTGGTATGTTTGTTATTGAAATAAACATGGCTACTTCTAGTTTTAAAAATTGGATTTTTGATTCTGGTTGTGGTTCTCATATATGTACTGATGTGCAGGATCTGCAGAACAGCAGGACTCTGGCTTCAGGGGAGATTGATCTACGAGTTGGAAACGGAACTCCTGTTGCTGTTTTGGCCGTGGGCACTTTTGTATTAGAACTGCCCTCGGGGCATGTACTTAAACTAAATGACTGTTATTATGTACCTAGTTTGACTAGGAATATTATATCTGTATCTTTGTTAACCCGAAATGGGTACACTTTTGTATTTAGAAACACTGGGTGTTATTTATATAAAAATGATGCAGAAATATGCACTGCAGTTGCAATAATGGTCTTTATATTTTGAATATAAATGAATCTCCTACATATAAATTAACAAACAAACAGGCAAAGAGTATTAAGACATTACGGTCGGACCCGTTGGTTGGCGAATACTAGTAATGAGTTCAAGATTACCTGAAAGAATATGGTATTTCCCAGGTGGACTCCTCTGGAACACCACAATTAAATGGTATGTGTTCCGAACGGAGAAAGAAAGAAACCGTACCGTTGGACATGGGTAAGCCGTATGATGAGTCGCAATGAGTTGCCAATTTCCTTCTGGGGATATGCATTAAACAGTGCAGTTCTTATTTTGAATAAGGTTCCGTCAAAGTCTGTTGAACAGACACCATATGAGATATGGACAGGTAAGAAACCGGGTTTCTCATTCCTGAAGATTTGGGGTTGCTGGGCATACGTTAAACGTTTGGAAGGTACCAAACTTGAACCCAAATCAGATAAATGCCTATTCGTTGGATATCCTAGGGAAACCAAAGGATATTACTTCTATCACCCACAAGAGAACAAAGTATTTGTTGCTCTACATGCGGTTTTCCTTGAGAAGGAATTCCTAAATGCAGTGTTTAGTGGGAAGAAAGTAGAACTCGATGAAAGTCGTAGTGATACTGTTCTTGGCAATGAATTATCAACGGAACATGAACAGTCCATCTGGGATGAGACTGAACCACAATCTTCAAATACACAAGGACCGCGTAGGTCGGAGAGAGTCAGGGTAATACCTGAGAGGTATGGATTCCTGATCTCACCTCATGTAGATATTAATCTTATTGAGGATAATGAACCGGCTACGTATGAGGAAGCGATACAAGGTATCGAATCCGCTTTATGGCAAGAAGCCATGAAGGCCGAAATGGATTCCATGTATACCAACCAAGTTTGGACACTGGTTGATGCACCAGAAGGCGTAAAGCCTATTGGATGCAAATGGGTCTTCAAGAAGAAGACTGACATGGATGGCAACGTACAAACGTACAAAGCTAGGCTTGTAGCGAAGGGATATCGTCAACGACTTGGAGTTGATTATGACGAAACCTTCTCACCCGTTGCCATGATTAAATCCATTCGGATAATGCTTGCAATAGCTGCATATTACGATTATGAAATATGGCAGATGGACGTTAAAACCGCTTTCCTTAACGGAAACCTTTCGGAGGATGTTTATATGCAACAGCCTGACGGTTTTATCGCACCTAGACTTGCAAACAAGGTTTGTAAGTTAAATCGGTCCATTTATGGACTGAAGCAAGCATCGCGGTCGTGGAACCAGCGTTTTGATGAGATCATAAAAGAATATGATTTCATTCAAAACGAAGATGATCCTTGTGTATATAAGAAGGTTAGTGGGAGTGCACTGACTTTTATTGTCCTTTATGTCGACGATGTATTGCTTATCGGCAATGACATTCCCATGTTAACGTCGGTGAAAGCTTGGCTTTCATTGAAATTCTCCATGAAAGATCTGGGAGGGGCAGCTTTTATTCTAGGAATAAAGATCTACCGGGATAGATCTAGAAAGCTACTTGGACTCTCCCAGAGTACATATATTGATAAAGTGTTGAAGAGATTCAACATGGATCAGTCCAAGAGGGGACTGTTACCAATATCACATGGCGTCTATCTATCTAGGGACATGTGTCCTAAAACACAAGATGAGAGAGACAACATGAGTCGGACTCCGTTCGCCTCGGCAGTCGGATCGATCATGTATGCCATGATATGTACACGACCTGATGTGTCCCATGCTTTGAGCATGTGCAGTCGATATCAGGCCGATCCAGGTAAAGATCACTGGATGGCGGTTAAGAGTATCCTTAAGTATCTTAACAGAACTAAGGATGCTTTCTTAATCTATGGAGATGGAGAACTTGAGGTATCTGGGTATACCGATGCAAGTTTCCAAACCGACAGAGACGACTTTAAGTCGCAATCTGGGTACATATTTTGTTTGAATAACGGAGCAGTGAGCTGGAAATCTTCCAAGCAAGATACTGTTGCCGATTCAACAACTGAAGCGGAGTACATTGCAGCAGCTGAAGCAGCAAAAGAGGCAGTTTGGATCCGTAAATTCCTAATTGGATTAGGAGTAGTTCCGTTAGCAGCTGAGCCCGTTCCATTGTATTGTGACAATAGCGGGGCTATAGCACAGGCTAAGGAACCAAGGTCTCATCAACGATCCAAACATGTTCTTCGACGATTCCATCTGATTCGAGAGATCATACATCGTGGCGATGTGAAGATCGAAAAGATCGCATCAGAGGATAATATTGCAGATCCGCTGACGAAGGCTATTCCTCGGGAAAAGTTTGAGCGACATGTACATAGTTCAGGTATTAGATGCTTGAGTGACTGGCTATAGGCCAAGTGGGAGATTGTTAGACAGTAATGACCCATAGCGTCACTATTTTGTAAATGATATTGTATTATTGTACAAAATTAACTATGTAGTAATGAAATTGCCTTTTACCGTTTTGTAATTTATTTACTTTGATATATAAATGGTAAAAGTCCCTATGATTAATTCCGGATTGAGATGATATGAGACAGTATCAATCCATAAAGGTTTAATCATTAAATATCCCTAGTCGTAGTATTATCGAGATTGGACATCGATAATGCGGAATAGACTAGTACTGCACTTGTGCGTGTTGTGAGGGCACAACAGCATAGTTCTCATATATTTGAGTATTGGATACTTATGCAAGTGCGGTAGGAGGTTGTGTTTTACCGATGGTACGGAAAACAGCTTCGCTCTGGATAGACCCCGCGGAATCCCATTGGTAGTATGTCTGCGTGTCTATGGGAGTCCGCTTCAGGGTAGGTGCATATGGTCTTAACCTGAGACTTGCATCGCTAGTACTTGCGACAATCGGTAGACTTTAGTTTTGGTCGTCCAGGGCTTTAACAGGTTCTGTGTACACCTCTTCTAGGTTTATCGGGAATCGTAGTGTATTGGGTGTGATGTCAAGACGGAAGTATCACTTCAGACATATGGAGATGATGATCGCGCAGGATACAGAACTAGTACTCTATAATGGTTGCAACCATCGGGATAATATGACAAGGTCAGGATTATCCGATTCAAAGAGACTAGTTGCTTGATGTCCGATATATGTATCGTACGGGGCAGACAGACACATCTCCAGCCCCAGGCCTTACATGTGATCATCCGATACTGGATCAGTATACACTATACTACGGTATACTACGCCTGTTATAGATCTTATATTCCAATAAGAATATTTCTGGAGAATTGGGTAGGCATGGCGTTTTGCTAGAGGCTAACCTTGTCTTGTAAATCGGTAAAAACGTAGTACTTGGTACGTACGTGTTCGGATAATCTGACGGCCGTATTTACTGCCAACATATCCAGAGATCTCTTGGGTCGCTTCCCGAAGATTCACCAATGACGTATGATTCAAACTCGATTAATCTTGGATTAATTACGGAGAGACTTTATCTTGGATAAAGTACTATACATAGAGAGAGAACGATTAATTTGGAATTAATCGTAAAATTATTATATTCGATATAATAATCGAAATTCGATTTCGACGCGAAATTAAAATTAGATTTTAATTCGGGCAAACGAGTTAATTTAGAATTAATTCGTTAGCGACGTAAATAATAATTTCGCTAGGCGCAATTATTTATTTAAATTCGATTTAATTAACGTCGCGACGAAAGTTCGGTATTTCGGAAATATCGAACCCGAACGCGTGAGTACGCGTGGGCCCACTTTCATTTGGGTTGTGTGGGGCCCACATGACACATGTCATTTTATGCATTATTTAATTGTTAATACATTGCATGGTGATAGTGTACAATACACTCAATGGTTTTGCATGGAGTTTGAGTGTTTGACACTCTAAGCCATTGCATGATTTGTGTCATAAGTTTATTATTAATTTAATAAATATTATGGCATAAATATAAATTGATTTTTGTAACAAAAATCATAACACTCCTCCTTCTCTCTCATTGACCGAAACTGTGCAGTTTTGGCCTCTCCACTTTTCTGTTTTTGTTGCAAAAACTGAAGAACTTGAAGAATTTGTGTTTGTTTGGAACATAAAATCACACACAAGGCTAGCACCATCAAGGGATCATACAAAGGTGTTATGGGAAACTAATCTTAGAGCTTGGAAGGATCAAAAATTGCTTGGAGCTTCTCTTTTCTGTTTGGCCGAAACCCTCACTGCACAAAGGAGAAAATTTTTGTTTCATCAACGCATCCGCATTCCGATCTTTGTGAGTATGATTCCGCCATACTTCAATATTGTTCATTAATTTATATGTTTTGTTTGCTCTTTTGATCTTGGGACATGGATTAGAATTTCCAACAGGGAGCAGGGCAGGTGTGGTGTGCTTACGTGAAGAGTGATTTGTGGAAGGGCTTACGTGCGTTGATTGTGAGCGTGGCGTGAAAGCAGGCTCTTTGTCTAAGTGCGTGAAGCAAAAGGTAAGGTTATTTTATTCTCGGAAGTTGGCTATTTACGTGTGATGTATGGTATCTTTTCTTTGTTGTGTTTTGCCGTGTGAGAGAGAGATGCAATGGTTGGGAGAGGTTGGTTTTTTATAGGCAAAGGGGGTAGGGCTACTCCTTGCTTGACAATGAAAGAGATTTGGCATTCAATGGGGATTTGATTTAGTGTCAAACAAGGAAATTCTAAGATTGAGGGGGGACAAAATTAGTTCAATTAGGAAGTCAATATATTTAATTTGTGTTGTTTAGGCATAATATTTGTTAAGTTAGAAATACAATATTTTTAATTAGGAATAATATTTTGTTGATTGATTTTAATTATGCATGATTTGATTTAATGTTTTATTTAATTTGGTATACGATTTAATATTTTATTTAGTTTGGTATATTACTTAATTAATTATTTTATTTAATTGGGTTTTATTTTGAGGGCCTTGGGCGTGTGGGCCAACCGTGGTGGGCTAGGTGTTGTGTTGGTTTGGTGAGTGGGTTTGGGCCAAGGTTAAATGGTTCTGGGTTTTTTAGGCCAAATGTGCTTTAAAACGGAGGTCCAACGAGTAAGCTAGGAGCTAAACAAGCGGATAAAATTTAACAAAATACCGATTCCCTTCTGACGACCGGTTCCCACAACTTCCTCGACTTAAAAGGTAGTGTCTCCAAATGAGACTCATCATAGGGACTTATATGCAAAAATGCAGTGCCTACACCGGAGCTAAGCAAATAGTAGAGCATGATCTTTGGAAGATTCATGTGATGATAACTTTAGTGCTTAATCCATTAAGTTTGCCAATTAGACTCTTTAATTTCTTAATCAGAACTAAGGATTAGATCCTTATAGTATGACAATGAAATTGAAGGATCTTCATAGATCTATTCTTAGATCTTAAAAGTACTAAATTGCAATAATAAACTCTTGGAGAGTTAATGGCTATTCTCAAGGAGACAAAGCCAAAGTTTGCAATAAGGTAAGAAGCGCAAGGCACATCTTATTTCGACATTCCGGAAGGCCAAGGCTTGGCCATAGGCTTCTGGGGTGTGGAAAAAGGCAAAGGCAAAATCATTATAATCTTTTGGGAAGATAAAGGACATATCCCAAAATGTCTGCCTAAATTGTGGCAAACGGGATCGCGGTAGCGTGACTACCGTTTGAACAAAGCAAACATGAAGGAATTGAAGACGGTGCAAGGCTCTGACTTCAAATATGTTTGTCATAAAACATGTTCACTGCTAGTATTAAAATTGGATTTTAGATACTGGAAGTTGTACATAAATATGTACTTGTGTGCAGAATCTGCTATGAGCAGGATACTGACTTCAGATGAGATTTATCTTCAAATTGAAAATGGGATGAAAGTCGTTGTTTTAACCGTAGATACCTAAGTTTAGGAACTACCCTTCGGGTGTGTACTTAAATTAGGAAAATATTATAATTTAACTAGTTTGACTAGATACATTATCTCTATATCAGGGTTTAACCCGTTATGGGTATAGCTTTATATTCTAGAACACTAAAGTGTTTTATTATATAAAGATGATATTGAGATAAACACATTAGATGTGAATAACAGTATTTATATTTTGAATATAAATAAATTTCAAACATATAATATGACAAACTAATAGCTCAAACTGATTTGATCAGATGAAACATATTGTGGCATTGTTGTCTGAGAAACAATTTAAATAAGACTCGTATATCCACACTTTCGAAGAGTGGGTACTAGGACAAATTTGATTCCAATCAAATAATGTCTATGAATCTAGTTTATTGGGCAAAGTGTCTAAAACACTATTTACTTGGTAAAAGTGTAAATGCCACCGATCTGTTAGCCCTAGTTCATAGTGAAGCAAGTGGTCCCATGTCCAGCTAGGCTAAATGTGGATATGAATATTTCGTGACCTTAAGGATGTGGCATCGCGTTATGGTTATGTGTTTCTTTTGAAACACAAATCGGAAACTTTTAGAGTTTCGACACGAAATAGACAAACAGATTGGCTAAAGTATAAAACAATCACGGTTAGACCATGATGAAATACTTAAGCAATAAGTTTCTCATTTACTTGAAAGAGTATAGTATTCTTTCAAAGAGGACTCCTCCCGGAACACGTCAATCTAACGATATGTCCGAACAGAGTAACCGAATTTTGTTAGACATGATAAGGTTAATACTGAGTCGCTCTGAGCTACCATTTCCTTCAACGAATATGCATAAACAGTGCAAAACTTATTTAGAATAAGGTTCCATAAAAATCTGTTTGACAGACTTCATATTAGATATGTACAGGAAAGAAACTGGGTTTTCTAATTCCTGAATATTTGGGAATGCTAGGCATATGTTTGGATGATACCAAACTAAAACCCAAATCGGATAAGTGCCAAGGTATTGGTTATCCTATGGATACCAAAGTATAGTATTTATACAACTCACAAGAGAACAATGTAATTGTTGCTCACCATGCGGTTTTCCTAAGTGGAATACCGAAATGTAGTGGTAAGTGGGAGGAATGTAAAACTCGATAAAAATCAGAGTAATACTATTCCATGCACCGATTCCTGATGGAAAACAAATAGTTTATCAAGGATGAAACTAAACCAGTAATCTTCGAATACACAAGAACCACATGAGTCGGAGAGAGTCAGAAAACAACCTGGGGTATGGGTTTCTGATCTCACCTCATAAAGATGTCAATCTTATTGAGGAATATGAACTGACTACATATAAGGAAGTGATACAAGGTATCGACTCCCTATTACGGCAAAGTGCCATGATATCCGAAATGGTTTCCATGTATACCAACTAAGTTTGGATACTAGTTGTTGTACCGCAAGGCATTGTGCCTATTGGTACTATATGAGTCTTCAAGGAAGACATACATGGAAGGCAACATACCAATATACTAAGCTAGGCTTGTAGTGAAAAGGTATCATTATCAACATTGTGTCGATTGCAACGAAACATTTTAGTTGTTGCCACGGTAAATCCATTTGGATAATGCTTGCTGATGCTGCATGTTTCATTCATGAAATATGTCAGCTGAATGCCAAAACCGCTTTCCTTAACGGAAACCTTTTGGAGGATGTTTACAACATTCTGACGGTTTTGTCATACCAAAACTAGCAAACAAGGTTTGCAGGTTATTCGATCCATGTATGGATTGAAGCAAGCATATTGTTCTTGGAATTATCGTTTTGATGTAATCATAATGGGGTATGATTTAATTCAAAACGAAAATGATTCTTGTGTATAAGAAGGTTAGTGGGAGCGCACTGAAAGTGATTGTCCTATAAATAATGATAATATATATCATTTCTTGGAAATGATATTCCCAAATACAATTTGTGAAAGCTTGGCTTTCGAGAAAATTCTCCGTAGAATTCTTGGGAGAAACAACCTTTATTCTAGGAATAAAGATCTACTGGGATAGATTTAAAGTTGTTAGCATTCTCCGAGAAATCGTACATTAATAAATGTACGCGACCTGGTGTCTCATACGCTTTGAGCATATGGATTCACAATCAGGCCAATCCAAGTGATAGTCATTGGATTGATGTTAAGAACATCCTTGAGTATCTTAGAGGAACTAAGGATGCTGTCTTATACTATGGAGAATGAGAACTTGAAGTGACTGGGATCACTACTGCAAGTTTCCCAACCGATAAAAACGATTATAAGTCGTAACAACGGTACTATAAAGTTTGAATAACGGAACAGTGAGCTGGAAATCTTCCAAGCAAGATACTGTTACCGTATAAAAAAACAAATGCGGGTTATTGCTGCAGCTGAGGCAGCAATAGAAGCCTTCTGGATTGATAACAAATTTAATTAGATTAGATATAGTTCTGTTAGCAGCTGAGCTAGGCTACAGTGCAGGCTAAAGAATTAATGGTCTCATTAACGATCCAGATATATACTTCGATATTCATCTTATTCATTCGGATCATACATCGTGGCGATGTGATGATCGAATAAATCGCATCAGATGATAGTCATGTAAATCTGCTGACGAAAGTCTTTTCTCAGTAATTTGAGCAAACCGTACATAATTTGGGTGTAGGACACTCGAGTGACTGGCTATAGGCCAAGTGGGAGATTGTTGGACATTTATGACCAATAGCATCACTATTTGTACAGATCATGGTGTTGTTGTACAAATTAACTATGTGACATAGGAGATTGCTCTCTTATCATTTGTGATTAGATCACCTAAATATATAAATGATAGATGGTCCTTATGATTTGTTCCTGGATTGAGATGATATGAGACAGTATCAATCCACGAAGGATAAATCATTAAATATCCCTAGTCAAAGTATTATCGAGATTGGACATCGATAATGTGTAAAAGACTAGTATTACACTTGTGCGCGTTGTGAGGGCATAACGACATAGTTCTCATATATTTGGGTAGAGGATACTCATGCAAGTGTAGTAGGAGGTTGTGTTTTACCGATGGTATGGAAAACAGCTTTGTTCTGGATAGACCCCTCGGAATTCCATTGGTAGTATGACTATGTGTCTATGGAAGTCCGAAATCAGGGTAGGTGTATTTGGTCTTAAACTGAGACTTGCATCCCTAATACTTGCGACAATCAATATGCTTTGGTTTTCGGTTGTCCAGGGCTTTAACAGGTTTTGTGTACGTCTCTGCTGGGTATATTGAGAATCGTAGTGTGTTGGGTGTGATGTCAAGACGGAAGTATCACTCCAGTCATAGCGGAGATGATGGTCACGTAGGATACGGGACTGGTTCTCTTATATGCTGCAGTTATCGGGATATTATGACTAGGTCATGTTTATCCGATTATAGAGACTAATTACCAGAGATTCGATATGTGTTTCGTACGTGGCAGACACAATTCCAACCCCAGGCCTAGCATGTGACATCCGATACTGGATCGATATACGCAATACTACGTATACTACGCCTGATATAGATACCTTATTCCTGTAAGCATGTTTCTGGAGAATTGGGTAGGCATGGCGCTTTGCTAGAAGCCAACCTTGTCTTGTAAATCAGTATAAATGTAGTACGAGGTACTTACGTGTTCGGATAGTCCGATGACCGAAATTACTGCCAACATATCCGGGGATCTCATGGGTCGCTTCCCGAAGATTCACCGATGACGTATGACTCGCACTTAATTAATCTGGGATTAATTAAACGAGAGAGAAAATTAATCTGGGATTAATTGCGGAGATATTTTATCTGGATAAAATATCTATTAAAGAGAGAAAACGATTAATTTGGAATTAATCGATAAAATAATATATTCGATATATTATACGAAATTGGATTTCGACGCTGAATTAAAATTAGATTTTAATTCGGTCGAACGAGTTAATTTAGAATTAATTCGTTAGCGACGTGAATAATGATTTCGCTAGGCATAATCATTTAATTACGTCGCAACGGAAAATTCGTTAATTTGGAATTAGTGAACCCGAGCCCGAGAGTGTTTGCGAATGCATTCACATTTCGAATTCGAGTGCGGTACGCAAGTCACATCAAGTGTCAAATCACTAGTCACATCAAGCGTCAAAAAATTAGTCAATTTGAGTGATGTGACAACTTGTCACTTGATTGATTAAGTGATGTGAATAGTTGATGGAAGTGGTTGGCAAAGCTTTTAATGGTTTGACTTTTGAAAGCAAAATTTGTAAATCAATTAATTGATTTTTGGAAAATCAATTAAATATATATTAGATACACAAATTTGAAACCAACCACAATACTCTCTCTCTTCTCTTTCTTCTCTTCATCTCACGCCAAAGGGGCAGTCCACTGCCTTCTGTTTTCTGGTTTCACCGTGAGACACAAGGAGGAGATGAGGAATTTTGTAGCAAAATTCCTTAGTGCTAGCACAGATAGGAGCCATCCTAAGGTGATAGGGAAACCCACTTGTGAGCTTGGAATCACCATCAACCAAAGCTTAGAGCTTGGAGGATGACCAAAGCCGAAAATGGAGCATCAAATTATGCTCACTGCCGAGCTTCATGGAGAGGGTAGAAAATTTTTTGTTGTCCACCACATCGCTCAACCGATCGATGTAAGTATTCCACGACTTTCTTCGATGTATTACATGTGTTTTATGATTATTATTCGATCCTTGGGACCGTAGAACTCTAACAGCACGGACTAGCATGATGATATGATCCGCCCTTAAGTGGGGTAGCCGATCTCATAGGCTACTAGCGGAGATCCGTTCGCTTGGTGTATCACATAGATGCATGAGTTGCTCGTGTCCATCGAACTGACCGTCGAAAGTTTTCATATGGAGTGTTTATCCCATTTGTATGTGAGAAATTTCATGTATCGATTATATGACTAGTCCTTAGACTTGAGGTATTTACAATCTTATGTGTGGATCAAATAATTTTGACATTCTCCTTCCCTGGTTCAAAAGATCCGGTCATAAGGGTATGATTGAGTCCTTTGTTGAAACATATGAAGTTTGTAAAGATACAACAGAGAATCGCCACTCTCTCAGATAACATTTTCTTATAAGAGTAGTATTCCAGTTCGCGGGTTGATATGTGTGATCAGTGCTTGAGACTGTGGCCACAACGGAAGAATCATGTGAGATTCTTGGGTTAGCACGATTCGTGACACTATCAACATCATACCTTTGACCATATGGGTAGACATTTTCCGTACCCTAGGTCAATAGGTGGGGATAAAGTGAGGCGATGGACTGTATCATATGTAAATAGCATGTATAATGGGTATATATATCTTTCCTTCTCATTTTGGGGCCTTAGCATGTTCCTAGATGTCAACATTGGTTATTGAAATCGAACGACCATCTGATCGGAGGATAATTTATGTTCGATTAAATTATCACGATTCATTTCATGTCCAACTTGAGGGGAACCCAAAAGGTCACACACAACAAAGTCGAAATAAATGGTTAACAGTGCACAGTACAAATATAACAGCATATATGATTGCTGTAGGAATTGGTCATAAATGGTTCAATATGTTTAATTATTGAACAGATTATTTATGAGGTTCCATAGTGGCTTAGGGATTGGTGAATGGCGATTGGGGCACTTTGGGAATTAGAATTAAAAAAAATTACTATTCATGTGAATAGTAACATGTATAGTATCGTGAATAGTAAAAAAAATTATTTGTTTTGAATTCCAATTCGGCCCAAACTCTTATTATGGTTTTATAATCTCATTAAACCACTAAATTAAGATCCAATAGCTAAGATTAAATTAGCTTTTATCCCACATCGGATTCTTAATTAATTTTGTTGTCTTTGGAGCACTATATAAACCCAAAGAATTCTTCACAAATTTGCTACACCAAACCCTTTCATATCTTGGGTTTATATAATTGAGCAACTCTAAAGTTTAAGAGTAAGCCACTGATTTTGAGGATCCTTAAGTCTAATTGACTAGAAGAACCTCGAGTTAAAAGTTTTGAGGTATTTGCCTAGGCTAGCACCAAGGGCAAAATACATGTGCACTCAAGGCGTAGTCTTGCCATTGAGTTTTGGCTTTGGTATGTGCATCTTTGGAGGCCACACACTTGGATGGCTCTTTGGAAGGTGGAAGAGCTTGCTGAGTTCGAGAAAAGCTTGTAGATTGGAGGGAGGATTGGAGGGGTCTTCGGTTCAAGTAAGTCTTTTTCTTTCTTTATTTTAATTAGAGTTCTTATGATAGTTAGAATGTAAGTTTATGTTCTTTGCATGTTTTATGAGTTTTATGCTTAGAATATATAGTAACATGCCTAGGCTTGTAGAATAATCAAAACAAATGGGTCTTGGGCAAAGGAAAAGCGGCAAAATAATTTTAATTTTCCGCTGCGCACTCTTGGCCGCTTCCCAACAGTGGTATCAGAGCGCCATTTTTGTTTTGATTAGTTCTCACTCGTTTAAACTTGAAATTGGGTGTTTAAAAGCTCGTTGGAAAGCTAACACCCTGAACTTAATTTTAGGCACAAGTTTTTCATGATTTGGTTAAGATTTGAATTGTGAAATTGCATTTAAATTTCACACGTCTGCAGAAAAACGTGAATAGTAAATTTATTTGAATAAAATAAAATGCAATATCATAATTAAATATTAATCAAAGTTATTTCATGCCTAAAATAATTCCAACATATTAAAACTCATATGCTTGATGATTCTATGTATGATTAGAATTGGCATGATTATTTTAGGGTGCAAGCATCTAGAGTCTTTCTAAGAAATAAAGAGTGTATTGCTTATCCCTTAGCTAATTAATTATTCCGTGATGAACTTAGAGATTTATTACCTTTAATGCTAATAAATATAAATCACTTGTTTAAAATAAAAGACATTATAAAATATACAAGTGGGTTGGGACTAAGGGGTTAATAAAACTTTCGAAACTAAAGTTAATTTAATCAAATGTATTACTAGAGTTAGATAATGATTTGGTGTCTTCCTTCACTCACTACCTTTTTATAGCCAAAAGGAAAAGCTGTGAAGACATCTAGATAATCATTTACTCAAAGCTTACCTTAAAGCATATTTAAAGTGTTGGACTAATTTGGAGGATCTATTGTTTATTCCTGTCACCAAGGCAATAAGAGCCTAAGAGGTAGGGTATTTAAGAGAGTTCACTCCACCCCCTCTTGAAAATTTTCAATGGAGGAATCCATTTGACATTATTCACTTAAACTTGCTAAAATCTTAAAATAATAATTTAAGTCTAAAATTTGCCTCCCATTGTAAGTATAGACCCAAAGGGCTTAAACCATATTGGCAGGACTAGGCTTTACCAGACTGACCAATACCAATTTCTCCCTAAATAATACTATTGACAATGTTTTGAATTTTCTGAGTCATAAGACGCAGCGACCCTTAGGCGTGGTCTTATAACTTAGTGGCAAAGATTGGATGTCCAAAAGGACTAGCATAAGCTATGGCATGTTTGATTGCCCAACCCAATGATCAAGGAATTGTGATTTATATCATAAATTGGTTGGGAACCTACCTAATTATCATATTTTATAACGACCGGCCCTAGTTAGAGTTATGAACTGATGATAATGGGATCCTTGCCCATAATAAATCTATCATATTGGGGTTTATGCGATTTGCTTAAAATTTTAAAACAATTGAGTGAGAGCAACTTCATAATATTAAAAGCCCATGTTATTATCTTACATTAATGAAAACATATTCCTATTTTAACATTTTCTCTTAACAAGTGGGTTAAAATATTTCACAACATTAAATGGCAAATAGAGTATCACTTCGTTCCATCCTGATGAGCCATAAGCTCAAATGGGAAAACATAATGACTAGTTTAGAAACCTTAAATTGTCTTATGACAAGAAAAGATTTTCAATGTTCTGGGGAAAAACCATTTCCCCCTGAACCCGTAGAAGATGCTTGACCCAAGATACATTGAATGCTTGCAAGAAACACATCGATGATGATGAGCAAGCAGTTTGCATAATGCTTGGCTCTATGTCGGACGAACTTCAGAAAGCTCACGAAGATATGGATGCTCAAACATCATCTTTCACTTGAGGGAGTTGTATGCAACTTCCGTTCATACCGTGAGATTCCAAGTGTCATGTGCCTTATTCCAAACAATGTATAGGAAGGATCTGTTAGTGGACATGTGCTTAAGATGATTGGCCACATTGAAAAATTGGCAAACCTCGGGTTCATCATGGATCATGAGATAGGTCACGACTCTAATTCTTCAATTCTTACCAAAAGAATTCTCTAACTTTATTATGCAGTTTCATATGTCTGATAAAGAAGCTATTTTAGCAGAATTGCACAATCTGATAAAGCAAGCAGAGAATGACTTGAAATCGGAGCTTAAAACCTCCGTCATGCTTACGGGTACGGACCTGAAGCCACAAGGCCCAAAGAAGAATAAGGGCAAGGCCAAGGCTGCCGATCACCTAAAGCCCAACGGTAAGGTGGAGAAGAAAAAGGGAAAGGGAAAATGTTTCTTTTGTGGAAAGAATGGTCATTGGAAGAAAGACTGCAGATCCTTGAAAGCTAAGGAAGCTAGGGAAGCCCAAGAGTCCAAGAAGCCCAATGCTTCAGGTATGTTGTATATGATTGAACTATATTCTCAAAAATTTAAACCTTCTACTTGGGTGCTTGACACCGGTTGTGGGACTACTTGTGTAAGAATGTACATGGCCTAAGAAACGGTAGGAGACTCCGTCATGGGGAGGTTGACTTACGCATAGGTAATGGAACAAAACTGGCTGCATTGTGCTTGGGGAATTATACATTAGTTTTGCCGAATGGTTTAGTTTTAGACTTAGAAGATTGTGTTTATGTACCTTCTCTAGTAAAGAACATCATTTCAATTTTTTCTTTATGTAATAAAGGCTTTTCATGCCTAATAAGTTGTAATGAATGTTCTATTTATTTCAATGAAATAAAATATGGAGATGGTATTTTTAATAATGGTATCTATGTCTTACAAACTAACAAAGAATGTTCAACCTCTAATATATACAACGTTAACTCGAATAATCTCAATGAATCACAGTCGCTTAGGTCATATCAATGAAACAAGAGTAACTAAGCTACATAAGGATGGGTATTTCAAACCCTTCAAATATAAACCTTATGGAACTTGTGAGTCTTGTTTACTTGGTAAAATGACCAAATTACCCCTCAAAGGTAAGGGACAGCGTGCAACGGAGACATTAGAAATCATACACTTTGATGTATGCGGACCAATGTCACTCACCGCTAGAGGTGGATTCTCATACCTCATTACCTTTATCGATGATCATTCGCGATATGGGTATGTGTACCTTATGCGGTACAAATCTGAAGCCTTTGAGAAATTCAAAGACTTCAAGACTGAAGTAGAAAACCAGTTTAATAAAAGTATTAAGTCACTAAGGTCTGACCGAGGTGGTGAATACTTAAGCAATGAATTTCAAGATTACTTGAGAGAAAATGGCATTGTTTCCCAGTGGACTCCTCTGGGAACTCCACAGCATAATGGGGTCTCCGAAATGAGAAATCGTACATTATTAGATATGGTCCAATCAATGATGCCAGACACAGATCTACCTCTTTCATTTTGGGGTCTTGCTTTAGAAACTGCAACACTACTACTAAACCAAGTTCGTTCCAAGATTGTTAGTCAAACACAATATGAGTTATGGTCTGGGAAACGTCATAGTCTTAGTTATCTAAGAGTTTGGGGATGTGACGCATATGTCAAGCTCACAAAAACTAACAAATTTGATGATAGGGTAGTTAAATGTAAGTTTGTAGGATATGCCTTGAACTCAAGAGCATACGTGTTCTACGTTCCAAATGAACAAAGAACATTTATCTCACGAAATGCTAAATTTCTTGAGAATGAATTCCTTCTCAAGAAATATTATTGGAGTAGACTTGACATCAATGAGGTAGGAGAAGAACAAACTAACATAAAATTAAACCCCAGACCCCTCAAAAGGGCAGCGACGGAACAACCACAAGGTTATGAACTCAGAAGGTCTGGTAGGGAAAGACATGAGCCTGAAAGATATGGTTTCCATATTAATGAGGAACATGATCAGGTCATTGATAATGACGATCCCGCCAGTTATGACGAAGCAATGTGTGACATCGATTCAGTCAAGTGGCTTGAGGCCATGAAATCCGAAATAGACTCTATGTATCAGAATCAAGTCTTGGGACTTGGTAGATGCAACTGAAGGGATAAAACCCATAGGCTGCAAGTGGAATTACAAGCATAAAACTGATGCAGAAGGCAACATCCAAACCTATAAAGCTAGGTTGGTGGAAAAATGTTATAGAAAAATCTAAGGAATTGACTATAACGAAACCTTCTCGCCTGTTGCAATGATAAAGTCCATTCGAATTTTACTAGCACTAGCTGCACACATTGATTATGAGATTTGGCAGATGGATGTCAAAACAGCTTTCCTTAAGGGGAACCTCGTAGAGGAAGTCTATATGGCACAACCTGAGGGGTTTGTATCTAAGGATGATCATAATAAAGTATGCAAGCTTAAACGATCCATTTATGGACTCAAGCAAGCCTCCAGAAGTTGGAATATACAATTTGATGAGACAATCAAAGAATTTGACTTCATAAAAAATGTAGACGATCCTTGTGTTTAAAGGAAAAGTAGTATGTCAATGACATGATGCTAGCCACCAAGCAATGGTTATCTCAGAATTTCTCCATGAAAGATTTGGGAGAAGCAGCCTACATCCTCGGCATTAAGATCTACCGTAATAGATCTAAGAGGTTGTTAGGACTTTCTCAATCTACGTACATAGATAAAGTTTTGAAAAGATTCAAAATGGAAGATTCCAAAAGAGGTAATTTACCTACTTGTCATGGAATCAAATTATCTAAGGAGCAATGTCCTCATACTCCTTCAGATATAGAGCGTATGAGTATGATCCCTTATGCTTCAGCAATAGGATCGATCATGTACGCCATGCTATTTACAAGACATGATGTCTCTTATGCTTTTAGCATAACAAGCATGTATTAGGTAAATCCTGGTGAGCAACATTGGGCAGCTGTCAAAACAATCCTCAAGTATCTGAGAAGAACTAAGGATGTGTTTTTGACATACGGAGATTGTTCTGAGATGAAAGTCATTGGTTACTGTGATGTGAGCTTTCAGACCGATAGGGATGACAGCAGATCACAAACAGGATATCTGTTTACTTTGAATGGCAGTGCTGTCAGTTAGAAAAGCTCAAAGCAGTCAACTACAGCGGACTCCACCACTGAAGCTAAGTATATTGCAGCATCTGAGGCTGCTAAAGAAGCAGTCTGGATAAAGAAGTTCATCACGGAGCTGGAAGTGCTTCCCGCGATAAAGAAAAGCATCATGATGTACTGTGACAACACGAGCGCCTTTCCTCAATCAAAGGAACCAAGGTCCCACCAGAAATCCAAGCATGTACTCAGGCGATTTCATCTCATCAGGGAGATTGTTGAGAGAAAAGAAGTTATTATAGAGAAAATACCCACAGAAGATAATCTTGCAGATAGGCACACCCGAGAGTACGGTGTCCAGATTCATACTAGTTGGCTATAGTGCAAGTGGGAGATTGTTAGAGATATGCCATATACCCAACTTGTGGATGGGCTATATGTATATGTATTTGTAATATTTTCATTAATTAATAAAATGGCAATCTTTATTATACGTGTCGTACATAACTTATATGAATCATCTACACTGTAATAAAGCCCTTAGAGTAATAAGATGATGGCTTCCACGCCTTATGAGAATCATTACTCTTAAATGTTCATAGTCATAGTTTTATGAATTATCTTGGCGTTCACAAAGCGGAGAGACTAGCATGATGACATGATCTGCCCTTAAGTGGGGTAGCCGAGATCCATCTGCTTGGTGTATCACATGGATGCATGAGTTGCTCGTGTCCATCGAACTAACCGCCGAAAGTTTTCATATGGTGTGTTTATCCCATGTGTCTGTGAGAACTTTCATGTATCGATTATATGACTAGTCCTTAGGCTTGAGGTCCTTACAATCTTATGTGTGGATCAATTAACTTTGACATTCTCCTTCCCCGGTTCAAAATATCCAGTCATAAGGGTATGATTGAGTAACTTGTTGAAACACATGAAGTTTGTAAAGATACAACAGAGAATCGCCACTCTCTCGGATAATATTTTCTTATAATAATAATATTCCAGATTGTGGCCACAGCGGAAGAATCATGTGAGATTCTTGGGTTAACATGATTCATGACACTATGTCAATAGGTGGGGATACAGTGAAGCGAGGGACCGTATCATATGTAAATCGCATACATAATGGGTATATGTATCTTTCCTTCTCATTTAGGGGCATTGGTATGTTGCTAGATGTCAACATTGGTCATTAAAATCGAACGACCATCTGATCGGAGGATAATTTATGTTCGATTAAATTATCACGATTCATTTCATGTCCAACTTGAGGGGAACCCAAAAGGTCACACACAACAAAGTCGAAATCAATGGTTAACAGTGCACAGTACAAATATAACAGCTTATATGATTGCTGTAGGAATTGTTTATAAATGGTTCAATGTGTTTAATTATTGAACAGATTATTTATGAGGTCCCATAGTGGCTTAGGGATTGGTGAATGACGTTGGGGGCACTTTGGGAATTGGAATAAAAATTAAAAAATTAAAAATTACTATTCATATGAATAGTAATATGAATAGTAAATTTTTTTTTATTTGTTTTGAATTCCAATTCGGCCCAAACTCTTATTAGGGTTTTATAATCTCATTAAACCATTAAATTAAGATCCAATGGCTAAGATTTAATTAGCTTTTATCCCACATCGGATTCATAATTAATTTTGTTGTCTTTTCTTTGGAGCACTATATAAACCCAAAGAATTCTTCACAAATTTGCTACACCAAAACCTTTCATATCTTGGGCTTATATAAGTGAGCAACTCTAAATTTTAAGAGTAAGCCACTTATTTTGAGAATCCTTAAGTCTAATTGACTAGAGGAACCTCGAGTTAAAAGTTTTGAGGTATTTGCCTAGGCTAGCACCAAGGGCAAAATACTCGTGCACTCAAGGCTTAGTCTAGCCATTGAGTTTTGGCTTTGGTGTGTGCATCTTTGGAGGCCACACACTTGGGTGGCTCTTTGAAACATGGAAGAGCTTGCTGAGTTCGAGAAAAGCTTGTAGATATGAGGGAGAACTAGAGGAGTCTTCGATTCAAGTAAGTCTTTTTCTTTCTTATTTTAATTAGAGTTCTTATGATAGTTAGCATGTTTAGGTTTATGTTCTTTCCATATTTTATGATTTTTATGCTTAGAATATATAGTAACATGCTTAGGCTTGTAGAATAATCAAAACAAATGGGTCTTGGGCAAAGGGAAAACGGCATAATAATTTTGATTTTCCGCTGCGCGCTCGCGGCCGCTTCCCAACAATTTGTAACTAATACTGAAGTTTGCGTAGTAGATTTAAAAATTAGTAGAGAAACCTTGGCCATTAACAGAATGCATATGATGTTATTTACTAGAGAGATCATTAAAGAGATTACATTACAACAAAAGGTAGAGAACCCGAGGTATGCTCAAAGTTAGAGAAAAGAAGCTCATTAGAACTTGATTGGTATTAGAGGAAATGAAGGAAGGATAACGAAAGGAAGGAAATATGGGATGACATTTAGCTAGTAGGAATCATATATATGTCATGATAAGGAAAGATCTAGATGGTTGATGTGTGAGAAGCTACAAATTGAGCAATAAACAGCTTTAGTAAAAGACAAGCTTAATTCTGTATTTATTATGTCATTGTCAGGATTTCCATGGGTTGGAAAGGAAGCGGGGCATATTACATTTCCCTAGCTAGATCAACATTTCATGGTAACATTCGTTATATATGTGATAAGTGCGGTTTATACCCACTTATTCATGCATTCCTAGCTTACTATTTTATTAAGTTTCGTATAATTTAATGTAATTTATAGTTTGTTTTATATTTTATTATTAGGAGGCATTAAGACGTGGATCATGGAGCATTTGTACGTATTTTGAGACCCTACGGACACATCGAAAGCACACGAGAAAAGCGAAAAGCACAGAAATCAGCACGCCAGAAAAGTGACTGGTGCCGCAGCGCCTAACTTCTAGCATCGCGGTGCCTCTTCAGCAATAGACATACAAAATCCCGCAAGTTCGGCATCGCGATGCCACTTTTCGGCGCTGCGCAGACTGCCAGAAACATCAATTTTTAGGGTTTTATATGCATAAGGACTCCAAGACTTTCTTATAAATACACAAGCTGGTCCAAAACCATAGGGGAGGAGGAAAATACACAGCCAAGATTGCTAAACACATATTTTAGAGAAATCCATGGAGGAGGATTGAAGAACGATAAGAGGAGACCAAGACGGTGACGTCCGAAGAGGAAGAGATTCAATTCGGGTTTTATCATCTAGTTTCTTTCTTTAAACTCTAATGATGTCCATTATGTTCATGACCCTATTTTCATTGTTTTTATCTTTTGTCATGAACTAACTCCATAATTCTAGAGGATGATGTAGCCAATGCTTGAACCTATGTATTGTTTGTCAATTTGAGTTTTATGATGTTATATTTCAGTTTATTTGTATTCTCTTGCATTTAATGCTTCTTGTTTGTTGGCCACAAATTAAGATGAGGAATGTTTAGAATCTATCGCTCGGGAGAGAGGGATTTTGAAAATGATCTAGAAGATATAGCTTAGGAGTTTTATAGAGTTCGGGAGAATCTATAATTCCTTTGAAGTCGTTAAGAAATAATCACAGAAGATAATGAATTATTAATTACTGGATTTTTATAGGGATATCGAAGTCTATAATTAATAATCATTTCACAATTGCTAGGAAGAGGGAGTGGAATACTTTAGGATTCTTGACTTATAAACAATGCAATTGAATAAGAATTGAATGGCATGACAAATATATAGGGGATAGCTAGGTGAAATCAGACTCTAGAATCTCTCGTATCTTGGTTTCTCCTCATATCTTATTTATTTATCTTTTAGATTTTAACTTAGTTTATATTAAATTGCTTTCTAAATAAAGTTAAGTTTATCAATTATAGTACTTAGTGTGAGTTTGATTACAATCCATGTGGGTTCGACACTCTCTCACTAATTGACTACGCCCAAAAGATACTTACAGCTATCGCAGTATAGCTGAGGTGTCGAGTCCTCAGAGAGATGGTTACAGGAACTAATTTACTCAAACAAAACGTAAGTAATAACTTAATGAAAATAAAATGTATGAATTTATACTTTAAGATAAAAACTATGGAAAGTAAATAAAAGATATCAGTAGAGAGATAAGGCAAAGCATCGGGAATCCCTCTTCTATCAAACTCCTATATTTAGTTATGGATTCCTTTTATTACTCAACTGAAAGTTTCACATCCCAAACCAACTGAAAGTTAATAAAACTTTCCAAGCTAAAGTTAATTTAACCAACGGTATTACTAGAGTTAGATAATGATTTGGTGTTTTCCTTCGCTCACTACCTTTTTATAGCCAAAAGGAAAAGCTATGAAGACATCTAGATAATCATTTACTCAAAGCTTACCTTAAAGCATATTTAAAGTGTTGGACTAATTTGGAGGATCTATTGTTTATTCATGTCACCAAGGCAATAAGTGCCTAAGAGGTAAGGGTATTTAAGAGAGTTCGCTCCACTCTCCCTCTAGGGAATTTTCAATGGAGGAATCCATTTGACAATATTCACTTAAACTTGCTAAAATCCTCAATAATAATTTGAGTCTAAAATTTGCCTCCCATTGTAAAGTATAGACCCAAAAGGCTTAAACCGTATTGGCAGGACTAGGCTTTACCAGAATGACCAAGACCAATTTGTCCATAAATTGTACTATTGACAATGGTTTGACTTTTCTAAGTCGTAAGACGCATCGACCCTTAGGCGTGGTCTTATAACTTAGTGGCAAAGATTGGTTGTCCACAAGGACTAGCATAAGCTATGGCATGTTTGATTGCCCAACCCAATGATCAATGAATTGTGATATATATCAAAAATTGGTTGGGAACCTACCTAATTATCGTATTTTATAACGACCGACCCTAGTCGGAGTTATTTAAAGATGATAATGGGATCATTCCCACAAGAAATCCATCATATTGGGGTTGATGCGATTTGCTTAAAATTTTAAAATAATTGAGTGGGAGCAACTTCATAATGTTAAAAGCCTATGTTATTATGAAACATTAATGAAAACATATTCCTAATTTTAACATTATCTCTTTACATGTGAGTTAAAATATTTAACAAACATTCAAATGGCAAACAGAGTATCACTTCGTTCCATCCTTGATGAGCATAAGCTCAAATGGGACAACTACCATGACTGGTTTAGAAACCTTAAAATTGTCTTACGACAAGAAAAGATTTTCTATGTTCTTGAAAGACCATTTCCCCTGAACCCGCAGAAGATGCTGACCAAAATACATTTGATGCTTGGAAGAAACACGTCGATGATGATGAGAAAGCAGTTTGCATAATCCTTGGTTCTATGTCGGACGAACATCAAAAAGCTCACAAAGATATGGATTCTCAAACCATCATCTTTCACTTGAAGGAGTTGTATGCAACTTCCGTTAATACCGTGAGATTCCAAGTGTCATGTGCCTTATTCCAAACAAGGTATAAAAAATGATCTATTAGTGGACATGTGCTTAAGATGATTGGCCATATTGAAAAATTGGCCAACCTTGGGTTCATCATGGATCATGAGATAGGTCACTATCTAATTCTTCAGTCCTTACCAAAAGACTTCTCTAACTTTATTATGCAGTTTCATCTGTCTGATAAAGAAGCTACTTTAGGAGAATTACACAATCTGATAAAGCTGCAGAGAAGGACTTGAAACCGGAGCTTAAAACCTCTGTCATGTTTACGGGTACGGACCTCAAGCCACGAGGTCCCAAAAAAAAAAAGGCAAGGCCAAGGCTGCAGATCACCTAAAGCCCAATTGTAAGGTGGAGAAGAAAAAGGGAAATGGGAAATGTTTCTTTTATGGAAAGAACGGTCATTGGAAGAAAGACTGCAGATCCTTGAAAGCAAATGAAGCTAGGGGAGCCCAAAAGGCCAAGAAGCCCAATGCTTCAAGTATGTTGTATATGATTGAACTATATTCTCAAAACTCTGAACCTTCTACTTGGGTGCTTGAAACCGGTTGTGGGACTCACTTTTGTAACAATGTGCAGGGCCTGAGAAACAATATGATACTCTGTCATGGGGAGGTTGACTTACCCATTGGTAATGGAGCAAAGCTGGCTGCATTTTGCGTGGGGACTTATTCATTAGTTTTTCCGAATGGTTTAGTTTTAGACTTATAAGATTGTGTTTATATACCTTCTCTAGTAAAGAACATTATTTCGATTTCTTCTTTATGTAATAAAGGTTTTTCATGCCTAATAAGTTGTAATGAATGTTCTATTTATTTCAATGAAATAAAATATGGAGATGGTATTTTGAATAATGGTATCTATTCTTTTCAAACTAACAATTAATGTTCAACTTCTAATATATACAACGTTAACTCGAATAATCTCAATGAATAACTTCTATGGCACAATCGCTTTGGTCATATCAATGAAACAAGATTAACTAAGCTACATAAGGATGGGTTTTTAAGACCCTTCAAATATGAACCTTATGGAACTTGTGAGTCTTGTTTACTTGGTAAAATGACCAAATTACCCTTCAAAGGTAATGACAGCGTGCATCGGAGACATTAGAACTCATACACTCTGAAATATACAGACCAATGTTAGTCACCGCTAGAGGTTGATTCTCCTACTTCATTACCTTTATCGATGATCACTCGCGATATGCGTATGTGTACCTTATGCAGTACAAATATGAAGCCTTTGAGAAATTCAAAGTCTTCGAAGCTGAAATAGAAAACCAGCTTAATAAAAGTATTAAGTCACTAAGGTCTGACTGAGGTGGTGAATACTTAAGCGATGAATTTCAAGATTACTTGAGAGAAAATGGCATTATTTCCCAGTGGACTCCTCCGAGAACTCCACAGCATAATGGGTCTCCGAAAGGAGAAATTGGACATTATTAGACATGGCCCGATCAATGATGCCAGACATGGATCTACCTCTTTCATTTTGGGGTCTTGACCTCGATGAGGTACGAGAAGAACAAACTAACATAGAACTAAACCCCAGGCCCCTCAAAAGGGCAGCGACGGAACAACCACAAGGTTATGATCTTAAAAGGTCTAGTAGGGAAAGACATGAGCCTGAAAGATATGGTTTCCAAATTGATGAGGAACATGATCAGGTCATTAATAATGACGATCTCACCAGTTATGACGAAGCAATACGTGACATTGATTCAGTCAAGTGGCTTAAGGCCATGAAATTTTAAATAGAGTCTATGTATCAGAATCAAGTCTGGGACTTGGTGGATGCACCTGAAGGGATAAAACCCATAGGATGCAAGTGGATTTACAAGTGTAAAACTGATGCAGAAGGCAACATCCAAACCTATAAGGCTAGGTTGGTGGCCAAAGGTTATAGACAAATCCAAGGAATTGACTATGACGGAACCTTCTCGCATGTTGCAATGATAAAGTCCATTCAAATTTTACTGGTACTAGCTTCAGACTTTGGTTATGAGATTTGGCAGATGGATGTCATAACAGCCTTCCTTAATGGGAACCTCGTAGAGGAAGTCTATATGACACAACCTGAGGTGTTTGCATCTAAGTATGATCATAATAAAATATGTAAGCTTAAACGATCCATTTATGGACTCAAGCAAGCCTCCAGAAGTTGGAATATACGATTTGATGAGACAATCAAAGAATTGACTTCATCAAAAATGTAGACGAGTCTTGTGTTTGCAGGAAAAGTAGTGGGAGTTCTGTTGTATTTCTTTTATTATATGTCGATGACATATTAATCATCGAGAATGATATTCCAATGATGCAAGCCACCAAGCAATGGTTATCTTAGCATTTCTCCATGAAAGATTTGGGAGAAGCAGCCTACATCCTCAGCATTAAGATCTACCGTAATAGATCTAAGGGGTTGTTAGGACTTTCTCAATCTACATGCATAGATAAAGTTTTGAAAAGATTCAAAATTCAAATTATCCAAGGAGCAATGTCCACATACTCCTTCAGATAGAAAGCGTATGAGTAGGATCCCTTATGCTTCAGCAATAGGATCGATCATGTACGCCATGCTATGTACAAGACCTGATGTCTCTTATGCTCTTAGCATAACGAGCAGGTATCAGGCAAATCCTGGTGAGCAATACTGGGCAGCTGTCAAAATAATCCTTAAGTATCTGAGAAGAACTAAGGATGTGTTCTTGACATACAGAGATTGTTCTGAGATGAAAGACATTGGTTACTATGATGCGAGCTTTCAAACCGATAGGGATGACATCATATCACAAACATGATATCTGTTTACTTTGAATGGCGGAGCTGTCAGCTGGAAAAGCTCAAAGCAGTCAACTATAGCGGACTTCACCACTAAAGTCGAGTATAATACAGCATCTGAGGCAGCTAAAGAAGCAGTCTGGGTAAAAAAGTTCATCAAGGAGTTGGAAGTGCTTCCCGCGATAAAGAATGGCATCACGATGTACTGTGACAACACGGGTGCCATTGCTCAATCAAAGAAACCAAGGTCCCACCAGAAATCCAAGCATGCACTCAGGCGATTTCATCTCATCAAGGAGATTGTTGAGAGAAAATAAGTTATTATAGAGAAAATACCCACAGAAGATAATCTTGCAGATTTTCTGACTAAAAGGCCGACTCAACAAAAGCATGATAGGCACACCCAAGAGTATGGTGTCCAGATTCATACTAGTTGGCTATAGTGCAAGTGGGAGATTGTTAGGGATATGCCATATACCCAACTTGTGGATAGGCTATATGTACATGTATTTGCAATATTTTCATTAATTAATAAAATTACAATCTTTATTATACATGTCTTACATAAATTATATGAATCATCAAACATTGTAATAAAGCCCTTGGAGTAATAAAATGATGGCTTCCACGCCTTATGAGAATCATTACTCTCAAACGTTCCTAGTCATAGTTTTATGAATAATCTAGGCGTTCACAAAACGGAGAGACTAGTATGTGTTGGATAATTTGACCTGTAGCATCACTATTTGTATAGAACAGGGCGTTGTTGTACAAATTAACTATGTGACAAAGGAAATTTCTCTTTTATCATTTGTAATTGGATTACCGGAATTTATAAATGATAAAAGTCCATATGATTAGTACCGGATTAATAAGATATGATACAGTATTAATCCACGTAAGGTTTAATCATGAAATATCCCTAGTCGTAGTGTTATCGAGACTGGACATCGATAATGCAGAATAGGCTAGTATTACACTTGTGCGTGTTATGGAAGCGTAACGACATAGTTCTCATATATTTGGGTATTTGATACTAATGCAAATGTAATATGAGGTTCTGTTTACCGATGGTACGGAAATAGCTTCGCTCTGGATAGACCCCTCAGAATCCCATTGGTAGTATGACTATGTGTCTATGGGAATACGAATCGGGGTAGGTGTATTTGTTCTTAACCTGAGACTTGCATCGCTAATACTTGCGACAATTAGTATACTTTGGTTTTGGTCGTCTGGGGCTTTAACAGGTTCTGAGTACGCCTCTTCTGGGTATACTCAGAATCGTAGTGTATTGGGTGTGATGTCAAGATGGAAGTATCACTTCAGTCATATGGAGATGATGATCACGCATGATATGGAACCGGTACTCTTGTATGCTGCAACTATCGCGATAATATAACAAGGTCATGATTATCCGATTATAGAGACTAGTTACCAGAGATCCGATATATGCTTCGTACGGGGCAGACACAATTACAGCCCCAGGCCTAACATGTGACATTTCTGATACTGGATCGTAATACGCAATACTACGTATACTACGCCTGACAAATATTACGTATTCCTTTAAAGAATATTTCTGGAGAATTGGGTAGGCATTGTGCTTTTCTAGAAGCCAACCATATCTTGTAAATCGATAAGAATGTGGTACCGGGTACGCACGTATTCGGATAGTCTGATGACCGTATTTACTGCCAACATATCCAGGGATCTCTTGGGTCGCTTCCCGAAGATTCACTGATGAGATTTGACTCAAACAGAAAATTAATCTAGGATTAATTATGAGAGAGAAAATTAATCTGAGATTAATTACGGCAATAAATTAATCTGGGATTAATTAAAAGTGAAAGAATTAATCAAGGATTAATTACGTTGGGAATTTATCTAAGATTAAATTCGTCGAGAAGATAGAACGCGATTAATTTAGAATTAATCGGTAATGTAAATTTAATAGTGAAATTATATTTGATATATTAATTGAAATTAGATTTCAATGCGGAATTAAAATTGGATTTTAATTCAAGCGAACGAATTAATTTGGAATTAATTCGTGAGCGACTTCCGTAATAATTTTGCTAGGCATTATTATTTAATTAAATTAGATTTAATTACGTTGCGATGGAAAATTCATTTAATCGGATTCAACGAAACTGGGCCCAAAGTGTGTTGAGTAAGCCAACTCAAATTTTGAATTTAAAGTGGTGGGACCCACTTTACTTACATCAACCTTTTGACACTTAATGAGAGTAGTTGGCTACATTTAATTGTGATGGAAATTGTTTAAAAAGTAATTGGATTATTTTAAAACACACACCAACCAAGTCAACACACACACTTTTGGATTAAGTGTGAACTACTCACTCTCTCCTAAACTCTCTCCTTTGGCCGAATATTCGCTTCCTTGGAGGGCAAATTTTTCTTTCAATTTTTGTTCTTGCTAGCACATCAAGGAGTGAATCAAGGTGATAGGGAAACTCACCCAAGGGTTGGAAACACTCAAGAATGACTTGGAGCTTCCCCCGAAAGTATAAAAAGTTTTGAACTCATCCGATCAATTTGAGTATTTTCCGTAACTCTTTTAATTTTATTCACACACAAATCACTCTTAGACAATCTTGGCATGTTCTAGGAACACTTACAATGGTATCATAGCCTCCTAAGTTTGATTTGGAATTCTAGGGTTCATGGACTTTAATTTGGGAATTTATGCTTGGAGTATGTATTTTCTTAAATTGATGATTTGGTTGAGCTTGGATGATGTTGAATTGGGTTTGTACATCTTAGGAATTGAGAAAAATTGATTAGATCAAAATCCCCAATTTCCTTAGGCTTGGCCGAAAGTTATGGACCTAGAAGCTCATGGTGATTTTTGTTTTTTAGACCATTGGATGTGTTTAAATGCATGAGTATATTGATTTGTGATTTAATTGGATTGAAATCAAAATTGGATATAAAAATGCCATGAATGCCGTGAGTTATGAAGCATGTTATAATGAATTGTTTTGCTTCAATTTGTGTTGGACATGAATTGAAAATGTTGAGCATGATTAATTGATTTAATTAGTGTTTTGGAAACATTGGATTAGTTAATTAATTATGTTAATTACACTTGAATTGAATTAATTTGTAATTTGGAATATTGAGTTAATTTAATTTATTGTATTTGAGCTTAATGGGCTTGGTTGGGCCAAGTTTGGTTTAGGAATTGGTTGGATCCAATTGGGCCTAAAACCATTTCCATAAAGTCCAAATATGATAATTCGGCCTTTAAAATTTTAATTGGGCCTAATGGGCCAAAATTGATTTTTGGCATAGGGTGATTCATAATTGGGCCTTGGCATCTTGGGTTTGATCCATAATTGCCAAAGCCCATGCCTTAAGAATTAATTAAAAGCCCATTGGACTTTAATTGAATAGTATTGGATACTAATTAGGCCTTTGAGACCCGTTAAGATTGGATTTGGAATCCAAGTCTAAAAGGCACTATTGAAAGTGTAATCATTTGATTTGGAATAAAATATGAATTAGTATAGAATATAATTTAAATTGGATTTAAAATTGTAGTTCGATATAATTCAAGAATACGTACTTTGAGTATTTATTCTTAAAGGAGTTGGACTCGCGCAAATCAAATCGTTGTTTGAACATTGGATGGTCATTAATCAAAGATTAATTAATTGGATTAGATTGATTGAATAACATGCATTGTGTGAATACTTGGATGTATGTATGAATAATGTATATCGGATGGATATTAGAAGGGTGAGGGCAATTTTGGAAATTGTTGTAATAAATTTAGAATTTATTAAATTGGACCTGCGTGTCCAGCCTATTACCTCTTTTCTCATTGTATTTCTCTTCTCACATATTCCCCTCAATGTAAATGAGGTTTCTTTAGAAGTATTATATAATTGGGTAGAAGTGTGAATAGTGCTAGCGGGAGAGAGGAAATAGAGAGATTTGTTCTAGGAACAAGTTTGTTGTATATCCATCCTCATATCATTATTAAATTTTATCGCACCTTATTATGATTTTAGAATGCATGCTTAAGGGTGTAGGATGAGACCTAATTAAAGATAATAAATTGGTTGCCAAATCGCGACAAAAAACCCTCATTTCATATTAAGCGTTTTTCCTTCCATTGAGTGATTCTCTCTCAAGATCCAAGATTGGCATTGGTTTGTTGGCCAAAGTCAAGACCTTTGTCCATCGCGGATGTGTTTGGATCACGAAAGCTTTGTTCCATATCGTACGTCTTGGGCAAGTTGTGATTTGTTGGCCAAAATCAAGGTCACTTATTGTTCATCGGCCTCGATTACGAAGCTTTCCCACTGTCAATGGGTCACACTTAACTGGTTTCATTAAGCTTGTTGAGCCAAAGCCAAGGCTTAGTTGATTCAGAGGAAAAATGTTAGGCAATATATTGGATATCTATTTGGGACTTGGAAGTCTACCTACTGGATCTAGGAATGGATGGGATCCATTCGATCTTAGAGATCTACCTAGTTAAGTTTCATACAACTTGTTGGCCAAAGTCAAGGCTGTGTGTTATTTAACGGGATCCTAGCCCACTAGGAAACTAGATTTCCCGAGTACTCCACAGAGGGTTAGAGGCTCGTCAAAAAATAGTGGGAGGCAAGTATTAAATTTGCAATTTCGTTTAGATACTTGCCAACACGCGCTCATTTCATTTTTTCGTCATTAAAAATTTATATATATTAGTTGGACTAATATTCAATTATTGTTTTAATTAAATAGTTGGACTGTATTCAAACTATTTCATTTATAGTTGATTGTATAATAGGATTATAGTAATCAATATATTTGAATTTTACCGATCATTTATAGTTGGTTATATAATTGGATTATAGTAATCAATACATTTGCATGTAACCAATCAAATAGTAGTTGATTATATAGTTAGACTATAGAAATCAATATATTCGATTGTACCCGAAATCGTTGATTGGATAGTTGGACTATTGGAATCAAGATAACTGAAAGATTAGCGTTTAAAACATAATTCTGGGTGAAAATATCTTTAAGCAGCTTCAATTTTCAAATTGAGAATAGAACCTCAGGATAGTCTTGGGAGCCAAGAAGTTACTTTATTTGATAGAGTGACATCTCGGGCTGAGCCCGGAGTTAAGCAAATAGTGGAGCATGAGCTTTGGAAGACTCATGGTGATGATAACCTTAGTGCTCAATCTGTTATGCTTGCCGCAAAGACTCCTTAATTTCTTCGTCAGAACTAAGGATTAGATCCTTATAATATGATATTGAAATTGAAGGATCTTCATAGATATATCCTTAGATCTTAGAAGTACTAATTGCAATAGAAATCTCTTGGAGAGTTAATGGCTATGCTCAAGGAGAAAGAGCCAGAGCTTGCAAAAGGGCAAGAAGCGCAAGGCGCATCATACTTCGACATCCTAGAAGGCCAAAGCTTGGCCGAAGGCTTATGGGGGTGTGAAGAAAAGGGCAAGGCTAAATCGTCACAGTCTTCTAGAAAGACAAAAGACATATCCCAAGATGTCTGCCTAGACTGTGGCAAATAGGGTCACTAGAAGCATGACTGTCGTATGGACAAGGCAGACATGAAGGAAGTGAAGACGGGCAAGGCTCCGACTTCAAGTATGTCTGTTATAAACATGTCCACTGCTGGTTTTAAAATTGGATTTTAGATACTAGATGTGGTACATAAATAAATGTATTGATGTGCGGGATCTGCTGATTAGCAGGATACTGACTTCAGGTGAGATGGACTTGCGAATCAGAAACGGGACGAGAGTCGCTGTTTTGGCCGTAGAAACCTAAGTTTTGGAAATGCCCTTTCGGCATGTACTTAAATTAGGAGACTGTTATAATGTACCTAGTTTGACTAGAAACATTATCTTTGTATCTAGTTTAACCCGTTGCGGGTATACCTTATATTCTAGAACACTAAGTGTTTTGTTTATAAAGATGATATTGAGATACACACATTAGATGTGAATAACAGTATTTATATTTTGAATATAAATGAATCTCAAACATATAATATTACAAACAAAAGCTAAAACTGAATAAATCTGTTGAGACTTAAAAGTGGCATTGTTGTCTGGGACTTATTAACAAGATTCGTATATCCACACTTTCGAAGAGTGGATACTAGGACAGATTTGATTCTAATTCAAATGATGTCTATGAATCTAGTTTATTATGCAAAGTGCCTAGAACACCTTTTACTTGGTAAAAGTGCAAGTGCCACCGATCTGTTTGCCATTGTTCATATTAACGTAAGTGGGCCCATGTCTAGCTAGGCTAGAAGTTGATTTGAATACTTCGTAACCTTTACGGATATGGCATCACGTTATGGTTATGTGTATCTTATGAAACACAAGTCAGAAACTTTTGAGTAATTCAAAGGGTTTCAACACGAAGTAAGAAAGCAGACCGGTAAAGGTATTAAAAATATTATGGTCAGACCATAGTGTAAAATACTTAAAAATATGTGTTTCAAGATTATTTGAAAGATTATGGTATTCTTTCATAGTGGACTCCTCCCGGAACACGTCAATTTAACGGTGTGTCCGAACAGAGAAACTGAACTTTGTTGGACATAGTAAGGTTAATGATGAATCGCTCTGAGATACCAATTTCCTTCTAGGGATATGCATTGAACAATACAATACTTATTTTGAATAAGGTTCCGTGAAAATCCGTTAGACAGACTTCATATTAGATGTGTACAGGAAAGAAACCGGGTTTCTCATTCCTGAAGATTTGGGAATGTTGGGCATACGCTAAATATTTGGATGGTACCAAACTAGAACCCAAATCGGATAAGTGCCTATTTGTAGGTTGTCCTAGGGAAACTAAAGTGTAGTACTTATACAACTCATAAGAGAACAATGTAATTATTGCTCTCCATGCGGCTTTCCTAAGAGGAATTCCTACATGCAGTGGTAAGTGGGAGGAAAGTAAAACTCGATGAAAATCATAGTAATATTATTCCAGGCACCGAGTCCTCACGGAACACCAACAGTTCATCAAGGATGAAACTGTACCAATAATCTTCGAATATAGAAGAACCGCGTAGGTCGGAGAGAGTCAGGAAACAACCTGGGAGGTATGGGTTTCTGATCTCACCTCATGTAGATATCAATCTTATTGAGGAAGACAAACCGGCTACGTATGAGGAAGTGATACAAGGTATCGACTCTTTTTATGGCAAAGTGCATTGAAGTACGAAATGGATTCCATGTATACCAACCAAGTTTGGACACTGGTTGATGTACCAGAATGCATTGTGCCTATTGGTACTAAATGTGTCTTCAAGGAAGACATACGTGGATGGTAACATATAAATGTATACAGCTAGGCTTATATAGAAAGGGTATCACTAACGACATAATATTGACTATGATGAAACCTTTTATCTATTGCCATGATTAAATCCATTTGGATAATGATTGCTAATGCTGCATTTCATTTATGAAATATGGCATATGGACGTCAAAACCGCTTTCATTAACGGAAACCTTTTGGAGGATGTTTATAACATCCTGACGGTTTTGTTGTGCCAAAACATGCAAACAAGGTTTGTAAGTTAAATCGATCCGTTTATGGATTGAAGCAAGCATAGCATTCTTGGAACCAACGTTTTGATTAGATCATAATGGTATATGATTTCATTCAAAACGAATATGATTCTTGTGTATATAAGAATGTTAGTGGGAGCGCACTGACAATGAATGTCCTATAAGTTGATGATGTATTTGTTAGACAATTATGACCCATAGCGTCACTATTTGTAAAAGACATTGTGGTTTTTGTACAAATTAATTATGTAGCAATGGAAATTTTATTTTATCATTTTGTAATTTGATTACTTATATATATAAATGATAAAAGTCCTTATGATTAGTTCCAGATTATAAGATATGAGACAGTATTAATCCATAACGGTTTAATCATTAAATATCCATAGTCGTAGTATTATCGAGATTGGACATCGATAATGCGGAATAGACTAGTATTGTAATTGTACGTGTTATGGAAGCGTAATGGCATAGTTCTCATATATTTAAGTATTGGATACTTATGCAAGTGTGATAGGAGGTTGTGTTTACCGATGGTACGGAAACAGCTTCGCTCTGGATAGACCCCGCGGAATCCCATTGGTAGGATGACTATGTGTCTATGGGAATCTGCATCAGGGTAGGTGTATTTGGTCTTAACCTAAGACTTGCATCGCTAGTACTTGCGACTATCAATACGCTTTGGTTTTGGTCATCCAGGACTTTAACAGGTTCTGTGTACGTCTATTCTTGGTTTATTGAGAATCGTAGTGTATTGAGTGTGATGTCAAGAAGGAAGTATCACTTCATTCATATGGAGATGATGATCACGCAGGGATACAGAACTGGTACTCTAAATGGTTGCAACCATCGGGATAATATGACATGGTCATGATTATCCGATTAAAGAGACTTGTTGTTTGTAATCTGATATATACTTCGTACGGGGCAGACACTATTCCAGCCCCAGGCCTTGCATGTGACATCCGATACTGGATCACAATACGCAATACTACATATACTACGCCTGATATAGATTATATATTCCATTAAGAATATTTCTAGAGAATTGGGTAGGCACGGTGCTTTGCTAGAAGCCAACCATGTCTCGTAAATCGGTAAAAACGTAGTACGAGGTACGTACGTGTTCGGATAGTCCGACGACCGGATTTACTGCTAATATATCCAGGGATCTCATGGGTCGCTTCTCGAAGATTCACCGATGACGAATGATTCGAACTTAATTAATCTGGGATTAATTACGGAGAGATTTTATCTGGGATAAAATACTATTTTAAGAGAGAGAATGATTAATTTGGAATTAATCGATAAAATAATATATTCGATATATTAAACGAAATTAGATTTCGACGCGGAATTAAAATTGGATTTTAATTCGAGCTAACGAATTGATTTAGAATTAATTCGCTAGCGACATGAATAGTAATTTTGCTAGGCATGATTATTTAATTAAATTTGATTTAATTACGTCGCAACGGAAAATTCATTAATTAGGAATTAACGAACCCGAGCCCGGAATGTGTTTGCGAGGCCACTCCGATTTTGAATCAAGTGCGGCCACAAGTCACATCGCTTGTCACATCACCTGTCACTTTAGTGATGGATGTCAAGTCACCTTTTGGTGATTGACAACCAGTCACTATTTATGATGGTGGTGGTTGTGGGCAATTAATGTAATTTTGGCTCAAAAATTGTTTTTTTCTTTTTGGAAAAGCTTTTACCAAATTTTGTAAAGATTTTTGGCATATTTTCTTAGAAAACAAAGATACCAAAAATATTATACACTCTCTCTCTCCCTAAGGCCATTGCCGTGAGCCTCCATTGAAGAACGGAAAATTTTTTCTTTCTTCACTTGCTAACACACTTCAAGAATCATTCAAGGTGTTAGGGAAACCCATCTTTGAGCTTGGAATCAACACAATGCTTGGAGCTTGGATTCAACACTTCATACTTCTCCTTGGCCGAATATCACAAGGGATTTTTTTGTGTTCAACGCATCCTAAAACCGTTCAAAGTGAGTATGATTCCGCCATATCTCCTTTTGTATTCACATGTTTTTATGCTTAAATATGATCTTGGGAATGCCTTAGAAACCAACAATGGTATCATGGAGCCTAGTTTGAGCATGAAAAATATTAGGGTTCTTATGATAAAATTTGGGTAAAATTGATTTGAGCATGATTTGATAAAATTGATTGATTGAGTATGCTTTAATGATGATAACTTAGAGTTATGCATGATCAATTTGATGAAAATTGAATTGGATTAAATTTTCCCCAATTTTGAGGCTTGGCCGAGAGTTATAGATGCCATGATGTCATGGTATTTTTTGTTCTTTTGATCATTAGATGAGTTGAAAGACATGGGATAAATTGATTTAGGATTTAATTGGATTAAAATCGAAATCGGATTTATAAAACCCTAAAATGTCGTAACCAATATAGCATGAAATGAGATGATTTTTTGATTCAATAATGTTGGACATCTGTTGATGATGATTAGCATGATTAATTAAGTAAATTGATATTTTGGAAATGTTAATTTAGATAATTAATTGATGAAATACACTTTAATTAATTAAATTATGAAATTTAGAAATTTAGAATTTGACTAATTGGGCTAAATTTGGAATTGGGCTTTTAATGTTGTGTTTGGGCCTAATGGGCTTGGTTGGGCCAAGTTGGTTTGGGTCAATTGGATTGGATCCAAATTGGGCCTAAACCACTCCATTAAGTCCAAATATAACTAATGGACCTTTCAATGTTTAATTGGGCCTAATGGGCCTAAATTGGTTTCTTGGCAAATAAGGGTGATTCCTTAATTGGGCTTTGGTATTTGGGTTTGACCCATATTGACCAAAGTCCATACCTTAAGAAATTAATTGAAAGCCCATTGGACTTTAATTAAATAACATTGGATGTTAATTGGGCTTTGAGACCCATTTAGATTAGATTTGGAATCTAAGTCGTAAATGTTGGGTTTCTATTAAAGTCTCGGGATCGATTTCAAGCAATGAAACACATATGAATACATCAAGAAGTACGGCGGAAACATATTTACATTGATCGGCTTGCGATGCGATGAACACAAATCCTTAGCTCCTCATTGGAAGCTCACGGCAATGGGATGCTCTTTGTGTTCTCCAAATTCGGCAATGGTGATTCTTGAAGCTCCAAGCTTTGTGTGTAGATTCCATGCTCACAAGTTAGTTCCCTATCACCTTGGATGACCCTTTATGTGCTAGCAATGGCAAGATTTGCCACAAATCTTCCAATTTTCTTCTTGTTGTTTTCGGCCTAGCCAAGAAATGGAGAAGAAAATGGCTTCAAAGCCGAGAGAGGGAGATGAGGGAAAAATGGTTTCCCAAAACCGTATAAGGGAGAGAGAGAATGAATTAGAAAAAGTGTTGTGTGTTTTTGTATATCTAATACCAAAATAAAAGTCAAATACCAATTAATAAAATAATGGTATATGTCTTTTAATCACACTTGAGTGTCTAACACTCTTCCATCAATTTCCATCACTATTCACATCAATGATGACAATCATCACTTCACTCAAAGTGATGTGACTTCTATCACTTGATTAACTAGTGATTTGACGCTTGATGTGACTTATGGACCGCACTTGAATTCGAAATGTGAGTGCGTCCGCAAACACTCCCGGGCTCGGGTTCGCTAATTCTGAATGAACGAATTTTTCGTTGCGACGTAATTAAATAATTAAGCCTAGTAAAATTACTATTCATGTCGCTAACGAATTAAAATCTAATTTTAATTCTGCGTCGAAATCCAATTTTGTATAATATATCGAATATATTATTTTATCGATTAATTCCAAATTAATCGTTCTCTCTCTATAATTAATATTTTTTCCCAGATAAAATATCTCCATAATTAATCCCAGATTAATTTTCTCTCTCTTATAATTAATCTCAGATTAATAAAGTGCGAGTCATACGTCATCGGTGAATCTTCGGGAAGCGACCCATGAGATCCCCGGATATGTTGGCAGTAAATTCGGTCGTCGGACTATCCGAACATGTACGTACCTAGTACTACGTTTTTACCGATTTACAAGAGATGATTGGCTTCTAGCAAAGCACCTTGCCTACCCAATTCTCCAGAAATATTCTTACTGGAATATTTGATCTATATCAGGCGTAGTATACGTAGTATTGCGTATTACGATCCAGTATCGCATGTCACATGGAAGGCTTGGGGCTGGAAATGTGTCTGCCTCGTACAAAGCACATATCGGATCTCTGGTAACTAGTCTCTATAATTGGATAAACATGACCTAGTCATAATATCCCGATAGCTGCAGCATATAAGAGAACCAGTTCCGTATCCTACGTGATCATCATCTCCACTATGACTGGAGTGATACTTCCATCTCGACATCACACCCAATACACTACGATTCTCAATATACCCAAAAGAGGCGTACACAGAACCTGTTAAAGCCCTGGACGACCAAAACCAAAGTATATTGATTGTCGCAAGTATTAGCGGTGCAAGTCTCAGGTTAAGGCCAAATACACCTACCCTGATTCAGACTTCCATAGACACATATTCATACTACCAATGGAATTCCGAGGGGTCTATCCAGAGAGAAGCTGTTTCCATACCATCGGTAAACACAACCTCCTATTACACTTGCATGAGTATCCTATACCCAAATATATGAGAACTATGACGTTATGCACCCACAACGCGCACAAGTGTAATACTAGTTTATTTCGCATTATCAATGTCCAGTTTCGATAGCACTACGACTAGGGATATTTAATGATTAAACCTTCATGGATTGATACTGTCTCATATCATCTCAATTCGGAACTAATCATATGGACCTTCTATCATTTATACATCTATGTAATCCAATTACAAATGATAAAAAGGAAATTTCCTTTGTCACATAGTTAATTTGTACAACAACACCATGATCTGTACAAATAGTGATGCTATGGACCATAACTGTCCAACAATCTCCCACTTGGCCTATAGCCAATCACTCAAGTGTCCTACACCCGAACTATGTACGGTTCACTCAAACTTTTGCTGAGAAAAGACTTTCGTCAGCGGATTTGCACGATGTATGATCCGAACGAATCACATGAATATTTGAAGTATATATATGGATCATTGATGAGAACATTAATTCTTTAGCCTGTGCTGTCGCCTAGCTCAGCTGCTAACAGAACTACTTCTAATCTAATTAGGATTATTATAGATCCAAAAGGCTTCTATTGCTACCTCAGCTTCAGCAATAAACCACTTTTGTTGTTTATTCGGTAACAGTATCTTGCTTGGAAGATTTCCAGCTCACTGTTCCGTTATTCAAACTTTATAGTACCATTATTACGACTTATAGTCATTTTTGTCGGTTAGGAAACTTGCAGCAGTGAACCCAGTCACTTCAAGTTCTCCTTCTCCATAGTATAAGACAACATCCTTAGTTCCTCTAAGATACTCAAGGATGTTCTTAACGTCAATCCAATGACAATCACTTGGATTGGCCCGATTGTGACACCATATGCTCAAAGCGTATGAGACATCAGGTCACATACATTTGTTTCAATGTACGAGTTCTCGGAGAGTATTAACAACTTTTAGATCTATCCCAGTAGATCTTTATTCCTAAAATAAAGGTTGTTTCTCCCAAGAATTCTACGGAGAATTTTCATGAAAGCCAAGCTTTCACCGAATTTATTATGGGAATGTCATTTCCAAGAAATGATATATCATCATTATTTAGGACATTCATTGCCAGTGCGCTCCCACTAACCTCCTTATATACACAAGAATCATTTTCGTTTTGAATTAAATCATATACCATTATGATTACATCAGAATGATAATTCCAAGAACGATATGCTTGCTTCAATCTATACATGGATCGAATAACCTGCAAACCTTGTTTGCTAGTTATGGTACGAAAAAACCGTCAGGATGTAATAAACATCCTCCAAAAAGGTTTCCGTTTAAGGAAAGCGATTTTGACGTTTATTTGCCATATTTCATAAATGAAACATGCAGCATTAGCAAGCATTATCCAAATGGATTTAATCATGGCAACGAGTAAAAGGTTTTTTCGTAATCGACACAATGTTGATAACGATACCTTTTCGCTGCAAGCCTAGCTTAGTACGTTGGTTTGTTGCCTTCCATGTATGTCTTCCTTGAAGACTCATATAGTACCAATAGGCACAATGTCTTCTGGTACATCAACTAGTATCTAAACTTAGTTGATATACATGGAATCCATTTCGGAAATCATGGCACTTTGCCATAATAGGGAGTCAATACCTTGTATCACTTCCTCATACGTAGTCAGTTTGTATTCCTCAATAAGATTGACATCTTTATGAGGTGAGATCAGAAACCCATACCCCAGGTTGTTTTCTGACTCTCTCCAACTCACATGGTTCTTGTGTATTCGAAGATTGCAGTATAGTTTCATCCTTGATGAACTATTTGTGTGTGTTCCATTAAGGAATCGGTGCCTGGAATAGTATTACTCTGATTTTCATCGAGTTTTACTTTCCTCTCACTTACCACTGCATATAGGTATTCCTCTTAGGAAAACCGCATGGTGAGCAACAATTACATTGTTCTCTTGTGAGTTGTATAAGTACTATACTTTGGTTTCCCTAGGATAACCTACAACTTAGGCACTTATCCGATTTGGGTTTTAGTTTGGTATCATCCTAACATATGCCTAGCATACCCAAATCTTCAGGAATTAGAAAACTCTGTTTCTTTCCTGTTCATATCTAATATGAAGTCTGTCAAATAGATTTTTATGGAACCTTATTCAAAATAAGTCTTGCACTGTTTAATGCATATCCGTTGAAGGAAATGGTAGCTCAGAGCGACTCATAATTAACCTTATCATGTCCAACAAAACTCGGTTTCTCCGTTCGGACACACCGTCAAACTGACGTGTTCCGGGAGGAGTCCTCATTGAAAGAATACTATACTCTTTCATGTATATGAGAAACTTATTGCTTAAGTATTTTCATCATGGTCTAACCGTGATGGTTTTAATACTTTAGCCGATCTGTTTGTCTACTTCGTGTCGAAACTGTAAAAGTTTCTGATTCGTGTTTCAAAAGAAACACATAACCATAACGCGATGCCACATCCATGTAGGTCATGAAATATTCATATCCACATCTAGCCTAGCTATACATGGGCCCACTTATGTCACTATGAACGAGGGCTAACAGATCGATGGCACTTATACTTTTACCAAGTAAAAGGTGTTATAGGCATTTTGCCTATTAAACTAGATTCGTAGACTTTATTTGATTAGAATCAAATTTGTCCTAGTACCCACTCTTCGAAAGTGTGGATATACGAGTCTTGTTTAGTTGTGTCCCAGACAACAATGCTACAAATAAGTCTCAACTGATTAATTCAGTTTGACCTACTAGTTTGTCATGTATTATGTTTGAGATTCATTTATATTCAAAATATAAATACTATTATTCACATCTACTGTGTTTATCTCAATATCATCTTTATATAATAAAACGCTTTAGTGTTCTAGGATATAAAGGTATACCCGCAACGGGTTAAACCCTGATATAGAGATAATTTTTCTAATCAAACTAGTTACATTGTAACAGTTTCCTAATTTAAGTACACACCCGAATGGTAGTTCCTAAACTTAGGTTCTACGGTTAAAATAGCGACGCCAGTCCCGTTTCTGATTCGTAGATAAATCTCAACTGAAGTCAGTATCCTGCTTACCAGCAGATTCTGCACATCAATGCATATATATGTAACACATCCAGTATCTAAAATCCAATTTTAATACTAGCAGTGAACATGTTTATAACAAACACATTTGAAGTCGGAGCCTTGCACCGTCTTCAATTCCTTCATGTCTGCCTTGTCCTTACGGCAGTCACGCTTCCAGTGACCCCGTTTGCCACAGTTTAGGCAGACATCTTGGGATATGTCTTTTGTCTTCCAATAAGATTATAATGACTTTGCCTTTGCCCCTTTTCCACACTCCAGAAGCCTTTGGCCAAGCCTTGGCCTTCTGGAATGTTGAAATAAGATGCGCCTTACGCTTATTGCCTTATTGCAAACTTTGGCTTTGTCTCCTTGAGTATAGCAATTAACTCTCCAAGAGTTTACTATTGCAATTTTTCCTTCTAAGATCTAAGAATAGATCTATGAATATCCTTCAATTTTATTATCATGCTATAAGGATATAATCCTTAGTTCTGATTAAGAAATTAAGGAGTCTATTTGGCAAGCATAATGGATTAAGTACTAAATTTATCATCACATGAATCTTCCCAAGATCATGCTCTACTATTTGCTTAACTCTGGGCTTAGGCCCAAGATGTTATTCTATCAAATAGAATAACTTCTCAATTTTCAGGACTATCCTGAAGTTTTATTCCCAATTTGAAAATTAAAGTCGTTTAAATACATTTTCACCCAGGATTATGTTTTAAACACTAATCTTTCAATTATCTTGATTCTAATAGTCCAACTATTTAATCAACGATTTTAGGTACTATTCATTATAATGATTACTATAGTCTAACTATATAATAAACTATAGTTTAATTGATTAAATTCAATATATTGATTACTATAATCCAATTATAAAATCAACTATTAATTGAAATTAGTTAATTCAAAGATATTGATTACTATAATCCAATTATATAATCAACTATAAATGAAATAGTTTGAATACAATCCAACTGTTTAATTAAAACAACATTAAATATTAGTCCAACTAATATATTAATTTATATTAATGAAAAATTGAAATGAGCGCGTATGGCAAGAAACAAAACGAATATTGCAAATTTAATACTTGCCTCCCACTATTTTTCGGCGAGTCTCTAACCTTCTGTGGAGTACTCGGGAAACCTTGTTTCCAAGTGGGCTAGGATCCCGTTAAATAACACACAATTTTGACTTTGGCCAACAAATTGTATGATAATTAACTAGGTAGATCTCTAAGATAAATTGGATCCCATCCAATTCCTAGATCCAGTAGGTGGACATCCAAGTCCGAAACATATATCTTATATATGCCAATATATCAAATATGTTACCTAACATTTTCCTCTGAATCAACTAAGCCTTGGCTTTGGCACAACAAACTTAGTGATCCCAGTTAAGCAGAACCCATTGACTATGGAAAGCTTCGTAATCAATGTCGATGGACAAGAAGTGATCTTGACTTTGGCCAACAAATCACAACATGGACAAGACACCGATATGGAACAAAGCCTTCATGATTCAAACACATCCTCGACGGACAAAGGTCTTGACTTTGGCCAACAAACCAGTGCCAGTCTTGGATATTGAGTAAGAATCACTCAATGGAAGGAAAAACGATTAATAGTAGAGAGGTTTTTTTGCGTGAATTGGCAAACCAATAATTATCTTTGTTAAGGTCTCATCATCATACACCCTTAAACATGCATTCTAAACACATAATAAGGCGCGTAAATAAATATAATAATGATATGCGGATGGATACTTAAACATTGTTCCTAGAATAAATCTCTCCTTTCCTCTCTCCCGCTAGCACAAGTATTACTTCTACCCAATTACATAACACTTCTAAAGAAACCTCATTTACATTGAGGGGAATAGGTGAGAAGAGAAATACAAAGAGTCAAGAGGTAATAGGCTGGACACGAAGGTCCAATTAATAAATTCTAAATTTATTACAACAATTTCCAAAATTGCCATCACCCATCTAATATCCATCCGATATACATTATTCATACATCGCATCCATGTATTCATACAAGCATGTTATCAATCAATCTAATCCAATTAATTAATCTGATAACTAATGACCATCCAATGTTTAAACAACGATTTGATTTTGTGCGAGTCAAACTCGTTTTGCGAATAAGTACTCAAAGTACAAATTCTTGAATTATATTAAACTACAACATTAAATCCAATTTAATTTGCATTTAATACTAATTCTATATTTAATTCCAAATTAAATATTACACTTTATTAACGAACCTTTACGACTTAGATTCCAAATCTAATCGTTACGGGTCTCAAAGTCCGATTAATATCCAATGTCAATTTAATTTAAAGTCCAATGGGCTTTTAATTAATTTCTAAGGCATGGACTTTTGGTCAATATGGGTCAAACCCAAATACCAAAGCCCATTTAAGGAATCACCCTTATTTGCCAAGAAACCAATTTTAGCCCATTAGGCCCAATTAAAATTAAAGGTCCATTAAGTCATAATTGGACTTTATGGGTATGGTTTTGGGCCCAATTGGATCCAACCAATTTAGCCTAAACCTAACTTGGTACAACCAAGCCCATTAAGCCCAATTACAACTTTTAAGGCCCAATTCGAAAATAAGCCCAATTAATTTAATTTCAAAATTCCAAATTTCATAATTAAATTACTAAAGTGTATGCCATAATTAATTACCCAAATCAACATTTCCAAAACACAAATTTGCACAATTAATTATGCTCATTATCATCAACACATGTCCAACACATTTGAATCAAAAAATCAATCATTTTCATGCTTCAAAGTCTCGGCATTCATGGGGTTTTTATGTCCGATTTCGTTTTCAATCCAATTGAATTTTAAATCAACATTACCCAATTGTTTCAAGTCATCCAATGATCAAAGAAACAAAAAATACCATGACTTAGGGCATATACTAGTTTCGGCCAAGCCTCAACATTTGGGCAAAAATTGATCCAATCAACTTTTCATGAAATTGATCATGCAAAACTTCAATACAACATCATTCAAGCATACTCAATCAATTAATTTTATCAAATCATGCTCAAAATGATTTTACCCAAATTTTACCCTAAATAAGTTTCATGCTCAAAATGGCTCTGATACCATTGTTGGGTTTCTCTAAGGTCCCGGAATCGATTTCAAGCAATGAAACACATGTGAATACATCAAGAAATATGGTGGAAACATACTTACATTGATCGACTTACGATGCGATGAACACAAATCCTTAGCTCCTCCTTGGAAGCTCACGGTAGTGGGATGCTCTTTGTGTTCTCCAAATTAGACCATGGTGATCCTTGAAGCTCCAAGCTTTGTGTGTAGATTCCATGCTCACAAGTTAGTTTCATATCACATTGGATGACCCTTTATGTGCTAGCAAAGGCAAGATTTTCCACAAATCTTCCAATTTTATTCTTGTTATTTTCGCCCTAGCCAAGAAATGGAGAAGAAAATGGCTTTAAAGCCGAGAGATAGAGAGGAGGGAAAAATGGTTTCCCAAAACCGTATAAGGGAGAGAGAGAATGAATTAGAAAAAGTGTTGTGTGTTTTTGTATATCTAATACCAAAATAAAAGTCAAATACCAATTAATAAAATAATGGTATATGTCTTTTAATCACACTTGAGTGTATAACACTCTTCCATCAATTTCCATCACTATTCACATCAATGATGACAAGCATCACTTCACTCAAAGTGATGTGACTTCTATCACTTGATTGACTAGTGATTTGACGCTTGATGTGACTTGTGGACCGCACTTGAATTCAAAATGCGAGTGCATCCGCAAACACTCCCAGACTCGGGTTCGCTAATTCCGAATTAACGAATTTTCCGTTACGATGTAATTAAATAATTATGCCTAGCGAAATTTCTATTCACGTCGCTAACGAATTAATTCTAAATTAACTCGTTCGTCCGAATTAAAATCTAATTTTAATTCTGCGTCGAAATCCAATTTCGTATAATATATCGAATATATTATTTTATCGATTAATTCCAAATTAATCGTTCTCTCTCTTTAATTAATATTTTATCCCAGATAAAATATCTCCAAAATTAATCCTAGATTAATTTTCTCTCTCTTATAATTAATCCCAGATTAATAAAGTGTGAGTCATACGTCATCAGTGAATCTTCGGGAAGTGACCCAGGAGATCCCCGAATATGTTGGCAGTAAATCTTTTTGTCGGACTATCCGAACACGTACGTACCTAGTACTACGTTTTTACCGATTTAGAAGACATGGTTGGCTTCTAGCAAAGCACCGTGCCTATCCAATTATCCAGAAATATTCTTATTGGAATATGTGATCTATATCAGGCGTAGTATACTTAGTATTATGTATTACGATCCAGTATTGGATGTCTCGTGCAAGGCCTGGGGATGGAAATGTGTCTGCCCCGTACGAAGCACATATCGGATCTCTGGTAACTAGTCTCTATAATCGGATAAACATGACCTAGTCATAATATCCCGATAGCTGCAGCATATAAGAACCAGTTCTGTATCCTACGTGATCATCATCTCCACTATGACTGGAGTGATACTTTCATCTCGACAACACACCAATACACTACGATTCTCAATATACCCAGAAGATGCATACACAGAACCTGTTAAAGCCTTGGACGACCAAAACCAAAGTATATTGATTGTCGCAAGTATTAGCGGTGCAAGTCTCAGGTTAAGACCAAATACACCTACCCTGATTCGGACTTCCATAGACACATAGTCATACTACCAATGGAATTCCGAGGGGTCTATCCAGAGCGAAGCTGTTTCCGTACCATCAGTAAACACAACCTCCTATTACACTTGCATGAGTATCCTATACCCAAATAAACGAGAACTATGCCGTTATGCTCCCACAACGCGCACAAGTGTAATACTAGTCTATTCCGCATTATCGATGTCCAATCTCGATAATACTACGACTAGTGATATTTAATGATTAAACCTTCGTGGATTGATACTGTCTCATATCATCTCAATCCGGAACTAATCATCTGGACCTTCTATCATTTATACATCTAAGTAATCTAATTACAAATGATAAAAGGGCAATTTCCTTTGTCACATAGTTAATTTGTACAACAACACCATGATCTGTACAAATAGTGATGCTATGGGCCATAACTGTCCAACAATTAAGGCACATTAAAAAGTGTAGTTATTTAATTTAGAATTAAATATGGAATTAGTATTGAATACGAATTAAATTAGATTTAAATTGTAGTTCGATATAATTCAAGAATTCGTACTTTGAGTACTTATTCTCAAACGAGTTGGACTCGCACAAAATCAAATCGTTGTTTGAACATTGAATGATCACTTAATTAAAAGATTAATTAATTAGATTAGATTGATTGAATAACATTCTTTGTGTGAATACATGGATGTGTTGAATGAATAATGTATATTGGATGGATATTAGAAGAGAAATAGCAATTTTGGAAATTGTTGTAAATTTAGAATTTATTAAATTGGACCTGCGTGTCCAGCCTTATCTCTCTTGATTCTTTGTAATTCTCTTCTCACCTAATTCCCATCAATGTTAATGAGGTTTCTTTAATTGTATTATGTAATTGGGTAGAAGTAAGAATAGTGCTAGCCGGGAAGATGAAATGGAGTGATTTGTTCTAGGAACAATATGTGAGATATTCATCCGCATATCATTATTAATTTATTTCATGCGCCTTATTATGCTTTTAGAATGCATGTTTAAGGGTGTATGATGAGACCTAACAAAGATGATAAATTGGTTGCCAATTTACGCGAAAAAACCCTCAATAAATATTAAGCGTTCTCCTTCCATTGAGTTATTCTTACTCAAGATCCAAGATTGGCACTGGTTTTTTGGCCAAAGTCAAGACCTTTGTCCATCGCGGATGTTTTGAATCATGAAGGCTTTTTTCCATATCGTATGTCTTGTCCAAGTTGTGATTTTTTGGCCAAAGTCAAGATCACTTCTTGTCGATCGACATCGATTACGAAGCTTTCCAAAGTCAATGGGTTCCGCTTAACTAGAATCATTAAGCTTGTTATGCCAAAGCCAAGGCTTAGTTGATTCAGAGGAAAAAGGTTAGGAAAATATATTGGATATATTGAAATATATATTGTATATATGTTTCGGACTTGGAGGTCCACCTACCGGATCTAGGAATTGGATGAGATCCAATTGATCTTAGAGATCTACCTAGTTAAATATCATACAGCTTGTTGGCCAAAGTCATGGTTGTGTGTTATTTAACGGGATCCTAGCCCACTAGGAAACTAGGTTTCTCGAGTACTCAACGGAGGGTTAGAGGCTTGCCGAAAAATAGTGGGAGGCTAGTATTAAATTTGCAATTTCGTTCAAATACTTAGCTTTATGCGCTATCAAATTATTTCGTGAATTACCTTTATTAGTTGGACTAATATATTATTATTTTTCTTGTAACAGTTAGACTGTACCCATACATCGTTAATCGAATAGTTGGACTATTGCGGTTAAGATGACAGGAAAGTTAAGCATTAGGGATATTGTCATGGGTGACAACGTCTTTAATGCACAAACTTTCAGGACTGGGATATGAATCTCAGAATTGTTCTGGGATCCGAGAAGTTACTCTACACTTAGAGCGACCTCTTGGGCCTACGCCCCGACCTGATCAGTTGCTTGAGCTAGAGCTTTGGAAGACTGATAGCGATGACAATACGACTGCTCAATCGGTAATGCTTGCCGCTATGACTCCGCAATTCCGTCGTCAAAACAATGGGTTGGATCCCTATGAGATGATGGCGAAGTTACATGATCTTCACCGATCTAACCTTAGATCGCAAAGATATGAGTTGCAGAAGAAGCTCTTCCGCGCTCGAATGTCAGAGGGTACGTCTGTTGAGCACCAAGTGTCACAGATGATTGCTGACATTGAGCAGCTCGGACAGATGGGCATAGTCTTCGAGGCTGAGACTTAAATAGATTTGATCCTACAGTCTCTCCCCGACACTTGGAGTGGGTTCATCATGAACTACAACACGTTGATGTCCACTCTGCGTGAGGCAGAAAATGAGCTCCTTAAGGGCAAGAAGTGCGAGGCGCACTTTGCTTCAACATCTCAAGAAGAAGAAGCATAAGAAGAAGGGCAATGCCAAATCGTCAAAGGGTTCTGGGAAACCTAAGGACAAATCCCAAGATGTTTGTCTGCAGTGCGGTAAGCGGGGTCACAGGAAGCGGGACTGCCGCGAGTACAAGGCACACATGAAGGAAATCAAAGCAGGCAAGGCACCGGCTTCAAGTATGTTTGTTATAGAAATAAACATGTCTACTACTAGTTTTAAAAATTGGATTTTTGATTTCGGTTGTGGAACTCATATATATACTGATGTGCAGGATCTGCAAATTAGCAGGAGACTGGCCTCATGAGAGATTAACCTCCGCGTTGGAAATGGGACACAGGTCACCATTTTGGCCGTTGGCACTTTTGTTTTGGAACTGCCCTCGGGGCATGTACTTAAACTTATAGACTGTTATTATGTACCTAGTTTGACTAGGAATATTATTTCTGTATCTATGTTAGCCCAATGTGGGTACACTTTTGTATTTAGAAACACTGGGTGTTTTATGTATAAAAATGATATGGAAATTTGCACTGCTGATGTAAATAATGGTCTATATATTTTGAATATGAATCAATCTCAAACATATATGTAACAAACAAAAGGCTTAAAGTAAGTAACGAAGATGAAACTTACATGTGGCATTGTCGTCTCGGACACATAAACAAGACACGTATATCCACACTTTCGAAGAGTGGGTACTTGGACGGATTTGATCCAAATTCATATGACGTCTGCGAATCTTGTTTATTAGGCAAGATGCCTAAATCACCTTTTAGCGGTAAAGGTGTACGTGCCACCGAACTGTTAGCCCTTGTTCATAGTGACGTTTATGGGCCCATGTCTAGCCAGGCTAGAGGTGGATATGAATACTTCGTAACCTTTACAGATGATGCATCGCGTTATGGTTATGTGTATCTTATGAGACACAAGTCGGAAAATTTTGAGAAATTCAAAGAGTTTCGACACAAAGTAGAAAAACAGACCGGCAAAAGTATTAAGACATTACGGTCGGACCATGGTGGGGAATACTTGAGCAATGATTTTATTGATTACTTGAAAGAATATGGTATTCTTTCATAGTGGACTCCTCCCGGAACACCGCAATTAAACGGTGTGTCCGAACGGAGAAACCGAACTTTGTTAGACATGGTAAGGTGTATGATGAGTCACACAGAGCTACCTATTTCCTTTTGGGGATATGCATTGAACAGTGCAATACTTATTTTGAATAAGGTTCCGTCAAAGTCTGTTCAACAGACTCCGTATGAAATATGGACAGGAAAGAAACCGGGTTTCTCATTCCTGAAGATTTGGGGTTGCTGGGCATACGTCAAACATTTGGAAGGTACCAAACTTGAACCCAAATCTGATAAATGCCTATTTGTAGGATATCCTAGGGAAACCAAAGGTTATTACTTCTATCACCCACAAGAGAAAAAAATATTTGTTGCTCTACATGCGGTTTTCCTTGGGAAGGAATTCCTAAATGCAGTGATAAGTGGGAGGAAAGTAGAACTCGATGAAAATCGGAGTGATACTGTTCCTGGCACAGAATCCTTAACGGAACATGAATAGTCCATCAGGGATGAGACTGTACCACAATCTTCAAATACACAAGGACCGTGTAGGTCGGAGAGAGTTAGAAAACAACCTGAGAGGTATGGGTTTCTGATCTCACCTCAATTGGATATTAATCTTATTAAGGAAGATGAGTCGGCTACGTATGAGGAAGCGATACAAGGTATCGAGTCCGATTTATGGCAAGATGCCATGAATTTCGAAATGGATTCCATGTACACCAACCAAGTTTGGACACTGGTTGATGCACCAGAAGGCGTAAAGCCTATTGGTTGCAAATGGGTCTTCAAGAAGAAGACTGGCATGGATGGCAATGTACAAACGTACAAAGCTAGGCTTGTAGCAAAAGGGTATCGTCAATGACATGGTGTCGATTACGACGAAACTTTTTCACCAGTTGCCATGATTAAATCCATTAGGATAATGCTTGCTATTGCTGCATATTTCGATTACGAGATATGGCAGATGGACGTCAAAACCGTTTTCCTAACGGAAACCTTTTGGAGGATGTTTATATGCAACAGCCTGACGATTTTGTCGTACCAAGACTTGCAAACATGGTTTGTAAGTTAAATCGATCCATTTATGGATTGAAGCAAGCATCGCGTTCTTGGAACCAACATTTTGATGATATCATAAAAGAATATGATTTCGTTCAAAACGAGGATGATCCTTGTGTATATAAGAAGGTTAGTGGAAGCGCACTGACATTCATTGTCCTTTAAATTGATGATGTATTGCTTATTGGCAATGACATTCCCATGTTAACATCGGTGAAAGCTTGGCTTTCATTAAAATTCTCTATGAAGGATCTGGGAGAAGCAGTCTTTATTCTAGGAATAAAGATCTACCGGGATAGATCTAGAAAGCTGCTTGGACTCTCCCAGAGCATGTACATTGACAAAGTGCTGAAGAGATTCAACATGGATCAGTCCAATAGGGGACTGTGTCCAGTGTCACATGGCGTCACTCTGTCTAAGGACATGTGTCCTAAAACTCAAGATGAGAGAGACAACATGAGTCGAATACCGTTTGCCTCGGTAGTCAGATCGATCATGTATGCCATGATATGTACGCGACCTGATGTCTCGTATGCTTTGAGCATGTGTAGTTGCTATCAGGCTGATCCAGGCGATGGTTACTGGATGGCGGTTAAGAATATCCTTAAGTATCTTAGACGAACTAAGGATGCTTTCTTAATCTTTGGAGATGGAGAACTTGAGGTAATTGGGTATACCGATGCAAGTTTCCAAACCAATAAAGACGACTACAAGTCGCAATCCGGGTACATATTTTGTTTGAATAACGGAGTAGTAAGCTGGAAATCTTCCAAGCAAGAGACTGTTGCCGATTCAACAATAGAAGCGGAGTATATTACTACAGCTGAAGCAGCAAAAGAGGCAGTTTGGATCCGAAAATTCCTAATTGGATTAGGAGTAGTTCCATTAGCAGGTGAGCCTGTTCCATTGTATTGTGACAATAACGGGGCTATAGTGCGGGCTAAGGAACCGCGGTCTCATCAAAAATCCAAGCATGTTCTTCGATGTTTCCATCTGATTCGTGAGATCATACATCATGGCGATGTAAAGATCGAGAAGGTCGCATCAGATGACAACATTGCAGATCCGCTGACGAAAGTTATTCCTCAGCAAAAGTTTGAGCGACATGTACATAGTTCAAGTATTAGATGATTGAGTGACTGGCTATAGGCCAAGTGGGAGATTGTTAGACAATTATTACCCATAGCATCACTATTTGTAAAAGACATGGTGGTTTTTGTACAAATTAATTATGTAGCAATGGAAATTGCATTTTATCATTTTGTAATTTGATTACTTATATATTTAAATGATAAAAGTCCTTATGATTAGTTCCGGATTATAAGATATGAGACAGTATCAATCCATAACAGTTTAATCATTAAATATCCCTAGTCGTAGTATTATCGAGATTGGACATCGATAATGCGGAATAGACTAGTATTGCACTTGTGTGTGTTATGGAAGCGTAACGACATAGTTCTCATATATTTAAGTATTGTATACTTATGCAAGTGTGATAGGAGGTTGTGTTTACCGATTATACGGAAACAGCTTCGCTCTGGATAGACCCCGCAGAATCCCATTGGTAGTATGACTATGTGTCTATGGGAATCCGCATCAGGATAGATGTATTTGGTCTTAACCTAAGACTTGCATCGCTAGTACTTGAGACTATCAATACGCTTTGGTTTTGGTCGTCCAGGACTTTAACAGGTTCTGTGTATGCCTATTCTGAGTTTATTGGGAATCGTAGTGTATTGGGTGTGATGTCAAGAAGGAAGTATCACTCCAGTCATATGGAGATGATAATCACGCAGGGATACAGAACTAGTACTCTAAATGGTTGCATCATCGGGATAATATGACATGGTCATGATTATCCGATTAAAGAGACTTGTTGCTTGTAAATCCGTATATGCTTCGTCCGGGCAGACACTATTTCAGCCTTAGGCCTTGCATGTGACATCCGATACTGGATCATAATATGCAATACTACGTATACTACGTCTGTTATAGATTATATATTCCATTAAGAATATTTCTGGAGAATTGGGTAGGCACGGTGCTTTGCTAGAAGCCAACCATATCTCGTAAATCGGTAAAAATGTAGTACAAGGTACGTACATGTTCGGATAGTCCGACGACCGGATTTATTACAGGCGTAAACACACACGTATAACGCAAGCGCACGTATCGTTCAAGTAGTATAAAAATATCGATCCCACGAGGACTTAATTTCTAATGTTGTTATTAATTATTGATACTATTTATTTATAAATATCTAATTGAGGGAGAAGAGAATGATTGCTTGATTGATTTGGTTTATTGTAGATTTGCTAAATAAATAAACAGACAAAAGAAAATACTAAAGAAAATAACAAAAGACACAAAGATCTAGGGTTGTGAATCCTTCTAATATCTTTTAAAAGATGAAATGATTATTTTATGTTTGTGTAATAAATCAGTTTACTAACCTGGAACACTAAATTATGCAAAAGCCTCTGTCGATGGTCAGACGCAAATACCCAGTTTAACCCAATTGAACCATATGTCTATGTCAACTGAATTATCTGGATTCATTAAGTTTAAGTTCCAATTATAGCTACCCCCGCCCGACAGGTATATGTCTATCCTGTAAGGAAATCTATTAAAGGGTTATCTATCCTCAAGGAAGATCGTGGGCTATTAAGTCTAAGGCTGAAACCTAAAATCCCTATGTCTAGTTCATTTTAGATTTACCACAGCAATCTTATTGGTGATCAGGCAACAAGAAGCATTAAGCTTAAGACTTAATAAGTAAACCTTTAAATTACCCAAACTATAAAATAACCCCTTATAAACCGGTGATATTAGAATTCATCACAACCCCAGATATCTAACACATAACTAGGGCTAGTAAAAACTTAAAAGTAAAAGACATAAAGTAAAAATACTGAAAAGTAAAAGACATAAAGTAAAAGCTGAAAAGTAAAAAATAAAATAAAATAAAATGCTAAGGTAAAAGGAATTACTTTTACTATTTAGTATTTTAGATATCTCCCATAAAATAATATATAAACTTGTGATAATATTACCAACCGACCAATCTGGCGGTATCCTTTATTAGTCAGGTTTAAACCAGATTAAAATGAATTACCAACCAACCAATCTGGCGGTATCATTTTTAAGTCAATATTTTAAATAGTGAATATATTATTTTTAAGGGAGATTAATCTAAGTAGTAATAGTAAAAGAATTACCTTTCACCCTAGCTGGGGAAGTTACCTCTTCATGTGAATAGTAAAAACTGTAAAAAGTAAAAAAGTTAATTACTATATTAACAAAATGTAATTAAAATTATTTACAAAACTAAAAACTAAAAAAAACTAAAAACTAAAAGGGTTTATATACTTTAATTTGGGGTTTTTATGATTTGAGCATGATTTCTTCAAATTGATGGTTTGGTTGAGCTTGGATGATGATGAATTAGATTTATGCATCTTAAAAATTGAGAAAATGAATTGGATAAATTTTTCCCTATTTTCCTTGCTTTGTCTGAAATATGAACCCTAGATATATCATGGTGATTTTTGATTTTAGACCATTGGATGTGTTTAACATGATGAGTATATTGATTGTTTTTTTTAATTAGATTGAAATCAAAATTGGATATAAATTGTGCCATATTTCCGTGAGTTGAGAAGCATGATATAGATTGATTTTGCTTCAATTTGTGTTGGTCATAAGTTGATAAATTAAAATATGATTAATTAGTTTAATTGGTATTTTGGAAATATTGATTTAACTAGTTAATTAATGCTATTACACTTTAATTAAAATAATTGTGATATTTGGAATATTGTTAATTAAATAAAATTAGCCTTTAATTAACAATATTCCAAATATCACAATTAATACTTTAATTAAATAAAATTACTCTTTAATTAACAATATTCCAAATAATTGTGATTCTTTATTGGGCTTTGGTTGCCAAAGTCCATGCCTTAAGAATTAATTAAAAGCCCATTGGACTTTAATTAAATTAACATTGGCTGTTAATTTGGCCTTTGAGACCCATTAAGATTGGATTTAGAATCTAAGTCTAAAAGGCACAAAAATAAGTTTAATTATTTAATTTGGAATTAAATTAGAATTAGTATTGAATAAAAATTAAATTGGATTTAAAATTGTAGTTCGATATAATTCAAGAATACGGACTTTGAGTACTTATTCTTAAACGAGTTGGACTCGCGCAAATCAAATCGTTGTTTGAACATTGGATGGTCATTAATTCAAAGATTAATTAATTGGATTAGATTGATTGAATAATATGTTTTGTGTGAATACATGGATGTATTGTACGAATAATGTATATCGGATGGATATTAGAAGGGTGAGGGCAATTTTGGAAATTATTGTAATAAATTTAGAATTTATTAAATTGGACCTGCATGTCCAGCCTTATATCTCTTGACTCTTTGTACTTCTCTTCTCACCAATTCCACTCAATGTAAATGAGTTTTCTTTAATGTATTATGTAATTGGGTAGAAGTTAGAATAGTGCTAGCCGGTGAGAGGAAATAGAGAGATTTTTTCTAGGAACAATTTGTTAAATATCCATCCAAATATCGTTATTATTTATTTTGTGCCTTATTATGATTTTAGAATGCATGCTTAAGGGTGTATGATGAAACCTAATCAAAGATAATAAATTAGTTGCAAATTTACGTGAAAAACCCTCGAACAATTATTAAGCGTTTTCCTTCCATTGAGTGGTTTTCTCTCAAGATCCAATATTGGCATTGGTTTGTTGGCCAAAGTCAAGATCAATGTCCATCGCGGATGTGTTTGAACCACGAAGGCTTTGTTATATATCGCATGTCTTGGACAGTTGTGACTTGTTGGCCAAAGTCAAGGTCACTTCTTATTCATCGACGTGGATTACGAAGCTTTACCACTGTCAATGGGTCCCGCTTAACTGGAATCATTAACCTTGTTGAGCAAAAGCCAAGGCTTAGTTGATTCAGAGGAAAAGTTTAGGAAATATATTGGATATATTGACATATATATTGTATATATGTTTCGGACTTGGAGGTCCACCTACCGGATCTATGAATTGGATGGGATCCAATTGATCTTAGAGATCTACCTAGTTAAATATCATACTGCTTGTTGGCCAAAGTCAAGGTTGTGTGTTATTTAATGGGATCCTAGCCCACTAGAAAACTAGGTTTCCCGAGTACTCAACAAAGGGTTAGAGGCTCGCCGAAAAATAGTGGGAGGCCAGTATTGAATTTGCAATTTCGTTCAAATACTTGCCAAAATACGCGCTTTCAAATTAATTTCGTCATTTTATATATTTATATTAGTTAGACTAATATTTTATTATTTTTATTGTAACAGTTGGACTGTACCCAAAATCGTTAATTGAATAGTTAGACTATTGCAATTAAGATGGCCGGAAAGATCAACATTAGGGACATTATCATGGGCGAAACTGTATTTAATGGTGTGAACTTTCCTGACTGGGAAATGAACCTCATGATTGTCCTGGGGGCTGAGAAGATGCTCTATACAATAGAGAGACCTCTCGGGCCTAAGCCCGGAATTGAGCAGCCGCTTGAGCTTGAGCTTTGGAAGACTCATAGCGATTACAACTTAACTGCTCAATCTGCCATGCTTGCTGCAATGACCCCACAATTTCGTCGTCAAAACAAGGGATTGGATCCCTATGAAATGATGTTGAAATTGAGGGACCTTCACCGATCTAACCTTAGATCGCAGAGGTATGAATTGAAGAAGAAGCTCTTTCGGTCTCGTATGTAAGATGGTACATCTGTCGAGCACCATGTGTCGCAGATGATTGCTGACATCGAACAACTGGGACAGTTGGGCATAGTCTTTGAGGCTGAGACTTCTATAGATTTGATATTACAGTCTCTGCCTGACAGCTGAGGCGGGTTCATCATGAACTATAATATGATGAACCAAGAAAATACTTTTGGCGAGTTGATGGCAATGCTGAAAAAGGCAAAAAAAGAGCTTCTAAAGGGCAAAAAGTGCGAGGCGCACTTCGCTTTAACATCTCAGAATGTCAGGGCTTGGCCAAAGGCTTCTGGAGGTGTAAAGAAGAAGAAGAGAAATGGCAATGCCAAATCATCAAAGTCTTCTGGGAAGGAAAATGACAAATCCCAAGATGTCTACCTGCAATGTGGCAAACGGGGTCACTGGAAGCGTGACTGCTGTGAGTACAAGGCGCACATAAAGGAAGTGAAGGCGGGCAAGACTCCGGCTTCGGGTATGTTTGTTATAGAAAGAAACATCTCTACTTATAGTTTTAAAAATTGGATTTTTGATTCTGATTGTGGTACTCATATATGTACTGATGTGCAGGATCTGCAGATTAGCAAAAGACTGGCTTCAGGAGAGATCGTCCTCCGAGTTGGAAATGGGACTAGAGTCGCCATTTTGGCTGTTGGGACCTACATTTTGGAACTTCCATCGGGGCATGTAATTAATTTATCAAACTGCTATTATGTACCTAGTTTGACTAGAAACATTATATCTGTATCTTATTTAACCCAATGTGGGTATACTTTTGTATTCAGAAACACAATGTGTTTTGTTTATAAAAATGATTTTGAGATATGTAGTGCTGATGTTAATATTGGTCTTTATATTTTGAATATAAATCAATCTCAAACATATAACATGACAAACAAAAGGCTTAAATTAAGTAACAAAGATGAAACTTATATGTGGCATTGTCGTCTGGGACACATTAACAATACTCGTATATCCACACTTTGGAAGAGTGGGTACTCGGACGGATTTGATCCAAATTCATATGACTTCTGCGAATCTTGTTTATTACGCAAAATTCCTAAAACACCTTTTAGCGGTAAATGTGCATGTGCCACCGAACTGTTAGCCCTCATTCATAGTGACGTATGTGGGCCCATGTCTAGCCAGGCTAGATGTGGATATGAATACTTCGTAACCTTTACGGATGATGCATCGCGTTATAGTTATGTGTATCTTATGAGACACAAGTCGGAAACCTTTGAGAAATTCAAAGAGTTTCGACACGAAATAGAAAAATAGACCGGTAAAAGTATTAAAACATTATGGTCAGACCGTGATGGAGAATACTTGAGCAATGAGTTTCTTGATTACTTGATAGAGTATGGTATTCTTTCACAATGGACTCCTCCCGGACACCTCAATTAAACGGTGTGTCCGAACGGAGAAATCTAACTTTGTTGAACATGGTAAAGTCTATGATGAGTCGCACAGAGCTACCAATTTCCGTCTGGGGATATGCATTGAACAGTGCAATACTTATTTTGAATAAGGTTCTGTCAAAGTCTGTTTATCAGACTCCATATAAAATATGGACAGAAAATAAACTGGGTTTCTCATTCCTAAAGATTTGGGGATGCTGGGCATACGATAAACGTTTGGATGATAACAAACTTGAACCCAAATCGGATAAGTTCCTATTTGTAGGTTATCCTAGGGAAACCAAAGGATATTACTTCTACCACCCACAAGAGAACAAGGTATTTGTTGCTCTACATGCGGTTTTCCTTGAAAATGAATTCCTAAATGCAGTGTTAAATGGGAGGAAAGTAGAACTCGATGAAAATCAGAATGATACTATTCCTGGCACCGATTCCTTAACGGAACACGAATAGTTCATCAGGGATGAGACTGTACCACAATCTTCTAATACACAAGAACCGCGTAGGTCGGAGAGAGTCAGAAAACAACCTGAGAGGTATGGGTTTCTAATATCACCTCACATATATATTAATCTTATTGAGGATAATGAGCCGGCTACGTATGAGGAAGTGATACAAGATATCGACTCCACTTTATGGCAAGAAACCATGAAGTCCGAAATGGATTCCATGTACACCAACCAAGTTTGGACACTGGTTGATGCACCAAAAGGCGTAAAGCCTATTGGTTGCAAATGGGTCTTCAAGAAGAAGACTGACATGGATGGCAACATACAAACATACAAAGCTAGGCCTGTAGCGAAAGTGTATTGTCAACGACATGGTGTCGATTACGATGAAACTTTTTCACATGTTGCCATGATTAAATCCATTCGGATAATGCTTGCTATTACTGCATATTTCGATTATGAAATATGGCAGATGGATATCAAAACCGTTTTCCTTAACGAAAACCATTTGGAGGATATTTATATGCAACAGCCTGACGGTTTTGTCGTACCAAAACATGCAAACAAGGTTTACAAGTTAAATCGATCCATTTATGGATTGAAGCAAGCATCGCGTTCTTGGAACCAACGTTTTGATGAGATCATAAAAGAATATGATTTCATTCAAAACGAGGATGATCCTTGTGTATATAAGAAGGTTAGTGGGAGCGCACTGACATTCATTATCCTTTACGTAGATGATGTATTGCTTATTGGCAATGACATTCCCATGCTACAATCGGTGAAAGCTTGGCTTTCATTAAAATTCTCCATGAAAGATCTGGGAGAAGCAGCCTTTATTCTGGGAATAAAAATCTACCGAGATAGATCTAGAAAGCTGCTTGGACTCTCCCAGAGCACGTACATTGATAAAGTATTGAAGAGATTCAACATGGATCAATTTAAGAGGGGACTGTTGCCAGTGTCACATGGTGTCTCTCTATCTAAAGACATGTGTCCTAAAACTCAAGATGAGAGAGACAATATGAGTCGGATCACGTTCTCTTCTGCAGTCAGATCGATCATGTATGCCATGATATGTACGCGACCTGATGTCTCGTATGCTTTGAGCATGTGTAGTCGCTATCAGGCCGATCCAGTGATGGTCACTCGATTGCGGTTAAGAAAATCCTTAAGTATCTTAGACGAACTAAGGATGCTTTCTTGATATATGGAGATGGAGAACTTGAGCTAACTGGGTTTATCGATGCAAGTTTCCAAATCGATAAAGACGACTGTAAGTCGTAATCCGGGTACATATTTTATTTGAACAATGGAGCAGTGAGCTGGAAATCTTCCAAGCAAGAGACTGTTGCCGATTCAACAATAGAAGTGGAATATATCGCTGCAGCTGAGGCGACAAAAGAGGTATTTTGGATCCGTAAATTCCTAATTGGATTAGGAGTAGTTCCGTTAGCAGCTGAGCCTGTTCCTTTATATTGTGACAATAACGGGGCTATAGCGTAGGCTAAGGAACCGCGGTCTCATCAACGATCCAAGCATGTACTTCGACGTTTCCATCTGATTCGTGAGATCATACATCGTGGCGATGTGAAGATCGAGAAGGTCGCATCAGATGACAACATTGCAGATCCGCTGACGAAGGCTATTTCTCAGCAAAAGTTTGAGCGACATGTACATAGTTCAGGTGTTAGATACTTGAGTGATTGGCTATAAGCCAAGTGGGAGATTGTTGGACAATTATGACCCATAGCATCATTATTTGTAAAAGACATTGTGGTTTTTGTACAAATTAACTATGTGACAAAGGAAATTGCTATTTTATCATTTTGTAATTAGATTACTTGAATATATAAATGATAAAAGTCCTTATGATTAGTTATATATTAATAAGATATTAGACATTATCAATCCACGAAAGGTTTAATCATTAAATATCCCTAGTCGTAGTATTATCGAGACTGGACATCGATAATACGGAATAGGCTAGTATTACACTTGTGCGCGTTATGGAAGCGTAACGGCATAGTTCTCATATATTTGGGTATTGGATACTCATTCAAGTGTAATAGGAGGTTCTTTTTATCGATGGTACGGGAACGGCTTCGCTCTGGATTCACCCCTCAGAATCCCATTGGTAATATGACTATGTGTCTATGAGAATTCAAATCAGGGTAGATGTATTTAGTCTTAACCTGAGACTTGCATCGCTAATACTTACGACAATCAATACGCTTTGGTTTTGGTCGTTCGGGACTTTAACAGGTTCTGTGTACGTCTCTTCTGGGTTTATTGAGAATCGTAGTGTATTGGGTGTGATTTCAAGAAGGAAGTATCACTTCAATCATATGGAGATGATGATCACGCAGGGATACAGAGCTGGTACTCTATTATGTTGCAACTATCGGGATAATATGACAAAGTCATGATTATCCGATTAAAGAGACTGGTTGCTAGTGATCCGATATATGCTTCATACGGGGCATACACAATTCCAGCCCCAGGCCTAGCATGTGACATCTGATGCTGGATCGTAATACACAATACTTAGTATACTACATCTGGTATAGATTATGTATTCCTTAAAAGAATATTTCTGGAGAATTGGGTAGGCACGGTACTTTACTAGAAGCCAACCATGTCTTGTAAATCGGTAAGAACGTGGTACGGGGTACGCACGTGTTCGGATAGTCGACGACCGGATTTACTACCAATATATTCATGGATCTCATGGGTCGCTTCCCAAATATTCACCGATGACGTTTGACTCGAACAAAATTAATCTGGGATTAATTAAGAGAGAGAGAAAATTAATCTATGATTAATTACAGCAAGAATTTATCTGGGATAAAATTCGAATAGTAGAGAGAGAACGATTAATTTCGAATTAATCGATTAAATAATATATTCGATATATTAACTGAAATTAAATTTCAAAGTGGAATTAAAATTAGATTTTAGTTCGGGCGAACAAATTAATTTAGAATTAATTCGTAAGCGACTTTAATAATAATTTTGATAGGCATAATTATTTAATTAAATTAGATTTAATTATGTCGCAACGGAAAATTCGTTAATTCGGACTTAAACGAACCCGAGGCTGAAGTGTGTTAAGCAAGCCCTTTCGAATTTTGAATTTTAAAGTGGGGCCCACCAACTCACATCACTAGTCAACTTTATTCACTTTTGGTTGATAGAAGTTGGTGGTGATTTTTGGTAGCTTGTAAAACACATTTTTTCATTTTAAATGACATATACCTAAACTTGATTTTAGTAAATGGATTTGATTTTTTGAAAATCATATACATAACACAAAAATCAAAAACAACTCACTCTCTCCCTTTTTCCTAGCTATTGCCGATTGCTTCATCTCTCCCCTTAGAAATTTTTCTTTAAAATTTCTTCAAGCTAATACTTACAAGGAGTCAACCAAGGTGTTAGGGAAACAAATCCTAGAGTTTGGAACACAAGGGAAAGGCTTGGAGCTCTTCTCAAACACAAAATTTTTGAACTTTCAACATCCAACGAAACTGATCAATGTAAGTTTTCCGCCAACTTCTTTGATTATTCAAATGAAATCATGACTTAGAAGATCATTGGCATGTTCTAGGAACCCAACAATGAGAAGGTGAAATAAGTTAATTAAGTAGCAGTGTTGGTTTAGGACGCTTTCTAGATAGGCTGTGAAGAATTACTTATAATTCACATTTTTGATTTTCAATTGATGAAGCGTAAATATTTAGGTACACTAGACACATAGGGGTGTAACATATTCATATTTCATAATTTTTTGGTTTAAGATGAGAACGGACCGAATTTTTGAATTCGGGCGTTCTGCTGCCCATGCACCCAGTTTTTAGTTTGGGCAGCCCCTGAACTTCGCTTCATAACTTGAGTTTCTAAAATCAGAATTGAGATCGGTAAAAACTAACATAAACTAGATATATTTAAAACCATTTTACTAAAATTTCAGCTTCAAATTCATTCCCAATTAATTATAGTGAATTTTCAAACTTAACCATTTGGGCAGTGAATTCTTAGCGACTAGTAGAATCTAAATTCCCGCTCCTGCACGTGTGTAACTCCAAATCTTAGACCGTAAAAATTCATAGACCACGCTTATAAGTTATTAACTCAATGAAGTCAAGTATTTATGCATTGCATATTTTATTTATTGATCGGAAGCATATCTCACAACTTATGTTCTAATAAAGTTTTTCGATTATAGACTATCGGTAGGAACCGCAACTTTGTTCGACACTGTGAAATAGTGCCAATCAGTTCCCCAATTTGTGAATGGAGTATTTGCTTTCATAATTTACTTATTTCAGTTATTTTCTAATAATTTCAAAGTTTTACGATTTATATATGATGTTTAGTTCTTTATTACGTTTATGCCATTGAAAAGAAAAGCATAAGATATTTAAGAGATTTGAGATTTTGGACATAAAGGATTTTGACCAGATCATCATCAAAAGTATTTTGAGAAATGTTATTGATTCCGATACATATGATTTTTTATTTTGATTCTGGAATTTGTCAGATATTTGAATTGACGGATACAGAGACATGTGCACATGTAGTTTCTGAACTAGAGGACGACGATACGTAACGCCCATAGATCCTAGTTTCAGGGCCAGTGTGGGAACACAGAAATCGGGGACACATGTTTTTCCGGGCTCGCGGCCCGGTTGGGAGTACGGAGTAGCCCGCGGGGGACTAAACTGGAGAATAATGGAGTCGCCACCCGGTGTGAACCGGGAAAATAGTTTAAGGCCGCACCCACCCCTCGCAAGGGAAGACCTCAAACCGTTGGGTTCGGAATGGTCCCTTACTTATGCCACTTGTAATGAAATGATTTGTGGAATAATTTAACCAAGTCTTAGCAACATTTATTTCCAAGGAGTATTCTACTTTTAAGTTCACATGCATGAAAGTAATCATCATAACGGCAAACATGCAATAGCACACGGCAATCTCATGAACATGTTTCGATCATATAATACGGAAAACAAAGAACAACCTAAACATAATGCAAATTCCAAACGTAAAATAAAGGACTAATCATCCTTGAATACCATCTCATGAACACATCAAATAAATAAATGCAGGAATTCAAATAGTATGATTGATTACATGATATAAGAGAAATCACCTAAGAAACAATTATGCATGACATATGATGAAAAGGACTCAGTTCAGTGTATGCGCGTTCGTGTAGCGTTCGAAAACTCGTTCGAACGGTAAACAGAAGGTTCTCATTCGTGTGGCATTTGATAACGCATTCGAACGGGACCAGACCTGATGAAACAAATGCATGCATGTTCGAGTAGCGTTCGTACACGCGTTCGAATGGTAAACAGAAGGTTCGCGTTCATATAGCGTTTGATAACGCGTTCGAACGGGACCAGATAGAAAACATGCATTCGTGCGGCGTTCTGAAACGCGTTCGAACTGGGTTACAGCAGTGACCTCCAAAATGCACTAAACAACATGACACATACATGAACAGATGAATAGATGACACATAATCAATAATAACAGACTCAAAGGCGCGGCAAAGTATTGTGGTAAAGGTGAACCGTAGGCTTTTTATCCCTCCAAATGGAGGACCTTTAATCCGACTTACTAAGCCCATGTGCTAATAACACAATGCATATAAGAAATAAAGACAACAATATCGGACTTCGTATACCCGATTGAACACATCTTACATTCAACCGAATATACATCAATCGGCGCGGCAAAGCATCGTGGTAAAGGATTTTAACCCCTCAAAATAGGGGACCTTTAATCCAACTTACTAATCCCATGAGCTCGATCACATCATGCATATAAAAAATAAAGACAATAATATTGGCTTCGTATACCCGATTGAACACATCTTACGTTCAACCGAATATACATCAATCGGCGCGGCAAATCATCGTGGTAAAGGATTTTAACCCCTCAAAATAGGAGACCTTTAATCCAATTTACTAAGCCCATGCGCTTGATCACATCATTACATAAACAAATAACATGCGGAAATCAAGTAGCGAATAATAAACAAATCAAAACAACATAAAACAAAATATGCGCCATTTACTCAAGTGGTACGTGGAGTTGTATCCCGAGTACATATCATACTACCGTCCATTTGGAATCGGCTATGAAATTTATGTCCGGGTTTCCATCCTATATACCACAAGAGGCGACACACTTTTTATTTTATTCAAGGGCCACAACATACATCATTTTATAATACATGCATTTTTATCTATTCAAAGGCCACAACATGCATCACTCCATAATAATCATGAAAACGAAACTCAATAAACAGTAAAAATACAACTGAAAATGGATGTGAAAAATACCCTCTGGTCTAACCTTTTTCGTCGACTTTCGGACTTGCGTTTCACGGAGATCGGAAGGGTTAAAGCTCCTCAACTTTTCTGGTTCACTGGTTTGCGTTTTACCTCGATGTTTCGCTGCTCAAGCTACTGTTTTGACTCTGTTTCGCTGCCGTATTTTGGTCACTGTTTTTTGTGTTTTAGGCTACTATTTTGACTCGATTTTGGGACTGTTTTGGGGTATTTCGGCGAAGGGTTAAGGGGCCTGTATTTAGGTTATTTTAGGGACTGTTTTAATAGTATTTGGGTGCCTTTTTGTGGACTGTTTGGGCGTGAATTTGAGGGGCTTTTGGTACGATTTTGGACAGTGAGGGAAGGCTTGAATAGGGCAGTAAGGGGCTATGTTTAGCGTGCAGTGAAGGGGGAATTCACAGGGCAATTTACGGCTGTGAATGAGGGTTGATGCGTTAGTGTTGGAAGGTGGTGTGGGCGTGAATATGAGATCTGTGCAGGAAGTGTTTGTGGCGTGAGTTCTTAGGTCTGTGAAGACGTGGCTTTGCTTGTTAGTTTTTTTGAGTGGGGTACGTGTTTGTGGTCTGAAGGCAAGGTGCGTGGATGTTGAAGCGTGAATGTGAAGGGGGGTTACGTGAGTGAAGAGGCTAGGGTTGTGAGAAGGGTTTTCTTTTTGTGGTTTGTCTATTGCCGTGAGGGTTAGTGAAGGCTGATGAAGGTTTTCTTTGTGGCATGAATCCAGAGGGTGGGTGTCTTGGAAAAGTGTTGTTTATATAGACAAGAGCTAGGGTTAATCCTTACTTGACAATGAAGGGATTTGGTGCATTTAATTAGGATATGATTTAGTGTCAAACAAGGAAATCCTAAGATTGATTGGGAGACATGATTGGTTCAAATTAGGAAACTAATATATTTGATTTATCTTGTTTAGGCATAATATTTGTCAAGTTAGGAATACAATATTTTTAATTAGGAATAATATTTTGTTGATTGATTTTAATTAGGCACGATTTGATTTAATGTTTTATTTAATTTGGTATATTATTTAATTAATATTTTATTTAATTGGGCTGTATTTTGAGGGCCTTGGGTGTAAGGGCCAAGTGTGGTGGGCTAGGTGTTGTGTTGGTTTGGTGAGTGGGTTTGGACCAAGGTTAAATGGTTCTGGGTTTTTTAGGCTAAAGGTTCTTTAAAACGAAGGTCCAACGAGTGAGCCTGGAGCTAAACAAGCGAATAAACTTTAACGAAATACCGATTCCCTTCCGAAAACCGTTTCCCGCAACTTCCTCGACTAAAAAGGTAGTGTCCTCCAATGAGACTCATCATAGGGACTCACATGCAAAAATGCAGTGCCTACAGTCACCCCCACTTTGATGGGACTTGTGTAATGTGTAACAATGACAACCCTATCAAAGTTATGCAATGCATTTTCACTTACCTACTGCTTCGAACTGAGTTGATATGGTGGTCCATTTTAGAACTGTGCTCCATTTTTTTAGCGCCATTTTCGGCATCTGATGTATGTGTGTGCTCCATTTTGGAGCGCCATTTCGGCGTCTGCTTCGTGTGTTCCATTTTGGAACGCCATTTTCGGCATCTGTTATGTGTGCTCCATTTTCGAGCGCCATTTTCGGCGTCTGCTGCGTGTGCTCCATTTTGGAATGCCATTTTCGGCATCTGTTATGTGTGCTCCATTTTGGAGCATCATTTTCGACATTTGCTGTGTGTGCTCCATTTTGGAACGCCATTTTCGGCATCTGTTGTGTGTGCTCCATTTTGGAACGCCATTTTCGGCATCTATTGTGTGTGCTCCATTTTGGAGCTCCATTTTCGGCATTTGCTGTGTGTACTCCATTTTGGAACGCCATTTTCGGCCTCTGTTGTGGTAGCGGTCCATTTCTGAACCGTGCTGTCCGAGAATGTGGCTCATTTTTGAACCGTTACTTGATGAGGTGGTCTTTGCCGCTACAATCCTGCGAATACAAAACAAAAATTGTAGGTATGTGATATGTATGCATGTATGCATGGATGCATGATACTGATGTGGGCCTCACCCCCAAACCGATACCGATGTGGGCCTCGCCCTAAACTGACACTGATGTGGGCCTCGACCCCAACTGATACTGATATGGGCATCGCCCCCAAACCGATGCGGATGTGGGCCTCAACCATCTGGACTCATCCCCAAACCGATACTGATGTGGGCCTCGGCCCTAGGACTCATCCCCAAACTGTTACTGATGTAGGCCTCGGCCCTGCGACTCATCCTCCAACTGATGCTGACATGGGCCTCGCCTCGAGACCGATACTGATATAGGCCTCACCCCAAACTGATACTGATATAGGCATCGCCCCCAGCTGATACTGATGTGGGCCTCGCCCCCAACTGATACTAATATTGGCCTCGCCCCAACTGATACTGAGATGGGCCTCGCCCCAAACTGATACTGATATGGGCCTCGCCCCCAGACTGATACTGATATGGGCCTCACCCCAAACTGATATTGATATGGGCCTCGCCCCCCAGCTGATACTGATATAGGCCTCGCCCCAAACTGATACTAATATTGGCCTCGCCCCCAGCTGATACTGATATTGGCCTCGCCCCCAACTGATACTGATATGGGCCTCGCCCCCAGACTGATACTGATATGGGCCTCGCCCCCAGCTGATACTGATGTGGGCCTCACCCCCAACTGATACTGATGTGGGCCTCACCCCCAATTGATACTGATATGGGCCTCGCCCCCAGACTGATACTGATAAGGGCCTCGCCCTTGTGATTCATTCCTGAAAACTGCTGACATTGTACTGTTGTCGTTTCTGGTTGGCTTGCATTTGACACTTTCTCTTTTTCTCCTTTGAAACCTGTTATTACAAAATAAAACAAACACAAAAAGGATGCAAATATGTTACGTTTATGTATGCATGCATGAATGAATTTTCTATTCCGTTGGGTTAGGTCTTCTGCCAGTCCTCCTGGTGATCGCTCGGCCTTTTCTTCCTCAGGCGAAATATTGCTTCAATCTATCCATGTTGATTGGCTCGGTGAACTCATTCTCCTCCAAACCTGACAGTCTTACTGCCCCGTTCCCCAATTTCCGAATGGCTATCCTATCTTATGCTTGCTTCTTTCGGGAATTCCCCATGTTCTAAACATTGCTGAGTATCATAGTACCAGGTGTAGGCATTGCATTTTTGCATATCAGCCCGATGATGAGTCTCGTTTGGAGACACTATCTCTTTAGTTGAGAAAGTCGCGCGAAACGGACGTTGGAAGGGTAAAATTGGAAAATGGAATTTTTGTTGGATTTAACTCGCTTGTTTCGCTTCGGGTTCGCTTGTTGGACCTCTATTTTAAAACACAATTAAATCACATCTCACAAATTAAATAATTAAAAATAATTAAATAACTAAAATAAATAACTAAATTGAAATTAAATTAAATAACTAAATTGAAATTAAATTAAATAGCTAATTAAAATCCAATTAAACTAAATCAAATTAAATCCATTTAAACTAAATCAAATTAAAGTCCAATCCAATTAACCAATTAAATTAAATTCACAAATTAAATTAAACTAAATCTAATTAAATTAAATTTCAAAATTAAATAAATCACTCACCTAATTTAAATAATTTCTTGACTTAATAAATAAAATTAAACACACACATAAATTAATTGATTTCTTTCCTTTCAAATAAACCCATGCAGAAACCCTAACCCTACCCTCTCACTATATAAACAACAACAAACCCTAGACATCTTCCTCTCTCTCCTGACGCCCCTCTCCTCTCTCATGGCAATTCACAAAGAAAACCCTAAACAAAACACTGCATCATCAACCCTTGAACATTCACGACAAAAACAAACAACAACAAAGATAAAGCCCCTTCACGCCCAACAGATCAACACACATGACCACGACAAGCTAAATCAGAAACGTCTTCTAACTGCCCATCACAGAGCCCTCATCACGCCAACACTCGTCCCCCTTACAACACGTAAGGACATGCTTCCCCCTACCTCAAACACGCCAACACTCGTCCCCCTTGCCTCACGTTAATAACCTACACTTAGCCAGCCCATTCAACAACACGTACGCACCGGCCATTAAGCCACAAGCCTCAACAAACAAGCCCCAAGCTGCCACCCAGCTTCCACACGTCCTCATAGCCTTACGCAACACCATCTTTCACGCCCATTTAACGACACATGCCCCACAAACAGTCCACGTAACTGACCCTCCCTCTAGGCCACATGCCCCACTAACCCTCATAGCCCTTCAACACAATCAACGCACCACGAGCAGCCCATTAACGCCTTCAACACACCACAGATCAACCCCCCTTCAACATGTCAAACTGTAACATATTACAAGCCCTTCACGCCTGGCCATCTAGCAAACCACGCGTCCCATTTGCGCCCAGCGCATCGCCCATCACGCCCCACGTTACTGCCCATCATCCAGCCACCACTCAATGCATCAAAACCACGCACGTTCACACTACTAACCAAACGGCCGACTTTAGCAAACTAATAGCCATAGCTTTCACGCCAATAGCCTCCACGACATCTGCCCAATTCAGCCATATGAAATCACGCACAAATAAGCCTTAAACTGCCGCGCAAATCACCCTTAAACATCTCACTGAACAGTCCCCGCAAACCTGCCAGTAGTCCACGCCCAAACTGCCCACTGCACAGCCATTCACTGCCGAGAATAACCCTCATCCACTGCTAGTGATTCACGTCAATCTGACCCTTAAAACAACCCTCGCAAACTGCCTTCCATGCACATAAATTGCCGAAAAAATGCCCAGTAAAACCCGTAAAACTGTCCAGAAAACTGCCCCGTAAAACCCGCAAACCGTACGCCAAAACAGTCCCCTAAATTACCAAAACAGTGGCCTAAAAAACAACAGTAAAACAGCAGCGAAACGGAGTAAAGACAGCAGCCCGAACAGTAAAACAACGAAGAAAGACGTTGAGTTAGTGAACCAAAAGAGTTGCGGATCATTCACCCTTCCAACGGACATGTAACGCCATTTCTTGAGACGACAAAAGAGGTTATACCTGAGGGTACTTTTCCTATTATTTCCATCTATCTTTTTAATTGTTTTATTCATTTTTATCGCATGAGAGTCGTTTATTGATGCATGATTGTGGCCCTTGAATAGATAGAAAATGCATGTATTATGGAATGATGTATGTTGTGGCCCTTGAGTAAAACGGAAAATGTGTCGCCTCTAGTGGTATACAGGATGGAAACCCGGACATAAATTTCATAGCCGATTCTGAATGGACGGTAGTATGATCTGTACTCGAGATACAACTCCACGTACCACTTGAGTAAATGGCGCATATTTTGTTTTATGTTGTTTTGATTTGTTTATTATTCGCTACTTGATTTCCGCGTGCTATTTGTTTATGTAATGACGAGATAAAGCGCATGGGCTTAGTAAGTGTGATTAAAGGTCCTCTATTTTGAGAGGTTAAAATCCTTTACCATGATGCTTTGCCGCGCCTTTCAGCCCGTTATTATTTATTAGGTGTCATCTATTCATCCGTTCATGTATGTGTCATGTGGTTTACTGCATTTTGGAGGTCACTGCTGTAACCGAGTTCGAACACGTTTCAGAATGCCGCACGAACACATGTTTTCTATCTGGTCTCGTTCGAACGCGTTGTCAAACGCTATACGAACGCGAACCTTCTGTTTACCGTTCGAACACGTTTACGAACGCTACTCGAACACGTATGTATTTGTTTCATCAGGTTTGGTCCTGTTCTAACACGTTATCAAATGCCACACGAACGAGAACCTTCTGTTTACTGTTAGAACACGTTTTCGAACGCTACACGAACGCGTATACACTGAACTGAGTCCTTTTTCATCATATGTCATGCATAATTATTTCTTAGGTGATTTCTTTTGTATCATGTAATCAATCATACTATTTGAATTCCTGCATTTATTTATTTGATGTGTTCATGAGATGGTATTCAAGCATGATTAGTCCTTTATTCTGCGTTTGGAATTTGCATTATGTTTAGGCTGTTCTTTGTTTTCCGCATTATATGATCGAAATATGTTCATGAGATTGTCGTGTGCTATTGCATGTTTTCCGTTATGATGATTACTTTCATGCATGTGAACTGAGAAGCCTAATACTCTTGGAAATATGTGTTACTTAGGTTTGACTAAATTATTGCACAAATCCTTTCATTACAAGTGACATAAGTAAGGGACCATTCTGAACCCAACGGTTTGAGGTCTTCCCGTGCGAGGGGTGAGTGCGGCCTTAAATCTCATTTTCCTGGTTCACACTGGGTGGCGACTCCATCATTCTCCGGTTTAGTCTCCCACGGGCTACTCCGTACTCCCTACTAGGCCGCGAGCCTAGAGCATGAGTCACCGATTTCTGTGTCCCACAGTCTGGCGACTCCATTGGGGATAGAGAATCGGCCCCGAAATAATGCCTTGTAATGTTTGGATTTGTGCTTTAATTAATCGTGTCTACACCAGGGTTGAATACTTTTGTCAAATATACTCATGTTGCAGAGACTCAGGCAAGTTAACGAAATGAACATCTTTATTATCATTAAGAAAAGGTTCGAACAAATAGACAAAATCAATGTCTCTATTAATAAATGCTGGATCACAACTGAATAAGATCTGGGAGACAAACATCTCCATAAATTGCAACTTTATTTTCCCTTGCTTTCTTATTTCCTTCGACCATCAATTTCTCTAGGTACAGTAGTTCTTCTTCCCATTCACTTCTCCCTTTTGCAACCTCCGTCTCATCACTGTCTGAGAAGTTTTCCCAAAGATCCTCCTTCTGCTTTATTTCACTTTTACCACTGTTGCCCCGTATCCCCATGCAAGAAGTTGGGTAGTTATGGGTTTGGAAGACAACATTGTCGGGTAGGCCGGAGTCAATAATGTGGGTAGGTGGAGGTTTTCTGTGTGTGTTGGCCTGTTTTTTTTTCGAGTCTGGTATTTTATGTGAGTCGATGAGGTCCTGGATCTCATGCCTAAGGCGGGAGCATTTATCAGTTTCGTGGCCTCTTTGCCGGTGGTAGTGACAGTAAAGGTTTAGCTTAAGGTAGCGTGGTACAGGGTTTGGAAGTGGTTTAGGTTTCAAGGGACTTAGGAATCCTTGCCTTTTCAGCTCTTCAAACACCTTTGACAAAGGTCTATCTAAATTGGAGAATTTCTTGTCCCTGATAGGGATGATCTCAGAAGGAGGGAGTTTGGTCTCCAAAGGTTCCCCGAAGGTCTTTCCATTCTGATTGTACATCTCTCTGTTATCGGTTATACATAGTACGGTCAAACTGGCCACAACATTAGTCAGAACTTGCAATATCTCAATAATTCCTGTTACTTTGGTCTCCAATTGATCCATGCGGGATCCCTCGTTGGCTGACTCACTCATGTTGGGTGATGGTCTTCTGACAAGTCTTCCTCCAACCCAACGGGTATCTATGATGGCTTTTTGAACACAAGGGGTTAGCATGATGCGTGTATGCATGAGGTGCATGACATGTATGTGATATATGTAATAAATAAGCTTATAAAAGAATTTGCACCAATTGGCCCATTATCATTTTAAAGTGTTCAATCATATTATTGCGCGGTGCAAACTTGTCCCAGTTGAAATGGCCCAACAGGTTTACACTCCGCGATAACATAACCAAATAACTTCAAATGATAAGAGGCCTATACATAAAATGGCCCATCGACATTTTAGAAGCCTTTGGCCTAACTGTCAAAGGACACGAACTCGTCCCAGTTTAAATGGCCCAACAAGTTCACATCTCTTGACAAAAGGTCCAACTGGATCCAAATAACGATGGCCCAAAACACAAACATAACAAGATAATTCAAGCATAAAGCAATAAGTTCTATAGAGTGGCCCACCAACATTTCAGAAGCTTTGGGCCTAATTGTCATAGGATACGAACTCGTCCCAGTTTAAATGGCCCAACAAGTTCGCATTTCTGACAAGAAGCCCAACTGCGTCCAAATGGTGATGGTCTACAAGCACAAGCACATAGAGATAATTCAAGCATTAAAATAATAAATTCTACAAGGTGGCCCATCAACATTTTAGAAGCTTTGGGCCCAATCGTCATAAGATACGAACTCATCCCAATTTAAATGGCCCAGCAAGTTTGCATTTCTGACAAAAATTCCAACTGCATCCAAATGAGGATGGTCCACAAGCACAAGGAAATAGTTTCTATAGGCCATACAACCCCGGTCTACGTGTGGGTTCGTGGGAGTATAGACAAAGACTCTCGCTGGCAAAGGATTGCCCACAACTAGGTCTCCCCACTCATGGGTTCGAGCGACCAAGTGAGCGCACCTTTTTTATACCCTAAAGTACGTGCCAACATGTCATAGCATGTGACTAACTGTCAAATGGATTTCTTGTTGCAGATTCCCCAGAAGGAGGTGGAGCGAACTCTCTTAAATACCCAAGCCTCTTAGGCTCTTATCGCTTGGTGACAGGAATAAGCAACAAGTCCTCCAGATTAGTCTATCACAACAGGCCAATGGTCATGATTATCTAGGTGCCTTCACAGCTTTTCCTTATAGAAATGTTTTGAATGAAGGAAGACACTAAAGCATTACCTAGCCTTAAAATGTCTTTGATCCAACCCCTATTTTACCCATTGTAGACACGGTTAATTAAAGCACAAATCATAATATCACAAGACATTATTTCGGGGCCGATTCTCTATCCCCAGTGGAGTCGCCAGACTGTGGGAACACAGAAATCGGTGACGCATGCTGTTCCGGGCTCGCGGCCTGGTTGGGAGTACGAAGTAGCCCGCGTGGGACTAAACCAGAGAATAATAGAGTCGCCACCCGGTGTGAACCGGAAAAATAGTTTAAGGCCGCACTCACCCCTCGAAAGGGAAGACCTCAAACCGTTGGGTTCGGAATGGTCCCTTACTTATGCCACTTGTAATGAAATGATTTGTGCAATAATTTAACCAAGCCTTAGCAATATTTATTTCCAAGGAGTATTCTACTTTTAAGTTCACATGCATGAAAGTAATCATCATAACGGCAAACATGCAATAGCACACGGCAATCTCATGAACATGTTTCGATCATATAATGTGGAAAACAAAGAACAACCTAAACATAATGCAAATTCCAAACGCAAAATAAAGGACTAATCATCCTTGAATACCATCTCATGAACACATCAAATAAATAAATGCAGGAATTCAAATAGTATGATTGATTACATGATACAAGAGAAATCACCTAAGAAACAATTATGCATGACATATGATGAAAAGGACTCAGTTCAGTGTATGTGCTTTCGTGTAGCGTTCGAAAACGCATTTGAACGGTAAACAGAAGGTTCTCATTCGTGTGGTGTTTGATAACGCGTTCGAACGGGACCAGACCTGATGAAACAAATGCATGCGCGTTCAAGTAGCGTTTGTAAACGCGTTCAAATGGTAAACAGAAGGTTCGCGTTCGTATAGCATTTGATAACGCGTTCGAACGGGACCAGACAGAAAACATGCGTTCGTACGGCGTTATGAAATGCGTTTGAACTGGGTTACAGTACTGACCTCTAAAATGCAGTAAACAACATGACACATACATGAACGGATGAATAGATGACACATAATCAATAATAACGGGCTTAAAGGCGCGGTAAAGTTTTGTGGTAAAGGTGAACCGTAGGCTTTTTATCCCTCCAAATGGAGGACCTTTAATCCGAATTACTAATCCCATACGCTAATAACACAATGTGTAGGCATTGCATTTTTGCATGTGAAACCCGATGATGAGTCTCAGTTGGAGGCACTACTTTTTTTAGTCGAGGAAGTTGCGGGAAACGATCTTCGGAATGGAATCGGCATTTTGTTAGTTCTTATTCGCTGGATTAGCTTCGGGTTCGCTTGTTGGACCTCCGTGTTAAAACACATGTAATAAATTAAAACTAATATTAAAACATTTAAAACACATGTCACAAATTTTAATTAAAAACCAATTGAAATTAAATTAAAGTTAAACGAAACCAATTAATTAAATTAAAATTGAAAATTTAATAACTAATTTAAAATTAAACCAAATTTAAATATTCACTTCCAAATTAAAAACATCAAAACACCTGGCCAAACCACCCACCTAACCAAGGCCCACACGCCCATTGTTGGTTTCTATAATATGTCCCAAACAAAGATTAAGCATGTGAATACTATAAAAGATATATATAAAAACATGAAGTATGGCGGAATCATACTTACAATACCTTGTGATGAAGAAGATGATCAAATGGTAGAAGCTCCAAGTTGTGGAAGATTCGGCCAAGAGGAGGAAGAAGACTTGAAGCTCCAAGCTTTTGTATTCCAAGCTCTTTGATGGTTTCCCTATCACCTCTTTTGATCCTTGCTTGTGCTAGCAAAAATGGAGAAATAGAAGATCAAATCTTCCTTGCCCTTGTCAATGGAGTTCTCGGCAATTTGAGAGAGAAGAGAGATTTTGTGTAAAGTCTTAATTGATATTTTTTTACCAAAAATCAATTTATATTTATGTTATAATTTATTAAATTAATAATAAATCTATGACATAAACCATGCAATGGCTTAGAGTGTCAAACACTCAAACTCCATGCAAAGCCTTTGAGTGTAATGCACACTATCACCATGCAATGCCTTAGAGTGTTTTGTACACTATTAACATGCAATGCCTTATCATTAAAAATATGCATATAATGACAAGTGTCATGTGGGCCCCACACGTTCCCAAATGAAAGTGGGCCCACGTCCACTCACGCGTTCGGGTTCGATATTTCCGAAATACCGAACTTGCGTCGCGACGTTAATTAAATCGAATTTAAATAAACAATCGCGCCTAGCGAAATTATTATTTACGTCGCTAACGAATTTTTCTAAATTAACTCGTATGCCCGAATTAAAATCTAATTTTAATTTCGCGTCGAAATCGAATTTCAATTATTATATCGAATATAATAATCTTACTGATTAATTCCAAATTAATCGTTCTCTCTCTCTAAATAAGGCACTTTATCCAAGAGATAAAGTTTCTCCGTAATTAATCCAAGATTAATTAATTCGAATCAAATATCATAGGTGAATCTTCGGGAAGCGACCCAAGAGACCTCCGGATATTTTGGCAGTAAATACGGTCGTCGGATAATCCGAACACGTACGTACCTCGTACTACGTCTTTACCGATTCACAAGACAAGGTTGGCTTCTAGAAAAGCGCCATGCCTACCCAATTCTCCAGAAATATTCTTATAGGAATATAAGATCTATATCAAGCGTAGTATACCGTAGTATTGCGTACATCGATCCAGTATCGGATGATCACATGCTAGGCCTAGGGCTGGAGATGTGTCTGCCCCGTACGAAACATATATCGGACATCAAGCAACTAGTCTCTTTAAATCGGACAATCCTGACCTGGTCATATTGTCCCGACGGTTGCAACCTTTTATAGAGTACTAGTTCTGTGCCCTGAATGATCATCACCTCCATATGTCTGAAGCGATACTTCCATCTTGACATCACATCCAGTACACTACGCTTCTCGATAAACCCAGAAGAGGTGTACACAGAACCGGTTAAGGTCCCCAACCACCAAAACCAAAGTTTACCGATTGTCGCAAGTACTAGCGATGTAAGTCTCAGGTTAAGACCATATACACCTACCCTGATGCGGCCTCCCATAGACACATAGACATACTACCAATGGGATTCCGCGGGGTCTATCCAGAGCGAAGCTGTTTTCCGTACCATCGGTAAAACACAACCTCCTATCGCACTTGCATAAGTATCCAATACTTAAATATATGAGAACTATGCCGTTGTGCCCTCACAACGTGCACAAGCGCAATACTAGCCTATTCCGCATTATCGATGTCCAGTCTCGATAATACTACGGCTAGGGATATTTAATGATTAAACCTTTATGGATTGATACTGTCTCATATCATCTCAATCCAGTACTAATCATATGGACTTTTGCCATTTATATATCAAAGTAAATAAAATTACAAAACGGCAAAAGGCAATTTCATTATCACATAGTTAATTTTGTACAATAATACAATATCATTTACAAACAGTGACGCTATGGGACATAATGTCTAACAATCTCCCACTTGGCCTATAGCCAGTCACTCAAGCATCTAATACCCGAACTATGTATGTGTCGTTCAAAAACTTGCTGAATGACAGCCTTCGTCAGCGGGTCTGCAATGTTATCATCTGATGTGACCTTCTCGACTTTTACATCGCCACGATGTATGATCTCCCGAATCAGATGGTAACGTCGAAGAACATGCTTGGACCGTTGATGAGACCTTGGTTCCTTAGCCTGTGCTATGGCCCCGTTATTGTCACAATACAATGGAACGGGCTCTGCTGCTAACGGAACTACTCCTAATCCGATTAGGAACTTTCGGATCCAAACTGCCTCCTTTGCTGCTTCAGATGCAGCGATGTACTCCGCTTCTGTTGTTGAATCGGCAACAGTATCTTGCTTGGAAGATTTCCAGCTCACTGCTCCGTTATTCAAACAAAAAATGTACCCGGATTGTGACCTGTAGTCATCCTTGTCGGTTTGGAAACTTGCATCGGTATACCCAGATACCGCAAGTTCTCCACCTCCATAAATTAAGAAAGCATCCTTAGTTCGTTTAAGATATTAAGGATATTCTTAACTGCTATCCAGTGACCTTCACCTGGATCGGCCTGATAGCGACTACACATGCTCAAAGCATATGAGACATCAGGTCGTGTACATATCATGGCATACATGATCGATCCGACTGCCGAGGCGAACGGTATCCGACTCATGTTGTCTCTCTCTTCCTGAGTCTTAGGACACATGTCCTTAGACAGAGAGGTACCACGTATCATTGGAACCAATCCCCTCTTGGATTGTTCCATGTTGAATCGCTTCAACACTTTATCAATGTATGTACTCTGGGAGAGTCCAAGCAGCTTTCTAGATCTATCCCGGTAGATCTTTATTCCAAGAATAAAGGCTGCTTCTCCCAGATCTTTCATGGAGAATTTTAATGAAAGCCAAGCTTTCACCGACGTTAGCATGGGAATGTCATTGCCTATCAGCAATACGTCGTCGACATAAAGGACGATAAAAGTAAGTGCTCTCCCACTAACCTTCTTGTATACACAAGGGTCATCTGCGTTTTGCATGAAATCATATTCTTTTATGATCTCATCAAAACGTTGATTCCATGACCGTGATGCTTGCTTCAATCCATAAATGGATCGATTTAACTTACAAACCTTGTTTGTAAGTCTTGGCACGATAAAACCGTCAGGCTGTTGCATATAAACATCCTCCAAAAGGTTTCCGTTAAGGAAAGCGGTTTTAACGTCCATCTGCCATATCTCGAAGTCGAAATATGCAGCTATTGCAAGCATTATCCGAATGGATTTAATCATGGCAACGGGTGAGAAGGTCTCGTCATAATCAATACCGTATTGTTGACGATACCCCTTCGCTACAAGCCTAGCTTTGTACGTTTGTACGTTGCCATCCATGTCGGTCTTCTTCTTGAAGATCCATCTGCATCCAATAGGCTTTACGCCTTCTGGTGCATCAACCAGTGTCCAAACTTGGTTGGCGTACATGGAATCCATCTCGGACTTCATGGCTTCTTGCCATAAAGCGGAATCGATATTTCGTATCGCTTCCTCATACGTAGCCGGCTCATTATCCTCAATCAGATTAATATCTACATGAGGTGAGATCAGGAACCCATACCTCTCAGGTACTGTTCTGACTCTCTCCGACCTACGCGGTCCTTGTGTATGTGAAGTTTGTGGTACAGACTCATCCTGGACGGTCTGTTCTTGTTCCGTCGTTGATTCATTGCCAGGAACAGTATCACTACGATCTTCATCGAGTTCTACTTTCCTCCCACTTACCACTGCATTTATAAAATCCTTCTCAAGGAAAAATGCTTGTAGAGCAACAAATACTTTGTTCTCTTGTGGGTGATAGAAGTAATATCCTTTGGTTTCCCTAGGATATCCTACAAAAAGGCATTTATCAGTTTTGGGTTCAAGTTTGGTACTTTCCAAACGTTTAACATGTGCCCAGCATCCCCAAATCTTCAGGAAAGAGAAACTGGTTTCCTTCCTGTCCATATCTCATATGGAGTCTGTTCAACAGACTTCGACGGTACTTTATTCAAAATAAGTATAGCACTGTTTAATGCGTATCCCCAGAAGGATATTGGTAGCTCAGTGCGACTCATCATTGACCTTACCATGTCCAACAAGGTGCGGTTTCTCCGTTCGGACACACCATTTAATTGCGGTGTTCCAGGAGGAGTCCACTGTGAAAGAATACCATATTCTTTCAAGTAATCTTGAAACTCATAACTCAAGTATTCGCCACCACGGTCTGACCGTAATGTCTTAATACTCTTCCCTGTTTGTTTCTCCACTTCGTGTCGAAACTCTTTGAATTTCTCAAAAGTTTCCGACTTGTGTCTCATAAGATACACATAACCGTAACGAGATGCATCATCTGTAAGGTTACGAAGTAATGAAATCCACCTCTAGCCTGGCTAGACATGGGCCCGCATACGTCAGTATGAACGAGAGCTAACAGTTCTGTGGTACGTTCACCTTTACCGCTAAAAGGTGATTTAGGCATTTTGCCTAAAAGACAAGATTCGCAGACGTCATATGAATTGAGATCAAATTCGTCCAAGTACCCACTCTTCGAAAGTGTGGATATGCGAGTCTTGTTAATGTGTCCTAGACGACAATGCCACATATAAGCTTCATCTTTTAGATTACTCCTTTTGAGCTTTTTGTTTGTCATTTTAGGAGATTCATTTATATTCAAAATATAAAGACCGTTATTTGCAACAGCTATGCAAATTTCTGCATCATTTTTATATAAATAACACCCAGTGTTTCTAAATACAAAAGTGTAACCCTGCTGGGTTAACAAGGATACAGATATAATATTCCTAGTTAAACTAGGTACAAAATAACAGTTTAAAAGTTTAAGTACATGCCCTGAGGGCAGTTCTAAAACAAAAGTCCCTACGGCCAAAACAGCAACTGGTGTTCCGTTTCTGACCCGTAGATCCATCTCCCCTGTCGCCAGCATCCTGCTATCATGCAGATCCTGCACATCAGTACAAATATGAGCACCACAACCAGAATCAAAAATCCAATTTTTAAAACTAGAAGTATTCATATTTATCTCAATAACAAACATACCAGAGGCGGTAGCCTTGCCACCCTTGCTATCCTCCTTCTGCACAATGCTTATTGGCAGTCACGTTTCCAGTGACCCCTTTTGCCGCAGTTAAGGCAGATGTCGCGAGATTTGTCCTTTGGCTTCCTAGAAGCCACTGTCAACTTGCCTTTGCCCTTCTTTTTGAACTTCCTCTTCCTCGCACCTCCAATTGCCATGGGCCTAGCCTTTGGCGCATGAGAGGTCGATGCATAATGCGCCTCGCGCTTGCTCCCCTTTAGGAGTTCCCTTTCGGACTCCTTCAGCACGGACAACAACTCTCCAAGAGTGTCGTCAGTATCCATCAACTTATAGTTGATGATGATTTGTTTCCAAGTATCGGGCAGCGATTGTAATATCATATCAATCGTCAGCTCTGCCTCCAAGACAATGCCCATATTGGCTAACTCATCTATGTCAGCGATCATTTGAGTCCCGTGGGCCTCAACTGATGCGCCATCTGTCATCCGGGAGCGGAAGAGTTTCCTTACTAGCTCGTACCTCTTCATCCGCTTGTTAGTGCGGTGAAGATCACGCAATCTTGCCATCATGTTATAGGGATCCAAGTCCCTGTTTTGGCGTCTGAAATGCTGGGTCATTGCAGCTAGCATAACTGACTGAGCTTGGTCACAATCGTCACTATGAGTCTTCCATAACTCTAGCTCCAGTGGCTCAGTGGGTTTAGGCGGGAGAGGCCTCTGAATAGTATACAGTACCCTCTCAGCCCCAAGCACTATCTTGAGGTTCATTTCCCAGTCGGCAAAGTTTGTCCCTTTGAAGACATTATCGCCCATGATTATGTCGCGGATATTACCTTTGCCAGTCATCTTGACAACTATAGTCCAACTATAAAGTCAACGATGTTATGGGTACAGTCAAACTGTTACAAGTAAAATAACAATATATTAGTCCAACTAATCAAATAAAATATTGACGAAATAATTTTGAAAGACGAGTAAGGCTAATTATCTGAACGAGATTGCAAATTCAATAATAGCCTCCCACTATTTTCTTCAAGTTTCTAACCCTCTGTAGAGAACTCGGGAAATCGAATTTCCTAGTGGGCTAGGATCCCGTTAAATAACACACAACCTTGACTTTGGCCAATAAAAATTGTATGCTATTTAACTTAGGTAGATCTCCATGATCAATTGGATCTCATCCAATTCCTAGATCCGGTTAGGTGGACATCCAAGTCCGAAACATATGTATAATGCCAATGTAACCATTACATTTTCCTAACCCTATCCTCCGAATCATCTAGGCCTTGGCTTTGGCCAAAAACAAACCTAGTGATTCCAGTTAAGCGGGACCCATTGACGAGGAAAGTTTCGTAATCAATGTCGTTGGACAAAAAGTGATCTTGACTTTGGCCAATAAAAATCACGATTTGGACAAGACACCGATATGCAACAAAACTCTCATGATTCAAGTACATCCTTGATTGACAAAGGTCTTGACTTTGGTCAAAAACAAACCAATGCCAACTTCGGATCTTGAACAAGAACCATTCAATGGAAGGATATTCGCTTAATATAAATTGAGGGATTTTCGCGTAATTGGCAACCAATTTATTTATCTTTGTTAGGTCTCATCATCATACACCCTTAAGCATGCTTCTAAAACATCATAAAGCGCGTAAAGTAAATTAATAGTGATATGCGGATGGATATATAAACAACTTGTTCCTAGAACAAATCACTCCCTTTCCTCTCCCCGCTAGCACTATTCTACTTCTACCCAATTACATAATACAATAAGAGAAACCTCATTTACATTGAGGGGAATTAGGTGAGAAGAGAATACAAAGAGATAAAGAGATAAGGCTGGACACGCAGGTCCAATTTATAAATTCCAAATTTACAATAATTTCTAAAATTACCCTTTCCCTTCTAATATCCATCCGATATACACTATTCATTCATCACATACATATATATTCAAACAAGACATGCTTCTACAACCAATCTAATCCAATTAATTAGTCTTTGTTAAAGTGATCATCCAATGTTCAAACAACGGTTTGATTTTGCGCGAGTCCAACTCGATTGAGAATAAGTACACAAGGTACGAATTCGCGAATTATATCGAACTACTTATTAAATCTAATTTAATTCGTATTCAATACTAATTCAATTATTTAATTCCAAATTAAATGTTTACACTTTAATGTGCTTTAAAGACTTAGATTCTAAATCTAATCTTATTGGGCCTCAAAGCCCAACTAACATCCAATGTTGAATTTAATTCAAGTCAAATGGACTTAGAATTGATTATTAAGGCTTGGGCTTTGGTCAATGTGGGTCAAACCTAATTACCAAGCCCAAATAAGGAATCACCCTTAAGTGCCATAAAACCAATTTTAAGCCCATAAGGCCCAATTAAATTATTAAAGCCCATTAATTAAATTTAATATTCCAAACATTAAAGTCCAATTAATTAAAGTGTAATACCAAGATTATGTATTTAAACCAAATATTCAAAAATACCCATTTAATTTATTAATCATCAATTTTTCAAAATAAATGTCCAACATTAATTTTAACAAAAATCAACTCCTTACATGTCCTATGTATTCGGCCAAGGTGAGTTTTTTTTGTGTCGATTTGTTTTTCAATCCGATTGAATTATTAATCTACATCCCGTACATGTTCTAAGTCATCCAATGATCTTAACACAAAAAAATTTCAATCCACTCCAAGTAGCAACACATTCGGCCAAGGCATGAATTTGGGAAAAATTCATCCAATGCATTTTTCATAAAATTGATTCCATGTATCATCATTCTATATACATGTAAGCATTCTTATTAATCAAATTTCACAAGAACATGCTTCAATCAATTTCACCATATCATTCGGCCAAGGTCAAAATTTTGGGGAAAAATCATCCAATGCATTTTTCATAAAATTGATTCCATGTATCATCATACTATATACATGCAAGCATACTTATTCATCAAATTTCACAAGAACATGCTTTAACCAATTTTATCACACCATTCGGCCAAGGTTAAAATTTTGGGGAAAAATCATCCAATGCATTTTTCATAAAATTGATTTCATATAACATCATTCTATATACATGCAAGCATACTTATTCATCAAATTTCACAAGAACATGCTTCAACCAATTTTATCAAATTTTAACCTAAAGTATTTCATGCTTAAACCTAGCTCAATGATACCATTGTTGGTTTCTATAATATGTCCCAAACAAAGATTAAGCATGTGAAATACTATAAAGAATATATATAAACATGAAGTATGGCGGAATCATACTTACAATACCTTGTGATGAAGAAGATGATCAAATGGTAGAAGCTCCAAGTTGTGGAAGATTCGGCCAAGAGGAGGAAGAAGACTTGAAGCTCCAAGCTTTTGTATTCCAAGCTCTTTGATGGTTTCCCTATCACCTCTTTTGATCCCTTGCTTGTGCTAGCAAAAATGGAGAAATAGAAGATCAAATCTTCCTTGCCCTTGTCAATGGAGTTCTCGGCAATTTGAGAGAGAAGAGAGATTTTGTGTAAAGTCTTAATTGATATTTTTTTACCAAAAATCAATTTATATTTATGTTATAATTTATTAAATTAATAATAAATCTATGACATAAACCATGCAATGGCTTAGAGTGTCAAACACTCAAACTCCATGCAAAGCCTTTGAGTGTAATGCACACTATCACCATGCAATGCCTTAGAGTGTTTTGTACACTATTAACATGCAATGCCTTATCATTAAAATAATGCATATAATGACAAGTGTCATGTGGGCCCCACACGTTCCCAAATGAAAGTGGGCCCACGTCCACTCACGCGTTCGGGTTCGATATTTCCGAAATACCGAACTTGCGTCGCGACGTTAATTAAATCGAATTTAAATAAACAATCGCGCCTAGCGAAATTATTATTTACGTCGCTAACGAATTATTTCTAAATTAACTCGTATGCCCGAATTAAAATCTAATTTTAATTTCGCGTCGAAATCGAATTTCAATTATTATATCGAATATAATAATCTTACTGATTAATTCCAAATTAATCGTTCTCTCTCTCTAAATAAGGCACTTTATCCAAGATAAAGTTTCTCCGTAATTAATCCAAGATTAATTAAATTCGAATCAAATATCATAGGTGAATCTTCGGGAAGCGACCCAAGAGACCTCCGGATATTTTGGCAGTAAATACGGTCGTCGGATAATCCGAACACGTACGTACCTCGTACTACGTCTTTACCGATTCACAAGACAAGTTGGCTTCTAGCAAAGCGCCATGCCTACCCAATTCTCCAGAAATATTCTTATAGGAATATAAGATCTATATCAAGCGTAGTATACCGTAGTATTGCGTACATCGATCCAGTATCGGATGATCACATGCTAGGCCTAGGGCTGGAGATGTGTCTGCCCCGTACGAAACATATATCGGACATCAAGCAACTAGTCTCTTTAAATCGGACAATCCTGACCTGGTCATATTGTCCCGACGGTTGCAACCTTTTATAGAGTACTAGTTCTGTGCCCTGAATGATCATCACCTCCATATGTCTGAAGCGATACTTCCATCTTGACATCACATCCAGTACACTACGCTTCTCGATAAACCCAGAAGAGGTGTACACAGAACCGGTTAAGGTCCCCAACCACCAAAACCAAAGTTTACCGATTGTCGCAAGTACTAGCGATGTAAGTCTCAGGTTAAGACCATATACACCTACCCTGATGCGGCCTCCCATAGACACATAGACATACTACCAATGGGATTCCGCGGGGTCTATCCAGAGCGAAGCTGTTTTCCGTACCATCGGTAAAACACAACCTCCTATCGCACTTGCATAAGTATCCAATACTTAAATATATGAGAACTATGCGTTGTGCCCTCACAACGTGCACAAGCGCAATACTAGCCTATTCCGCATTATCGATGTCCAGTCTCGATAATACTACGGCTAGGGATATTTAATGATTAAACCTTTATGGATTGATACTGTCTCATATCATCTCAATCCAGTACTAATCATATGGACTTTTGCCATTTATATATCAAAGTAAATAAAATTACAAAACGGCAAAAGGCAATTTCATTATCACATAGTTAATTTTGTACAATAATACAATATCATTTACAAACAGTGACGCTATGGGACATAATGTCTAACAACCATAGCCCCTTAATACACACCCAAATTAAATAATTATTATTAAATTAAAACATTAACTAAATAAAATATTCATTAATTAAAATAAATAAATAAAATATTTACCAAACATTAAAATAAGTATATGCCTAATATAAACTAATAAATATAATCATTCCTAACTAAATTAATATATTTACCAATCTAAAATATTTGACTTCCTAATAAACACCAATCTAATCTTGTAACTTCTAATTTAAAATATTTTGTCGCCCCTCAATCTTGTGTATTACCATTCTTGAAAGCCTAAATAGAAACCAAGATCCCTTCCTTGTGAGACAGGACAACCCTAATCCTCTTCTATATAAACACACACAAATTGCAACCAAAAGGGGAGGACACTCACGGCAAATACCAAGAAACTAAAACAAATAGAAACCTTACTCTCTCCACATACACCACAACACGGCACCCTCACAAACGAACCCTCATCAACAACTTCATAACCTGCAAGCCCCGCTCATTAGCCCCCACACGTCCCGAGAGCCCTCATACACTTCAGCCGTATGCACTCACTTCCACAGCTTCACTCCACGCACCAGCCCTCCAATCACAAACACTAACAGCCCCTATTGATTTCACTCAAAGCAACAAATCGCCTAGCCACACGTCCCAATTCTTCACGCCACAAACCTAAAGCCTTGACCAACAACAAACTAAAACCATCCACAAACCATTCACGTAAACAAACTGCCCTTCACGCACCTTAACACATAGCGCACCTTAACACATAGCAGCTCCACTCGAATAGAACCCTTACTGCCCAGCCCCAAATTGCCGAGAAACTGCCTATTGCCCTGCCCAAAACTACCGCAAGCCTCACTAAAATTGTCCCCAAACTGACGTATAATACCCCTTAAAACCACATCAAAAAAACTGCCCAAAACAGTCCCCAAAACTGCACCCAAAACTACCCAAAACAGTCCCCAAAATAACCTAAATACAGTCCACAAATACACCAAAAAATAGTGAGTAAATACGGCAACAATAAGGCAGCGAAACCGTGAGGAAACAGTAGTAAAACAGAGGTCAAAACAGTAGCTTGAGACAGCGAAACAGCGAGGTTAAAACGCAAACCAGTGAACCAGAAAAGTTGCGGTGTGATAGCCCTTCCGACGGCCGTGAAACGCGAGTTCGAAAGTAGACATAAAAGGTTAGACCTGAGGGTATTTTTCACATTCGTTTTCTGTTTTATTTTCATTATTTATTGAGTATTGTTCGCATGATTGTTATGTGGAAATGCATGTTGTGGCCCTTGAGTAGATAAATATGCATGTATTATGAATATTGTATGTTGTGGACTTGGAATAAAATGAGAGATGTGTCAAATCTCAAGGTATATCGGATGGAAACCCGAATATAAATTTCATAGCCGATTCCGAATGGACGGTAGTATGATCTGTACTCGGGATACAACTCCACGTACCGCTTGAGTAAATGGCACCGTCTTTTGTTTTGTGTTGCTTTGTTTAATTTATTTTTCGTTATTTGAATTGTGCATGTCATTTGTTTATGTATGATGCAATCGAGCGCATTGGCTTAGTAAGTACGATGAAAGGTCCCCTATTTGGAGGGGTTAAAACCCTTTACCACGATGCTTTGCCGCGCCGGTTGATGTGTGTTCGGTTGGATGCAAGATACGTTCAATCGGACATACTAATTTTGATGTTATTGTTTTATTCTTTGTATGCATGATGCGATCGAGCGCATGGGCTTAGTAAGTCGGATTAAAGGTCCCCTACTTGGAGGGGTTAAAACCCTTTACCACAATGCTTTGCCGCGCCGGTTAATGTATATTCGGTTGAACGTAAAATGTGTTCAATCGGGTATACGAAGTCCGATATCATTGTCTTTACTTTATATATATGCATTATGTTGATTGCGCATGGGCTTAGTAAGTGCGATTAAAGGTCCTCTACTTGGAGAGATTAAAGTCCTTTACCACGATGCTTTGTCACGCTTTTAGCCTGTTATTATTTATTATGTGTCATCTATTCATCCGTTCATGTATGTGTCATATTGTTTACTGCATTTGGGAGGTCGCTGTTGTAACTCCGTTCGAACGCGTTCCGAAACGCCACACGAACGCATGTTTTCTGTCAGGTCCCGTTCGAACGCGTTATCAAACGCTATACGAACGTGAACCTTCTGTTTACCGTTCGAACGCGTTATCAAATGCTATACGAACCCGAACCTTCTGTTTACCATTCGAACGCGTTTACGAACGCTACACGAACGCGAGTACACTGAATTGAGACATTTTCATCGCATGTGTGTTTGTATCCATATTAGTTATCTTCTTTTGCGCCACGTCATATCATGTTTATCCCATTGGTTGCATCATTTACCTTCGTCTTGGCTTAACGTATTACAATTCATATATCTATGTCATGATAGCGTTTGAGTATTATTTCTCGTGGTATATCGGATGGAACTCAGACATAAATTCCGTTGCCGATTCCGAATGGACGGTAGTCCGATCTGTACTTGGGATACAATTCCACGTACCACTTGGAAAAGTGCTCACATGTGTGCTTGTGTGGTTAAGTGTGTGCTCGTGTTTTCGTGAATATAATATGCCAATGAAGTTGTATGTTCGTTGCTACTTTGATGTACTTTCAAGCATGCAATCTTAGATGTGAAATATATGTAAATTCAAGTGTAGTTTTATTTTGTATATGTGAATTTAGAAGCATGATACTCCTGGAAATAAGTGTTACTTAAGCTTGATTAATTTTCACATAAATCCTTTCATTACAAGTGACATAAGTAAGGGACCATTCCGAACCCAACGGTTTGAGGTCTTCCCTTGCGAGGGGTGAGTGCGGCCTTAAATCTCATTTTCCCGGTTCACACCGGGTGGCGACTCCATTATTCTCCGGTTTAGTCCCCCGTGGCTACTCCGTACTCCCGACCGGGCCGCGAGCCCGGGACAGCATGCGTCGCCCAGATTCATGTGTCCCACAGTCTGGCGACTCCACTGGGGATAGAGAATCAGCCCCGAAATATTGTCTTGTAATGTTTGGATTTATGTTCTAATTGACTGTGTCTATAGTGGATGAAATGGGGGTTTAATCAAAGGCATTTTGAGGCTAGGTAATGGTTTGGTGTCTTCCTTCACTCACTACCTTTCTAGAAGGAAAAGCTGTGAAGGCACCTAGATAGCCATCTACTCGTAGCCTATTGTGATGGACTAATTTGGAGGACTCGTTGTTTATTCCTGACACCAAGCGATAAGAGCCTAAGAGGCTTGGGTTTAAGTGAGCCTCGCTCCACCCTCCCTCTGGGGAATCTACAACGGGAAGTCCATTTGACAGTCGGTCACACACCATAGCTCACTGGCACGTACCTTAGTGTATAAAAAAGGGTGCGCTCACTTGGCCGCTCGAACCCTTGATTGGGGAGACCTAGTTGTGGGCCATCCTTCGCCGGTGAGAGCCTTTGTCTATACTCTTGCGAACCCACCCATAGACCGGGGTTGTATGGTTAAAGTAACAATTATTTCCTTGAGTATGTGCTTGTGGACCATCCTCATTTGGATGCAGTTGGACTATTGTCAGAAATGCGAACTTGCTGGGCCATTTAAACTGGGGCGAGTTCGTACCTTATGACCATTAGGCCCAAAGCTTCTGAAATGTTGATGGGCCATTCTGTAGAAATTATTGTTTTATGTTTGCATTATCTTTTTTTATGCTTGTGTTTGGGAACATCGTCGTTTGGATCCATTTGGACCATTTGTCATGAGATATGGGCTTGTTGGGCCATTTAAACTGGGACAAGAACGTATTTTATGACGATTGGGCCAAAGGCTTCTAAGTGATTGATGGGCCACTTTGTGTGTGTTCGGAACATTACCATTTGGATTTAGTTGGGCTCATTGCCATGACATGTGAACTCGTTGGGCCATTTAAACTGGGACGAGTTCACTCCTATGACAGTTAGCCCAAAAGTTTCTAAAATGATAACGGGCCGATTTGTTTGAAAATTTTAGTTGATTTAGTATGTTATATATGTTACATGCATGACATGCACTCATGCATACACGCATCATGCTAACCCCCTTTGTGTTAAAAGCCATCATAGATACCCGTTGGGTTGGGGGAAGACTTGTCAGAAGACCATCAGTCAATATGAATGAGTCAGCCAACGAGGGATCCCGCCTGGATCAATTGGAGACCAAAATAACAGGAATTGTTGAGATATTGCAAGCTCTGACTAATGTTGTGACCAGTTTGACCGCACTCTGTATAGCCGATAGCAGAGAGATGAACAATCAGAATGGAAAGACCATCGGGGAACCTTCGGAGACCAAACTCCCTCATTCTGATATCGCCTCTATCAGAACAGACGATTCTCCAATCTTGGTAGACCTTTGTCAAAGGTGTTTAAGAAACTGAAGATGCAAGGACTTCTAAAACCCTTAAAACCTAGACCACTTCCTAACCCTGTGCCACCGTACCTCAACCTAAATCAGTATTGTTACTTCCACCAAGAAAGGGGCCATGAAACTAATAACTGCATCCGCCTTAGGCATGAAATCCAAAACCTCATTGATGCCCATAAAATACCCAACCCGGAAAAAGAACAAGCCAACATACACAGAAAACCTCCACCTACCCACATTATTGACTCGGCCTACCCGACAATCTTGTCTTCCCAACCCACAACTACCAAACTCCTTGCACGGGGATACGAGGCAACAGTGGTAAAAGTGAAATAAAGCAAAGGGAGGATCTTTGGGAAAACTTCTCAGACAGTGATGAGACAGGGTTGCAAAAGGAAAAAGTGAATGGGAAGAAGAACTACTGTACCTGGAGAAATTGATGGTTGAAGGAAATAAGAAAGCAAGGGAAAATAAAGTTGCAATTTATGGAGATGTTTGTCTCCCAGATCTTATTCAGTTGTGATCCAGCATTTATTAATAGAGACATTGATTTTGTCTATTGTTCGAACCTTTTCTTAATGATAATAAAGATGTTCATTTCGTTAACTTGCCTGAGTCTCCTGCAACATGAGTATATTTGACAAAAGTATTCAACCTTGGTACTATGATACTCAGCAATATTTCGAACCCGGTGAATTTTTGAAGAAGCAAGTAGAAAAGACAGGATAGCCGTTCAGCAATGGGAAACGGGACAGTGAGACTGTCGGATTTAGAGGAGAATGAGTTCACCGAGCCGATCGACGTGGACAGATTGAAACAGTATTTTACTTGAGGAAGAAAAGACCGAGCAGTCACCAAGGGAATTGGCAGAAGACCTAACCCGACGGGATAAAAAACACATGCATGCATGCATACACGTAACCCATTTTGCATCCTTTTGTGTTTGTTTTGTTTTGTGTTCACAGGTTTTGAAGAAGAAAAGAGAAACCGGCAAAGACAAGCCATTCAGAAACAGCGAAAGCACAGTATCGGATTTGGGTAATAATCTGAGCTTGAGGCCAGCATTGGTGTTAGATTCAGGTATTAATTTGAGGGTTGAGGCCCACATTGATGTTGGTATTGAGGAGGAATCCCAGGGTTGAGGCCCACATGAGTTTGAGTTTTGGGAATGGATCTCAGGGGGTGAAGCCCATATTATCAAAAGATGACGGAAGAATTCTGTGGAATGAGTGAAAAAAAAATGAGAGAGAGAAATCTTTGATAGTTAGACATATGTCTGGTGATGACATTGTTTGTTGTAGGGAGAAGCTTTAGAAACGATAAGTGCGAGACGTGCTCTCGTCCGGTATTCTGAATGGATTGATCTCAGCTGGACTCGCGAGCACTTGATTACAGGATCTCAACAGTGGAAACCTGAGTGGTTGGTAAGATGACTAGCCGAAGGGATGATGGATCGGTGAATGACCGTTTGCCTGGATTTCGACCCTGGTTTACTCATGCTATGATATATGATATGGTTGGGAACAAAGAAAGTCTCTGAAAAGAAAAGAAAAATAGACCGCCTATAACCGATAAGCGTGAAGCTACCCATGGGCGAGTATTAGGACCACCATGAGGAGAAATGCTATCTTAAAGGGTAGGTGTGTCAAAAAAAAAGAGGAAAGAATGTAAAGAAAGAGACGAAAGAAAAAAAGAAGAAGACCATATCATGTTAAGTATGACGAAGTAATCACAGAGTGTGATCGAGACATCTAGATTGGTTAGACCCACCGATTCGATTCTCTGAAACGAAATCATCGAGTTGGCTCACTTAAGGAATAAGCTGCGAAAGAGCCTTGGCACACACACTAGGAGTCTAGTTCAGATCACCTATTCAGAGGATCGGAGTTGAGTGTATCAAGTACTTTGAAGGTTCTTAGGTTTCGATGCGAAAGCATTCGTTGAGGACGAGAATATGTCTAGCTATCAGGATTATCTCATGAGGCAATTTAATATGTTGAAATGACACATTAGCATCAGCATCAGTCTTGCCGGGTATGGCACTCTAGGGGTTGAGGCCCACATCTTTATCAGTACTAGTCTTGTCGAGTATGGCACCGTCTTTTGTTTTATGTTGCTTTGTTTCATTTATTTTCGTATTTGAATTGTGCATGTCATTTGTTTATGTATGATGCAATCGAGCGCATGGGCTTAGTAAGTGCGACGAAAGGTCCCCTATTTGGAGGGTTTAAAACCCTTTACCACGATGCTTTGCCGCGCCGGTTGATGTGTGTTCGGTTGGATGCAAGATACGTTCAATCGGACATACTAATTTTGATGTTATTGTTTTAATTCTTGTATGCATGATGCGATCGAGCGCATGGGCTTAGTAAGTCGGATTAAAGGTCCCCTACTTGGAGGGGTTAAAACCCTTTACCACATGCTTTGCAGCGCCGATTAATGTATATCGGTTGAACGTAAAATGTGTTCAATCGGGTATACGAAGTCTGATATCATTGTCTTTACTTTATATATATGCATTATGTTGATTGCGCATGGGCTTAGTAAGTGCGATTAAAGGTCCTCTACTTGGAGAGATTAAAGTCCTTTACCATGATGCTTTGCCGCGCTTTTAGCCTGTTATTATTTATTAGGTGTCATCTATTCATCCGTTCATGTATGTGTCATATTGTTTACTGCATTTGGGAGGTCACTACTGTAACCCCGTTCGAACACATTCCGAAACGCCACACGAACGCATGTTTTCTATCTGGTCCCATTCGAAAACGTGTTATCAAACGCTATACGAACGTGAACCTTCTGTTTACCGTTCGAACGTGTTATCAAACGTTATACGAACGCGAACCTTCTGTTTACCATTCGAACGCGTTTATGAACGCTACACGAACGCGAGTACACTGAATTGAGTCATTTTCATCGTATGTGTGTTTGTATCCATATTAGTTTTCTTCTTTTGCGCCACGTCATATCATGTTTATCCCATTGGTTGCATCATTTACCTTCATCTTGGCTTAACGTATTACAATTCATATATCTATGTCATGATAGCGTTTGAGTATTATTTCTCGTGGTATATCGGATGGAAACTCAGACATAAATTCCGTAGCCAATTCCGAATGGACGGTAGTGCGGTCTGTACTTGGGATACAATTCCACGTACCACTTGGAAAAGTGCTCACATGTGTGCTTGTGTGGTTAATGTGTGTGCTCGTGTTTTCGTGAATACAATATGCCAATGAAGTTGTATGTTCGTTGCTACTTTGATGTACTTTCAAGCATGCAATCTTATATGTGAAATATATGTAAATTCAGGTGTAAGTTTTATTTTGTATATGTGAATTTAGAAGCATGATACTTCTGGAAATAAGTGTTACTTAAGCTTGATTAAATTATCACATAAATCCTTTCATTACAAGTAACATAAGTAAGGGACCATTCCGAACCCAACGGTTTGAGGTCTTCTCTTGCGAGGGGTGAGTGCGGCCTTAAATCTCATTTTCCCGGTTCACACCGGATGGCGACTCCATTATTCTCCAGTTTAGTCCCCCGTGGCTACTCGTACTCCGACCGGGCCGCGAGCCCGGGACAACATGCGTCGTCCAGATTCATGTGTCCCCACAACTCCAAAAGAAAAAAAACAAAAAACAATACACGAACAACAATACAAACCAATATGAACTTCATATAACTTGAACACATCTTACATTCAACCGAATATACATCAATCGGCGCGGCAAAGCATCGTGGTAAAGGATTTTAACACCTCAAAATAGAGGACCTTTAATCCAACTTACTAAGCCCATGCGCTCGATCACATCATCCATATAAAAAATAAAGACAATAATATTGGCTTGTATACCCGATTGAACACATCTTACATTCAACCGAATATACATCGATCGGCGTGGCAAAGCATCGTGGTAAAGGATTTTAACCCCTCAAAATAGGGGACCTTTAATCCAACTTACTAAGCCCATGCGCTCGATCAATCATTACATAAACAAATAACATGCGGAAATCAAATAGCGAATAATAAACAAATCAAAACAACATAAAACAAAATATGCGCCGTTTACTCAAGTGGTACGTGGAGTTGTATCCCGAGTACAGATCATACTACCGTCCATTCGGAATCGGCTATGAAATTTATGTTCGGGTTTCCATCCTATATACCACAAGAGGCGACACACTTTTTATTTTATTCAAGGGCCACAACATACATCATTTTATAATACATGCATTTTTATCTATTCAAAGGCCACAACATACATCACTCCATAATAATCATGCAAACGAAACTCAATAAACAGTAAAAATGCAACTGAAAACGGATGTGAAAATACCCTCAGGTCTAACCTTTTTCGTCGACTTTCGGACTTGCGTTTCACGGAGATTGGAAGGGTTAAAGCTCCTCAACTTTTCTGGTTCACTGGTTTGCGTTTTACCTCGCTGTTTCACTGGTCAAGCTACTATTTTGACTACATTTCGATGTTGTTTTGCTGCCATTTCACTGCCGTATTTTGGTCACTGTTTTTGGTGTTTTAGGCTACTGTTTTGGCTCGATTTTGGACTGTTTTGGGGTATTTCCGTGATGGGTTAAGGGGACTGTATTTAATTTAGTTTAGGGACTGTTTTAGTCATATTTGGGTGCCTTTTTGTGGACTGTTTGGGCGTGACTTTGAGGGGATTTTGGTGCGATTTTGGACAGTGAGGGAAGGCTTGAATAAAGTAGTAAGGGGCTATGTTTGGCATGCAGTGAAGGGGGAATTCACAGGGCAATTTACGGCTGTGAATGAGGGTTGATGCGTTGGTGTTGGAAGGTGGTGTGGGCGTGAATATGAGGGTTGTGCAAGAAGTGTTTGTGGCGTGAGTTCTTAGGGCTGTGAAGAGGTGGCTTTGTTTGTTAGTTTTGTTGAGTGGGGTACGTGTTTTTGGTCTGATGGCAAGGTGCGTGGAAGCTGAAGTGTGAATGTGAAGGGGGGTTACGTGAGTGAATAGGCTAGGGTTGTGAGAAGGGTTTTCTTTTTATGGTTTGTCTATTGCAGTGAGGGTTAGTGAAGGCTGATGAAGGTTTTCTTTGTGGCGTGAATCCAGAGGGTGAGTGTCTTGGAAAAGTGTTGTTTATATAGACAAGAGCTAGGGTTAATCCTTGCTTGACAAGGAATGGATTTGGTGCATTTAATTAGGATATGATTTAGTGTCAAACAAGGAAATCCTAAGATTGATTGGGAGACATGATTGGTTCAAATTAGGAAGCTAATATATTTGATTTATCTTGTTTAGGCATAATATTTGTTAAGTTAGGAATACAATATTTTTAATTAGGAATAATATTTTGTTGATTGATTTTAATTAGGCATGATTTGATTTAATGTTTTATTTAATTTTGTATATTATTTAATTAATATTTTATTTAATTGAATTTTATTTGAGGGCCTTGGGCGTGTGGGCTAAGTGTGGTGGGCTATGTGTTGTGTTGGTTTCGTGAGTGGGTTTGGGCCAAGGTTAAATGGTTCTGGGTTTTTTAGGCTAAAGGTGCTTTTAAACGAAGGTCCAACGAGTGAGCCTAGAGCTAAACAAGCGAATAAACTTTAACGAAATACCGATTCCCTTCCGACAACCGTTTCCCGCAACTTCCTCGACTAAAAAAGTAGTGTCTCCAAATGAGACTCATCATAGGGACTCACATGCAAAAATGCAGTGCCTATAGCCAGGATGACAGCATTGATTAGCTCTCATGTCTCTAGTTCAGTGACTGGGGGGACGACGATACGTAACATCCCATGGCACTAGTTAGGTGTGTGGGGGGACGACGATACGTAGCGCCACCATACATCAGTTGTTTTTCAGATGTGATTTTTTTGAACAACGGTTTTATGAAAGAGTTTTACAGGAATTAGTTTTACGATAGATCACTGAGTTTTACAGAAAGAAAGAAGTTTCTAGAAAAATTTTATGAAGGGGTCTATCTACAGAGATGGAGGGTTGCCATTGAAGAGATATCTTTAGGTTTAAGGATGCAATCCTTTAAAGGATTATAACTCTTCAATGTACCATTGGAACTCAAAATGTTATATCATTTCACTCTAATGGACATATTCATTCAATTTGTATCGTTCCAAAAAACCACATATAAAAAAGACATATCTTTTCAAAAAGAAAACACCTTATAAATATACTTATTATTTAGAAAATTTCCTACAAGTACGGTAAGAATGCAATTGCTTATTAGAAATATTATGAGCGGCACATGTACAATGGCTGCTTGCGTTCTAGAAAGCATATGGAAGCTTCCAAGATAGCTAATTCTTTATGAATAAATTAATTTAAGGATTCTGAGAATTTGAAAGCCATTTAAACACGTTCTTCTCAAAATGATTCTTATCTCCAATTATTGTTTCCATTGACCCTTGTACTGCATTGTGATATGAAAATTAAAAACTAACTATAATGTTTTCTCAACTCATGCGTCATGACCCATTTTTTTACTTCTAGAAACACCTTTAGTGATCACCACCAATAGTACAATCATAGAAACAAAAATTATTCTATGTTTGTGGGAGAAAGTAAGAGAAAAATTATAGAGGCAGAGTAAAGAGTTAACCCATTCTCTGATAATTTTTTTTTAATTAATGGCAATGTGTCGTAAATATATTGAGTGTTTTAGAAGAGTTTTACACATCATCCCGCATGTAATTCAATCTCTTTCACCAATTTATAAATTATTATATTAATGGTTACTAATTACCATATTTAATGAGTTTATGTATATTGATAGTGGTTTTCACCTCGAGGAAGTTTAAATACCGAGAAATGACAGAATGAAGTTTGTACTTGGACAAAAGAGAATGATAAGGGTTTTAAGGCCTAAGAGGTTAAGGTCAGATAGCTATGCGAGGGAGTTTCCCATGGTCAGAACATGCTGATGATGAAGCAAGTTGGGACACTGACCTGACCTATAAAAGAAGTGTTGGCTTTGGCAGCATTGGAGTATTTGTAGAATTTGAACTAAGGTGGTCCACTCTTACCGACTCGACCTGGTTGAAGAAGTTAGAGAAAGCTTGACCTAACATCACTGACATCGGTATATCGACCAGAGGATCAAAGATGTGATCATATGACGACCAGTATTTAAGGCATATGACGTATCCCCTACTTGGAAGTTTGGGCTTCTAGAAGGCCGATATGATGAGAGCTATTTAGCGGTTCTCTTTAAAAAGAGACTCTGCCAGATGGAACAATACCAGAGTGGTTGAACTACAGGTTGTCACACCAACATAGCGTGTAGCAGTGGCCAAAAGGATATAATGATGGGTTTTTATTGACAAGGGTGGTTGAGACAGGTGTCAGAGCGACCGTTTGTTGAGTGGTTAGTAAAAAGAAGCATGCGATAATGATGACATGGTGACATGAGTCGGCATCAGGGGTTGGTGGAATAATTGAATCGGAAGCCTATATAAAGGAGTTGAAGATTCAAAGTCAATGGTGAGAAAATATTGTCTCTCACAACTTAGAGAGAAGCCAAGAGCTTAAGAAACTAGTGGTAGAGAGAGAAATTTGATCGGTACTTGACCACTTTAGAGATTTGTAACGAGCTAGTGTAAGACCCAAGTTTCTTATTTTCTCTTTGTAAGCTTTAAATCCTGCTTGTAGCTCGGGTCGATCTTGTCCCCGAACAAGTAATAATATACACCTCTTACTTATGTCCTCCAAGGATCGACTCTCCGTCGAACCACGTAACTCCATATCTCTTTGATTTTCTTGTTCAACTGCGAAGTTTTTTTTTTTTGTTCTCTATTAACCAAAAAATTCACAGCTTTGAGGAGGTTTGTTCGAGGGGTCGATTTCCAATATTGCCCTTCGAACGAAAAATAGCTACCAACAGTTGGCGCTGTCTGTATGGATCAGTACGAAAATTAGCAAACACACTAAGATGATGGCATGAGACAAAACTCATAGAGCTTTGGAGTTTCTGACGGAGGAGTGGATGGAAAAAAATAGAAGAAAACTTGTGATTGGAAAGAAAGAATGCGGGAAAGGAAAGAGAGTTGACACAAGCCTTTATGAAATCCATGATAGAGAACATCGAAAAGTTGGAGAATGAAACATGAGAGCAAGCCCAAGCGGTCCCCAGTGAGAGAGAAGAGATATGCAGTGGGAAGAGTATAGTTAGTGTAGAGGAGGATAAAGAAACTAGGAGAAAAAATGTTCATAAAGTGAGGTCAGTGGTTATGGCTAGTGCCACACCTGTATAAGAGCCTTGGGAGGAAGAAGATTATAGGCAAGCCTCGGAATCGTCCAACAATAGCTCTTAGTTTGGGGAAAGTGAATTAGGGCAGTACCCGAAGTGGGGACATAGAGCTCCTAGCAGTAGGAGATATCATGCTCGGAGGAGCAAGTGTGAGTAATCCTTCGATCGAGGGCAGGAGAACACAAAGAGCCAAATGAAGGATTGATTTCGGAAGGAGATAAGGAAATGAGAGAGGAGCACATGAGGAAGAGTGCGGGATGACCAATATTTGGAGATAGTGTCCCATTTTCCCGAGGAGGTGTTACAACTAGGGTTCCTGAGGAGGATCTCCAAGAATGTAATGAACATTTACAAGGGTCATACTAACCCTAAGTCCCACATTTAAAAGTTTATTTTGCTGATGGAAATCCAGAGCTTGGTCAGGAAAGCACTCTATAAGGTATTCCCGCTAACCTTGGGAGGACCGGCCAGCTTGTGGTTCAGAAATTTGACTCAATTGAATATTAGTAGCTTTTCATAACTAAGACATTCCTTTGTGCGCCATTTTAAAGGAGCTTACACGTCTAGGAATACGGTCGGGACACTAAGGGTGATGAACCAGCGGGAGGACGAGCCATTGAGAAATTTTATCGACAGATACCACAACTTGGTATTTGAGGTCAGGCTTATAAGTCCCCGAAGGCATTAGAGAGTTTTAAATGAGCTTTAAGGGTTGGGAGATTGTGTTCTCACCTCATGATTCAGGAGGTTCCGGACTATGCAACAACTTTGAAGTAGGCGAGGAGGTTTGTGTTGTTGGAAGAAAATGGAAGAAAATCATCGGGATGCAAACAATGGATGGAGAGGACCAGGCCCGAGGCAATGGGAGTTCAGGCCAATAGATCAGAGTAACCCAGCACCCGAGAGGAGGCATCCGGCAAAAGTTACCAATTATGATTATGAATACAATCAAATCTTATAATGTAGGCGAATATTACAATTATACGTCATTCAATTTTTAAGCATTCATAATGATTTAAACAAGTTATCAATTAACATGATGAATTTCATCAATACTCAAATCAAACATTTTAGTTCAAAATGCACAACGAATAGTATGTTTCACAATTATGTCCAATTTATGTCAAAAATTTAAGCATACTCAAGTAAGGTGGAGGAAACGGTTCCAATGTTTCTGTAAGCATGAATTTTACCTTTTACTATTATCACCAAGTGACAAATCCACCATTCATAAAACTTGGTTGTTTTTTATGTTGTATTTGATATTCTTCTTATTCAGCTCTTTCCTCACTTGTGTTAAGTCTTTGGGATCATTTGCATTTCTCATTAATTATTTTTCCTAAAGCTTTACCTACAAAATTATTCAGAAACATTTTAATTCCCAAACTTTCTTGGGTCCATTGGGTTAATTTTAGTTCATTTGGGAACTCAAATAACATTCACATTTTTCTTTTTGGTTTAATAATCATAAATTTTGTGACCTTTCATACTACATGCATGGCATTCAACATTTGATTTAATGACTTTAGATGCATGTGCATATGATGAATGTGTATATGAATTGGATGCATTCACAAAATAATTTTTCACTGCTTCATATGATGTTTTTATCCTAATCGATATTTTTCAAAAACTCCTCTTTGTGAACCAAGTAGCATTGTGGAATTCATTTCACCTTTAGTCAACTTGGTCACAATGTCATGCAAATCATCTATTTTCTTATTTAAACCATCATTCTCAATTATCAAAAATTTATAAGCACATGATGGTTTAAAAGTAGATGTTTCATTTGGCATATTCTCTACACAATGTTCATGCTCTTCATTTAAACACATATCCTCAATATCTAAAGCATGACTTTGTCCAATAAGAGATGAATGTTCATTTTAATCAATCAACACATCATTATCCAAAGCACAAATTTTATTCATACATGATACATGTTTATGTTGAAGTCATATATGCTCTTTCTTAATCAAATTACATTTATTTCTAAGAGCATCATATTTATCATGTAACTCATTCAACATGTCAAGAAATTCATCATAATCAGAAATTTCATTATCACAAACAACAATGCTTTCTTTTTCCGATTTCCCTTTAGGATTTTCTATAGCCATGAATGCCAAATTATAAGTTTCACCATTTGATGATCTAAAATCAATATTGCATTCATTTAATTGACTATTTCCTTCATTTAGCAATTCCAATAATTTCCATAATTCATATGCATTAGCAAATTTAGGAATTCTATCAAATAGAATTTTATCTAATGTTTCGTATAAAAATTTAAGTGCATTAGAATTTAAAGAAGTTTTTTGCCCTTTCATGACCTCTATATATCCACCAATATTGTAGGAGAGCAAAACTTTAAGCATCATTCTTTTGCAAAATTTGAATTTTCTTCGGTCATAAAATGACGGTCTATCGGTGAATGCATATTCAATAAATTTTATTATGTAGCTTGTAGAGACCATGATCTATTCTCAGAAGATTAATTCTTTGTTGAGAATACATCGCTCTGATACCAATTGAAATTTCCTACAAGTACTCAAACAAAAAATATAACTATACCCAAAAGGGGGGTGAATTGGATATGTGACAAATATTGTGGAATTTAAAATCTTGTCAATTTATAGCTACTCAGTAAGTAGCTTTACCAATTAAGGTTAGTGTGAAATTTTCTAAATCAATATGTTTTACGAAAGGAAAGTTTCTAAGTGATATGCAAATATAAAATAAAACTTGTGTTAAATAAAATGAGTGAGGAATAGAGGAATTTCACACCGTGATTTATAGTAGTTCGACCAACAATGCCTACGTCCACTCCTCCAAGTTGTGCTTGAAGCTTTCCAATATTTAAAAGTCAATCTACACTTTACACCGCGAGTTTTTCGCGACTCACTCACAAATCAAGAGTTTTGTTCCTACATTCACCCCAAACCTGTACACAAAGAGTTTTATCCCTAGGTTCATTCTTAAACCTTTAATATGAGAGTTTTGTTCTTAGGCTCAATCTAAACCATTTACAACAAAATAACACTTTTGAGTATTCCCACTCAACAAAGGATTTCACAACCACAAGTCTTTAAGATATAAAAGATTTTACAACTCATCTTAGGTACTCACAAAAGATAAATAAGATTAAGGATGTGAGTTGCTAACCCAAGTAAATCCAAGTTCACTAAATGTGTATGAAGATTTAATGTGTGAGCTTTGATTATAAAGATAATGTAAGATAAAGAAGGTCTAATTTTCTCTTTATGTTTTTGTTTCCAAGAAAATATATGAAGATTGTAAAACGTAGCAAAAATGAAATGGGCATTCAATTTATAGTGAAAGTGAAAACTGCCCCAATTCTTTATCTTGAGACCAGTATGCCGATCTATAGTAGCCTGTATATCGGTCATGTAAATTCAAACGACTATATTCAAAATATGATTATTGACCATAAAACACATGACTAACCAGATTACTGAAAGGTATAGAGATCGATATGGACTGGACCGATTCCACTAGCTATAGAAACTCAAGACTGACCAGTATAGAATAACCTGGTTCAAGAGAGCATGCACAACTTCCTAAAACAGATTGTAGAAATATAGGTTTTGAAGATTAAAACATTATGCAAATTACCCAATTACATTTTATGAATGTGTTTGAGTATTATAGCTTAGAATACTTGAATTATCAACTCACTTACATTGAGAGCCCTAAGCTATATGACTTCACTTGATTTCTTCATTTGAGCTCTCGAATCTTCTCATCCATTTAGTTCGACATATTTTTCTAATACTCTTGAATGCGTGTCGAAGTTCTAGCGTTGCATCATCAAAATCCTTCATCAAGTATGATGGCACATAAAGTAGTGATTTTTTATGATTATGCAGTTGGTTGTGCATATATCATTCTCTGTAAAAATACTAACTAAAATATCTTTATGACTTTATCAAATTGAATAAGTGATTCGAATATGATAAAGTAAGGTTGGTGAGATTCATGTTTTGGGAAAAATCAGGAACATGAAACGTGGCTAAACATATTCCAAAGGGGATCCAGATCACTCGTCAAGACCTGATAATATAACCTATTATCAAAGTCTAAGGGCAGAACCTACCATTGGAGTCTGAGTGAAGAATATATCATCAGGATCTTAAGTTCGAACCTCCCTTAGAGCCCAAATTTGGAGCTACTCGATAGGAGTTCCATCTCAGGCTTGGTTCCAACAAAGACAAGAAAAGATCATGCGAAGATTGAGCCCGATATATCAGCTCCTTAATGACACGAATCTGCTTAACAAGGAATGAGACAGCCAATTAATTATTTTCCATTTCTTCAAGCTGGACAGTCATCTATAATGGAGAAGTTCCAAGATTTTAGGGAGTGGACGTGTTAATGGGAAATATGAATGGAATGTAACCGTTGTCCGTTTATTTTCCTTGTAATGTGATATTATAAATAGTGCAAAAAAACCCTAAAGCAAGGGATCGACCTTTTGTTGAATTTTATTATTTGTGAGATTAATTGCACAAATAATTGGTGCCATCTATGGGAATTCAAAGATGAAAAGTTGTTTTCACGATTTCCTGCAATTATTGAATCCAATAAACGAGTCACGATGGCCCCAAGAAATAAAGAGTCTAGAATCTTTATATATGCCGCTCACTAAGAGGGAGAAGAATCCAACCATCTGATACCCTTGGTGGACATCTCGATAATCAGGGACGAAATGATAAAGCAAATAGAAGACCAAATGCAGGACATGAAAAAGCAATTTCAGGAACAGATGCAGGCCATGCAGTAAGAAAACCAAGCGCTCAAAGCTTAGATCAAGGCGGTTGGCCCCAACAAAGGCAAAGGGAAAGTGAAGGAAGTCAAGAACCCTCAGGATGAGAGGCAATGAGAGAAGAACCATGGTGAAATACCCCAAGGAAAGAACCCCATCGGGATTGATGATGCAGGCTCTGATGCAGAGGGCTCTAAGAGTCAAGACCGGATGTAGAGAGATATTGATCATAGAAAAAGAGGAAAATATCTTATGGTGTGTCGTAATATGAAGAACATTCACTAGAATGAGGAATTTATTGATGATAAATTGGTGGTGGCCATAGCACCAAGAATTGGAGGCATTCGGGTGCAGACCGCTACGGACCTGGCTGACATGGCGATCAGGGGGATGTCCACTTCCCCATTCCAGGATTTGATCGAAGAGGAGTTGAAGCCTCGATACTTCACCCTACGCAGCTTCGATAAATATACGGGGAAGTCAGACCCAGTTGCCCACCTGGTCTAGTTTCGACAGAGGCTCCCACTAGAGACCACCAACGAGGCTCTAATATGCAAGATGTTCCTTACCACTCTTGTTGGCAATGCCTTCTCTTATATCCTGCAATTGACATAGAGATCCATCGGGAGTTTCGAAGACTTGAGGGTGAAGGTTCATCGAGCAGTACCACGGTAACCGCTCCACTGAAGTTACTATAGGGGACCCTGCAACTAGAGCAGAGATATGATGAGCCCTCTAGGCAGTACTTACAATGGTTCGTTGACAAGATGAACACTGTTAAAAACCTAGATTCCAAGTTATCAATGGCCTTCTTCATCATAGGATTAGTAAGCGAGTCCTACATTCATAAGGAATTCTTTAAAGCGCCTTCACATGACATGTCAAAAGAACGGGCCAGAGCCGAAGGCCTACTGAAGGTAATGGAGAATAGAAATATAATATCTCAACTTATTGTGATCACAGTGGTATACCAGGGTCACAGCAGCAGCAGAACCAAGATTTAATGAAAAGAAAACCAGAATGAGACAGAAAGAGAGTCGATATTTCAGGAGATACTGAACGGAGGGGAAGATGCAAGTCCGAGCCCAAGCGTACGAGGTGGGAAGACGATGGGATATTATATGAATTCACCATACTACAGAAGTAGATCTTTCACAAAGTCAAAAACCAATGTATGCTCAGATAACCATAGCTGATGAGAGTGATAGAGGAGTACTGAGACAAAGGGTTGTACTGCGAGTTTCACATAGAGGTAGGATACACCACTGCCAGATGTAAAAACCTGTACTGGTAGCTGAAAGCAATTATGAATAAAGACAGACTGTTTAAGTATTTGAAAGGGAAGAGACAACTCGAAGGCGGAGCTCTACCCTAGGAAGTCAACTACCAGCAGCATCAGAGCCAAAGAAGCACTCAGTAAGGATCTAAAGAAACACTGAGTAGTACCTCGGGAGGTGTATGGAGCTGACTCATATTTCCTGTGTAAAGGTGGACCTGTCCGAATAAGGACATTGGAAACAGTACAGATTAGAACGCCGACTCGCAAAAAATGAGGACTAGTTGAGGGCCCTCAGATTTCAAGTGAACTACTTCAGGTTTGGAGCATGACCAAATACCTACTCAGCACTGATCTCATTCACAGATAGAGACATAGACATGCTGAGGTTGGCGCACTTGGATCCACTAGTAATCAGATTGAGCATAGTATATGCAATGGTGTCCCACATATTGGTAGATGGATGGAGCAGTTTAGACATCATCTTTTGGGAAGAATTTTGACAGATGAGTAGATCAAAGCCTCATATCACCCACCTTGAAACTAGTTTTAGCATTCAACAATGCGAAGGTGAAGGCCCTAGAGACAATAACACTACCAATGTATGCTCCGAAGAGGGTAATTGTGGTTGAATTTTTGATCATCAACGCTATGTCCCCGGTGAATGTGATTATGGATCGCAAATGGATCTATGCGGTGAAGGGTATGTGTGGGACACAGGAACTGGACGACGCATGTTGTCCCGAGCTCGCGGCCTGATCGGGAGTACGGAGTAGCCACGGGGGACTAAACCGGAGAATAATGGAGTCGCCACCCGATGTGAACCAGGAAAATGAGATTTAAGGCCGCACTCACCCCTCGCAAGGGAAGACCTCAAACCGTTGGGTTCGGAATGGTCCCTTACTCATGCCACTTGTAATGAAAGGATTTATGTAATAATTTAATTAGGCTTAAGTAGCACTTATTTCCAAGAGTATCATGCTTCTAAATTCACATGTACAAAATAAAACTTACACATATATTTCACATCTAAGATTGCATGCTTGGAAGTACATCAAAGGAGCGACAAACATACAACTTCATTGGCATATTGTATTCAAGAAAACACAAGCACACATACTAACCACACAAGCACACATGTGAGCACCTTCTCAAGTGGTACGTGGAATTGTATCCCAAGTACAGACCATACTACCGTCCATTCGGAATCGGCTACGGAATTTATGTCTGGGTTTCCATCCGATATACCACAAGAAATAATACTCAAATGTTATCATGACATAGGTATATGAATTATAATATATTAAACACATTGTATTCATACATGTGGGGATAGCTACTAGGAAAACTATGTATGAAATCTGATGAAAAGGACTCAGTTTAGTAGGTGCGCGTTCGCGTAGCGTTTGAAAACATGTTCGAACGGTAAATAGAAGGTTCGCGTTCGTATAGCGTTCGATAACACATTCGAACGGAACCAGACCTGATGCATGATGAGACTAAGAAAGTGCGTGTGCGTTCAAGAACGTGTTCGAATGGTAAACAGAAGGTTCGCATTCGTGTAGCATTCAACCGAACACACATCAACCGGCGCGGCAAAGCATCGTGGTAAATGGCTTTAACCCCTCCCCATAGGGGATCTTTCATTGCACTTACTAAGCCCATGCGCTCGATTGAATCATGCATACAAAGAATTAAAAAAACAATAATATCAAACGTAGTATGCCCGATTGAACGTATCTTGCATTCAACCGAACACACATCAACCGGCGCGGCAAAGCATCGTGGTAAAGGGCTTTAACCCCTCCCCGTAGGGGATCTTTCATTCCACTTACTAAGCCCATACGCTCGATTGAATCACGCATACAAAGAATTAAAAAAACAATAATATCAAACGTAGTATGCCCGATTGAACGTATCTTGCATTCAACCGAACACACATCAACCGGCGCTGCGAAGCATCATGGTAAAGGGCTTTAACCCCTCCCCATAGGGGATCTTTCATTCCACTTACTAAGCCCATGCGCTCGATCGAATCACGCATACAAAGAATTAAAAAAACAATAATATATAACGTAGTATGCCCGATTGAACGTATCTTGCATTCAATCGAACACACATCAACCGGCGCGGTGAAGCATCATGGTAAAGGGCATTAACCCCTCCCCATATGGGATCTTTCATTCCACTTACTAAGCCCATACGCTCGATCGAATCATACATAAATAAGCAACATGCAGAATTCAAGTGACGAAAATAAATAAATAAATCAAAGCAACATGAAACAAAAGAATGTGCCATTTACTCAAGCGGTACGTGGAGTTGTATCCCAAGTACAGACCGCACTAACGTCCATTTGGATTCGGCTACGGAATTTACGTCTGGGTTTCCATCCTATATACCGTAAGAGACGACACTCTTTCATTCATCCAATACCCACAACACGCATCATACACACACAAGATTCAACAAATAATTAAAATACAGTTAAAATAAATAACAAAAATCAAATAAAGATGAGTGTGGAAAGTACCCTCAGGTCTAACCTTTTTGCCAACTTTCGGCTTGCGTTTCACGGATGTCGGAAAGGGTACAGCTCCTCAACTTCTCTGGTTCACTGGTTTAACGCCCTAGCTCACTGTTTTGCTGTTTTACTTGCCGTTCGGTCTCCGTTCTGCTGCTGTTCGGTCTCCGTTCTGCTGCTGTTCGGTCTCTGCTTTGCTACTCACTGTTCAGGTCACCTGTTTTGACGTTTCATGAACTGTTTCGAGTGTTTTTCGTGGTTTTTTTAGTGTAGTTTTGTGTGGTTATTTCAAGGATTATAAGTGCAGTTTATGTTACGGTTTTAAGGGATTTTAGGGACTATTTTGGGAGTGGTTTGGGCTGCTATCCAGGCGTGTTTCAAGGGCTGTTTGGGGTGTGTTTGGGCTGCTGTTTGGAGGCATATTTTCGGTGATGGAGGGCTGCTGTATAGGGGAGATTTTCGGTGATGGGTATAGGTTTAGGAGGGTGCTGTTTTCGGTTATGGAGTGGAGGAGATGAGGGGAATGGTTTGTGTTCTTCCTGTTGCTATTGCCATGAGTGGCTAAGGTTCTTTGTGTTGTGATTTTTGTGTGAGTTATCTGTATGAGCTAGAGCCTGCATGTCTTGGTTATGGGTTGTTTATATAGAGAAGGGCTAGGGTTTCACCTTGTCTCACAAGGAAGGGATTTTGGCATTAAAGAGAGATATGATTTGGTGTTAGACAAGGAAAGCAAGGGATTTGATGGGGGACAAAATTTGGCTAGATTAGGAATGCAAAATATTTAATTTGTTATGATTGATTTTAATTAGGCATGACATCTTTTTAATTTAGTATGTGATTTTGTTTGGTTAGGAAGTTAATATATTTGATTTATCTTTATTTAATTGGTAAATGGTTTAAATATTTTATTTAATATTTAATTTAATTTCCCATGTGTTTTAAATGTGTTTTATTAATTGGGATGTGTTTTATGGGCTTTGGGGGGCTAATTGGGCTGGGGTGCGAGGCTAGCAGCAAAACCAGAAACACCGACGTCGTTCGAACGCCAATTAGAACGCTACACGAACGTCCGCAATCTGCCTGACGTTCGAACTAAGTAACGAACGCAGCACTAACGAAGACACTGAACTTGTGAAATGAACTTGATGACGTACTTATTCTAAATTTCCCCTTCCGACCTCCGTTTCCCGCAATATCCTTAGCTAAAAAGGTAGTGCCTCCAACTGAGACTCATTATCGGGTTTCACATGCGAAAATACGATGCCTACAGTCGCCCCCACTTTGATGGGACTTGTGCAGTGTGTGACTTTGAACAATCCTATCAAAGTTATGTAATGCATTTTCACTTACCTGGCTCGGCTGCTGCCTCGAGCTGAGTTGGTACTGCAGCGGACCTCGATCCTGGGACGCGTCCCAATAATTGCAACTGACAACGGGGGCACCTCGACCTCCCTGGGCACCTCGACCCAATACCGCTGACAATAGGGACCTCGCCCTCGAACTGATGATGTAGGGGACCTCGACCCTGGGTACCTTGACCGGAACTACAACTGACAACGGGGGCACCTCGACCCTGGGCACCTCGACCCAACACCGCTGACTATAGGGACTTCGCCCTCAAACTGATGATGTAGTGGGTACCTCGACCCTGAGCACCTCGACCCAGAACTACAACTGACAACGGGGGCACCTCGACCCTGGGCACCTCGACCCAACACCACTGACTATAGGGACATCGCCCTCGAACTGATGATGTAGTGGGTACCTCGACCCTGGGCACCTCGACCCAGAACCACAACTGACAACGAGGGCACCTCGACCCTGGGCACCTCGACCCAACACCCGCTGACCATAGGGACCTCGCCCTCAAACTGATGATGTAGTGGGTACCTCCACCCTGGGCACATCGACCCGGAACTACAACTGACAATGGGGGCCTCGCCCTCAAGCTGATATGGGCCTCGTCCTCGAGCCGACATGATATGGGACTCGCCCCTTGGGACTCATCCCAAAAACTGAAATTGCGTTGACGCTGCTTGGCTCATTTCTGCCGCTTTCTCCTTTCTTCGAACCTGCGAACACAAAACGAAAACAAACACGAAGAGAATGCAATGTTACGTGGATGCATGAATGATTTTCTTATTCCGTTGGGTTAGGTCTTCTGCTAATTCCCGTGGTGACTGCTCGGTCTTCTCCCCCTCAGGCAAAGTATTGCTTCAATCTGTCTACGTTGATCGGCTCGGTGAACTCGTTTCCTTCCAAGTCTGATAACCTCACTGCCTCATTTCCCATTACCTTCTGCACTATGTAAGGTCCTTCCCAGTTAGGTCTGAATTTCCCTCTCGGATCCATCGTCGACGGCTTCGACTGCTTAAGTACCAAATCACCCTTTCTGATCTTGGTAGGACGCACTTTCTTGTTGAATGCCCGGGCTAGTCTCTTCTGATACAACTGCATGTGATACAAAGACTTCGTTCTCTTCTCGTCCAATAGTGCTAACTGATCAAACCTCTGTGCGGCCCAATCCTGTTCCGGTAATTCTGCCTCTGTTAATACCCTCATAGACTGTATTTCCACTTCTACCGGCAATACTGCTTCCATTCCAGAGACCAAAGAGTAAGGTGTGGCCCATGTTGCTGTTCTTACTGATGTTCTGTACCCCCACAAAGCATACGGTAATTTCTCGGCCCAATCTCTGCAATTTTCTGTCATCTTGGCTAAAATTGTTTTTATAGTCTTGTTGGCTGCCTCAACTGCCCCATTTGCCTGCGGCCTGTACGGTGACGACTTGTGGTGGCCTATCCCATACCTCTATAACATTGCCTTCGTCTCTCCTTGAAACTGGACCCCGTTGTCTGTCACTACATGATGCGCATACCATACCGACAAATGAGGTTCCGAGCTACAAACTTTGCCATCTACTTTGCTGTAACATTACAGAATGATTCGGCTTCCACCCACTTCGAGAAGTACTCTACTGCCACTACTATGAAGCGATGCACATTTGATGCATTCGGTCGAATTTCCCCAATCATATCAATCCCCCATGCTGAGAAAGGCCACGGCTTTGACAACCCGTGCAATTCTCTGTGCGGTAAGTGATTCAAATTACCATGTGCTTGACGGTCATGACAGTGGTTCACCATCTTCGCGCAATCTGTTTCCATGGTTGACCAATAAAAACCTTGTCTCTCTATCTTGCGGGACAGATTCAACTCGTTCATGTGCGGACCACATACCCCGGCGTGTATTTCTTCCATTACATGCTGTGCTTCTTCTTTTCTCAAACACTTCAATTGAATATTGTTTGCTTGCCTCTTGTACAGTTCCCCTTTCAAAGTCACATACTGGGAAGCTAACTTCTGGATGGCTATTCTGTCTTTTCTGCCTGCCCCTTCCGGGAGTTCACCATGTTCCAGATACCTCTGAATGTCATAATACCAAGGTTTACCGTCGTCGACCTCAACTTCCAGAATTCATTCTATCTCATGAACAGGTTTGCTTGCTGTTGTCAGTATCAACGGTCTCATCACTAACTTTTCTGGATTTTCCCAAGTCGCTGCAAGTGTAGCCAATGCATCTGCCATCTGATTCTCTTCTCTTGGTAAGTGCTGAAATTTACACTCGGGGATAACCTGTGCCAACTTTCTGAGGTGAAAAAGGTAAGGCTTCAACCGTTCTTCTTTCAATTCCCATTCTCCTCGCATCTGCTGGACTACCAACATAGAATCTCCGTAGACTTCCACACTCCCGGCCTTCAAGGCTATCAATGCTGTCAAACCAAAAGCACATGCTTCATACTCGGCCATGTTATTAGTCACTCTGAATGTCAACCTCTTGGCTAAAGGCAAAGTCTCTCCTTCAGGGGTCACTATCACGATCTCAATTCCGGCTCCCTTGTAATTCATTGCTCCATCGAAAAACATCTTCCATTTCTGAACTGTTATCGCTTGGATCTCTTCATCTGGAAATTCAAACTTATACTGATCCCCCTCAACAGGTTGCAATGCCAGAAACTCTGCTACTGCTCGCCCTTTGATCACTTTGGAGGTAAGATACTCAATGTCAAACTCTATCAGCAATACCAACCATCTGCCCATTTTCCCACTAGTGAAGGCACCGAATGAAGATACTTCAGAGGATTCTCCTTTGCCACTACCTAGATCTTGTATGACTGGGAAATATGTCGCAACTTTCTGGAAGCCCATACCACTGCAAGACAGATCTTCTCAACCTCCTGATATCGAGCCTCATACGGGAGCATCTTCTTACTCGGATAGTAAACGGCATGTTCTACCCCTATCTCATCTGCCTGTACCATCATTGCCCCCAGTGCTTCTGATTCTATAGCCAAATACAATATCAAAGGTCTGCCCGTCTCGGAGGTTTCAATACAGGTGGCTTTACCAAGTATTCTCTGATCTTTCTGTCGAAGGCGGTCTGACACTGTTCATTCCATCTCACTGGCTGATCTTTTCTCAACAGTTTGAAGATAGGCTCACATACCGATGTCAACTTGGCAATGAACCGACTGATGTACTGAATCTTCCCCAAGAATGCTTTGACTTCTTTTTCTGTCTTGGTGCAGGCATTTCTGTGATTGCCTTGATCTTTTCGGAGTCTACCTCTATTCCGCCCATTCCCACTGTATGATCAAGCAATTTCCCTGATGTCACCCCAAACACACATTTCTTAGGGTTTAGCCGTAGGTTGTATCTGTCAACTCTCTAAAGAAACCTTTCCAGTGCTTCAATATGCCCAACCCTTGTCTCTGATTTCACCATCATGTCATCTACATACACCTCAATCTCTTTGTGCATCAAGTGGTGGAAAAGTGTAGTGGCCATCCGCTGATAGGTAGCCCCCGCATTCTTAAGCCCAAACGGCATAACTTGTAACAATAAGTAACCCCACAGTAACAATGCAGTCTTGTGTTTGTCTTCCTCAGCCATGAGAACCTGATTGTAACCTGAAAACCCATCTGTAAATGAATACAGCGGATAAAGCCGCGCTATCAACCAGAACATCTATATGCGGCAAAGGAAAATCATATTTCGGACAAGCTTTGTTGAGATCTCTGTAGTCTACACACATTCTGACCTTCCCATCTTTCTTCGGCACCGGTACTATATTAGCCAACCATTCAGGATACTTTACTACTTCCAGGAACCCCACATCTATCTGTTTCTTAACTTCCTCTCTGACTTTCTCAGCCCATTCTGGTCTCATCCATCGGAGTTTCTGTTTTATTGGTCTCATATTCGGATAAGTTGGTATTGTGTGCTGGGCAATATTTCTGTCTACCCCAGGCATGTCCACATAGGACCAAGAAAATACTTTGGCATATCTGACCAACACTTCTTCTAGTTTCTCCCTCTCTTCGGAGGTTACTCACTTGCAATCAGAATTTCCTTGGGGTTCTCAAGTGTACCCAAGTTAAATGCAATAGTTCTGGCTGAACTGATGTCAATATGCTTGATTCGTGTAGTGTAAATGGAAATGACTCAGGCAAGTAGCAAAAGAGATGTCTTTATTATTGGATAATGCGGAAGTACATTCAAACAAATCAGGAAGGTAAATGTCTTCATCATCTATAGACACTTCTTCATCTGCAATCAGATCTTCCTCAGGCTTTTCGTCCTCTCCCAGAGTCAGGCTCTCCAACTTCATCAGTTCTTCCTCCCAATTCTCTTCTTCTTTCTCCACAATTTCTTGAACTATCAGCTTCTTACCCAACATATCCTGGAAGATCTCAAACCCAGGTACCACAATTCCATTAACTTCCACAGGCTCAGGCTCCCCTTGATATCCTGAAACTTTCACAAAACATTCCATCAGCTTCAGGCCATTTTTCTTGACCTTTGGCTTTTCTTCATCAGACTTGTACCCCTAACCCTTCCGAGTAGTCTGTCCTCTGAAATCTGGCAATTTTGAACCTTTACCCGGCTCAAACTTCATTTTCTCCATAATCCTAGCCACCCTAGGATCCACCCACTCCTCAAAAGTAGCTGACACATGAAACCTCATGAAAGGTTGTATCTCCAAGGCAGCCACGACATTATCTAAATCAACCCGGATGGTGACAACTTCTCCCTCATACAGGAACTTGATCATCTGATGCAAAGTGGAAGGCACGCCCCCAAGTTTGTGAAACCAAGGCCTTCCCAACAAAAAGGCAAAGTAGCCAGGATGTCCAGTACTGTGAACTTGACCTCATCTTCAATCGGTCCTACTTGACCATAGCCACAAAGGTACCCTCAACTCTCTTTTACTGTCATCATAAGCCTTATAGTCATACTGGAGGGGTCCAAGTCTGTTTGCTTTCATACCCAATCTCGCCAGAATTTTCAGCAGGCACACATTGATGGATGAACCGTCATCCACCATTACACATGAAGTTCTCTGCCCCTCACCTCGGCCCTGATAAATAGAGGCCTGTTATGATTTCTCCCCTCCGCCGGGAGTTCATCCTCAGAAAAAGATATCTGCAAAGCTTCCTTCTGAACCGACCCAACAAACATTGCAGGGTTGGCGTCTTCCGGTACCACAATCTTGCTCAAGGCCTCAACCATAGCCTGCCTATGCTCCTGAGATGCACATAACAGTTCCCAGATACTCACTTGTGCTCTAGTCTTCCTCAATTGCCTTAGCACTATATCCCCCCTCAGTATTTTCTGCAGTCTCAACCACTTCTCTACCATCTGTCAAAACTTCCTTACCCTTTCCCCGCCATATCATTGTAGAAACGACACTGCGCGTCATTCCCCTTACTTCTTCCTCATCACTGCTAGAGAAATCAAGCCAAAATTTTTTCCCTGCTCAAACTCATCTTCACTAGTACTATCCCAGATTCCCAGGCAAAAGGCTTGAGGGTGAAGGATTTCAGGACAAGGTCTTCTGGGAGGCCAGAATTGATCATATAGGCTGGTGGTGGTACGGCACGGTAGTTGGGTAAGGGGTTTCTGTGTGTGTCTGGCTGTTCTGTTTCTGGGTCAGGTATTTTCTTGGAGTCTATCAGGTCGGATTTCATGTCGGAGTCAGGCGCAGTTGTCGGTGTCATGGCCCTTTTGTTGGTGAAAGTGACAGTAAAGGCTTAGGTTATAATGTGATGGTAGGGGATTGGGTAATGGTTTGGCTTTCAAGGGTTAAGAGCCCTTGCCTCTTCAATTTCTCTAGCACCTTGGACAGGGGCCTTCCCAAGTTGGAAAAATGCCGGTTCCGGATAGCGGCAATCTCAGCAGAAACGGGTTTGCTCCCGATGTTCCCCCAATGGGCCTCCTGTTCAGACCATAGAATTTAATTCTCGGCTCTTCTTCCTCAATATCCATGACAGTCTCCCTCAACTGCCGAAAGTTTGTAATCATGGAGGTCATCCTCCTCAACTTGCTGTAAATAGAGGGCATGGTGCCCTTGATAATCATTTTAATCTGGTCCTTCTCTGAGGCCTAGTCTGCATCTTCAATAACTGACCTCTCCACCGGTCCACATACTCCTTAAAACTCTCCTCCGCTTTCTGCTTAACATTCTCCAGATCACGGAGTGATAGATCGATCTCTAAGCCAGTGACATACTGCTTCAGGAAAGCATCGGCCAACTCCCTCCAATATTCCTTCACTTTCTTCTCCAAACTGTGGTACCATACCACGGGAGCTCCTTCAAGCGACATTCCAAACATTTTTTGCACTTGGCGCTGAGATAAACCAACTGAACTCATGACTGATACAAACTGTCGGAGATGCACCCTTGGATCCCCATTCCCGTTAAACTTAGCCATATCAGGCATCTTGAACTGTGCCGGCAACTGTTCCTCGAAAGTCAGTGTGTCATAATCCAGCAAATCCTCATTCTTACCCCTCATCTTGCGGTAACCGACTCAACCTGATCCCGAAGTTTCCGTAACTCTGCCTGAGACCCAGATACTCTGCCTGCTGCATACTCTGCCATACCATCATCAAAAGTGGGGATATCATCCCCCAACCCATTCGGAGGCTCCTCACGCCTCACATTCTCAAAATTCCCCCAGCACGGGGCACGGCCATACCCCCAGCCACAGCAGTAGTCAAAGCTTGCAACTGTTCAGTGACCTTGGCGAGACTGTTCTCTAACTGATCCATTCGGGATACCTCATTACCAGATTCACTCATGACTGTTATTGTTCTTTTAATGAGCCTTGTCCCTTCTCTAACCCAAACGGTATCTATGATGTCTTTTTGAGACATAGAGGGTGTTAACATGATATATGTATGCATGAGGTGCATGAGATGCATTAACATATATAACATATAAATCAATTAAAATTTTCAAACAAATCGGCCCGTTACCATTTTATAATCTTTCGGGATAATTGTCACAGGAGTGAACCCATCCCAGTTTAAATGGCCCAACGAGTTCACAACTTATGACAAGAAGCCCAACTAAATCCAAATGGTAATGTTCCGAACACAAGCACAAAGTGGCCCATCAACACTTAGACGCCTTTGGCCCAATAGTTATGAAATACGTTCTTGTCCCAGTTTAAATGGCCCAACAAGCCCATATCCCATGAAAAATGGTCCAAATGGATCCAAACGACGATGTTCCCAACACAAGCATAGAAAAAGATAATGCAAACATAACGTAATAATTTCTACATAATGGCCCATCAATTTTCAGAAGCTTCGGGCCTAATAGTCATAAGGTACGAAATCGCCCCAGTTTAAATGGCCCAGCAAGTCCGCATTTCTGACAATAGTCCAACTGCATCCAAATGAGGATGGTCCACAAGCACATATCAAGGAAATAATTGTTACTTTAGCCAACCCGGTCTATGGGTGGGTTAGCAAGAGTATAGACAAAGGCTCTCACCGGTGAAGGATTGCCCACAACTAGGTCTCCCCACTCAAGGGTTCGAGCAACCAAGTGAGCGCACCCTTTTTTATACACTAAGGTACGTGCCAATGAGCTATGGTGTGTGACGGACTGTTAAATGGATTTCCCGTTGTAGATTCCCCAGAGGGAAGGTGGAGCGAGGCTCACTTAAATACACAAGCCTCTTAGGCTCTTATCGCTTGGTGTCAGGAATAAACAACGAGTCCTCCAAATTAGTCCATCACAATAGGCTACGAGTAGATGGCTATCTAAGTGCCTTCACAGCAGCTTTTCCTTCTAGAAAGGTAGTGAATGAAGGAAGACACCAAACCATTACCTAGCCTCAAAATGCCTTTGATTAAACCCTCACTTTATCCACTATAGACACGGTCAATTAAAACATAAATCCAAACATCACAAGACAATATTTCGGGGCCGATTCTCTATCCCCAGTGGAGTCGCCAGACTGTAGGACACAGGAACTGGACGATGCATGCTATCCCGGGCTCGCGGCCCGGTCGGGAGTACGGAGTAGCCACGGGGGACTAAACCGGAGAATAATGGAGTCGCCACCCGATGTGAACCGGGAAAATGAGATTTAAGGCCGTACTCACCCCTCGCAAGGGAAGACCTCAAACCGTTGGGTTCGAAATGGTCCCTTACTCATGCCACTTGTAATGAAAGGATTTATGTAATAATTTAATCAGGCTTAAGTAGCACTTATTTCCAAGAGTATCATGCTTCTAAATTCACATGTACAAAATAAAACTTACACATATATTTCACATCTAAGATTGCATGCTTGGAAGTACATCAAAGGAGCGATAAACATACAACTTCATTGGCATATTGTATTCAAGAAAACACAAGCACATATACTAACCACACAAGCACACATGTCAGCACATTCTCAAGTGGTACGTGGAATTGTATCCCAAGTACAGACCGTACTACCGTCCATTCGGAATCGGCTACGGAATTTATGTTTGGGTTTCTATCCGATATACCACAAGAAATAATACTCAAATGTTATCATGACATAGGTATATGAATTATAATACATTAAACACATTGTATTCATACATGTGGGGATAGCTACTAGGAAAACTATGTATGAAATCTGATGAAAAGGACTCAGTTCAGTGGGTGCGCGTTCGCGTAGCGTTTGAAAATGCGTTCGAACAGTAAACAGAAGGTTCGCGTTCATGTAGCGTTCGAGAACGCGTTCGAACGAACCACCAGACCTGATGCATGATAAGACTAATAAAGTGCGTGTGCGTTCGCGTAGCGTTCGAGAACGCGTTCGAACGGTAAACAGAAGGTTCGCGTTCGTGTAGCGTTCGAGAACGCGTTCGAACGGAACCAGACCTGATGTATGATGAGACTAAGAAAGTGCGTGTGCGTTTGCGTAGCATTCGAGAACGCATTCGAACGGTAAACAGAAGGTTCGCGTTCGTGTAGCGTTCGAGAACGCGTTTGAACGGAACCAGACCTGATGCATGCAACACAAAGAATAAAGACAACAATGTCAAGCTCAGTATGTCCGATTAAACGTATCTTGCATTCAACCGAACAGACATCAACCGGCGCGGCAAAGCATCGTGGTAAAGGGCTTTAACCCCTCCCCATAGGGGATCTTTCATTGCACTTACTAAGCCCATGCGCTCGATTGAATCACGCATACAAAGAATTAAAAAAACAATAATATCAGACTTAGTATGCCCGATTGAACGTATCTTGCATTCAACCGAACACACATCAACCGACGCGGCAAAGCATCTGTGGTAAATGGGCTTTAACCCCTCCCCTAGGGGATCTTTCATTGCACTTACTAAGCCCATGCGCTCGATTGAATCATGCATACAAAGAATTAAAAAAACATAATATCAAACGTAGTATGCCCGATTGAACGTATCTTGCATTCAACCGAACACACATCAACCGCACTGCGAAGCATCGTGGTAAAGGGCTTTAACCCCCCCCATAGGGGATCTTTCATTCCACTTACTAAGCCCATGCGCTCGATCGAATCACGCATACAAAAATTAAAAAAACAATAATATCTAACGATATGCCCGATTGAAGCGTTACTTGCATTCAATCGAACACACACCGTCCGGATTCGCGGAATTTACGTCTGGGTTTCCATCCTATATACCGCAAGAGACGACACTCTTTCATTCATCCAATACCCACAACACGCATCATACACACACAAGATTCAACAAATAATTAAAATACAGTTAAAATAAATGAAAAATCAAATAAAGATGAGTGTGGAAAGTACCCTCAGGTCTAACCTTTTTGCCAACTTTCGAGCTTGCGTTTCACGGACGTCGGAAAGGGTACAGCTCCTCAACTTCTCCGGTTCACTGGTTTAACGCCCTAGCTCACTGTTTTGCTGTTTTGCTTGCCGTTGGTCTCCGTTCTGCCGCTGTTCGGTCTCCGTTCTGCTGCTGTTCGGTCTCTGCTTTGCTACTCATTGTTCAGGTCACCTGTTTTGACGTTTCAACGAACTGTTTCGAGTGTTTTTCACAGTTTTTTTAGTGTAGTTTTGTGTGGTTATTTCAAGGATTATAAGTGCAGTTTATGTTACCTGTTAAGGGATTTTAGGGACTGTTTTGGGAGTGGTTTGGGCTGCTGTCCAGGCGTGTTTCAAGGGCTGTTTGGGGTGTGTTTGGGCTGCTGTTTGGAGGTATATTTTCGGTGATGGAGGGCTGTTGTATGGGGGAGATTTTCGGTGATGGGTAGAGGCTTAGGAGGGTGCTGTTTTCGGTTATGGAGTGGAGGAGATGAGGGGAATGGTTTGTGTTCTTCCTGTTGCTATTGCCGTGAGTGGCTAAGGTTCTTTGTGTTGTGATTTTTGTGTGAGTTATCTGTATGAGCTAGAGCCTGCATGTCTTGGTTAGGGGTTGTTTATATAGAGAAGGGCTAGGGTTTCACCTTGTCTCACAAGGAAGGGATTTTGGCATTAAAGAGAGATATGATTTGGTGTTAGACAAGGAAAGCAAGGGATTTGATGGGGGACAAAATTTGGCTAGATTAGGAATGCAAAATATTTAATTTGTTATGATTGATTTTAATTAGGCATGACATCTTTTTAATTTAGTATGTGATTTTGTTTGGTTATGAAGTTAATATATTTGATTTATCTTTATTAGGTATGATTATATTTTATGTTTTATTTAATTGGTAAATGGTTTAAATATTTTATTTAATATTTAATTTAATTTCCCATGTGTTTTAAATGTGTTTTATTAATTGGGATGTGTTTTATAGGCTTTGGGGGGCTAATTGGGCTGGGGTGCGAGGCTAGCAGCAAAACCAGAAACACCGACGCCGTTCGAACGCCAATTAGAACGCTACACGAACGTCCGCAATCTGCCTGACGTTCGAACTAAGTAACGAACGCAGCACTAACGAAGACAGTGAACTTGTGAAATGAACTTGATGACGTACTTATTCTGAATTTCCCCTTCCGACCTCCGTTTCTCGCAATATCCTTAGCTAAAAAGGTAGTGCCTCCAACTGAGACTCATCATCGGGTTTCACATGCGAAAATGCGATGCCTACAGTATGGTATCAACCATGCACTAAGTAATGAGATGCCAGTCCCCGAACGGGCTGTATACTATCAATATCAAGGGTAATCCTTCTCAGGCCAGCTGATGCTACAATATTAGTTCATGAGCGTGCCCAGGATGGCAGAAATGGAGATACAAAGGTCCAGCGAGACAATAGGATCTATAGAAGCTGACAAATAGCAATCGTAAGACTACCTCCTAGCTTACCTAAAACCCCTATAGGATGAGTTGGACAGGCCAGAAACTACCATCGAGAATCTGGAGGAGGTGGTTTTGGATGAGGCAGAGCCGGAGAATAAGGTGCTTGTATGAGCCTTACTGTCAGTATAGGAAAAAAATGAGATAGTAGGGATGCTCAGGAGGAACAAAGATATGTTCGTTTGGACATATACAGATATGACAAGGGTAGAAAAGATTTTAGGATCACATTGTCTCAACATTGATTCGAAGTCCCTATTGGTTAAACAGAAACAGAAGCAGTTCGCCCTAAAGAGGAAGAGGATCATCAGTGAAGACGCGGACATTCTTCTAAAAATATGAGCCATAGAACCCTGCCAAAACCCTGAATGAGTATCTAATGTGAAAAGAATGGAAAAGAGAGAGTCTACATCCATTTCACCAACCTTAATAATATATGCCCAAATGATAGCTACCCTATACCAAAGATAGACCAGTTGGTAGATGCAACCGTATAGTATGGGAGAATAAGCTTCTTGGATGCGTACTCGGGTTATAATCAGATCCATATGAATGAGAGAGACATGATACACATTGTATTCATCACCAAAAGAGGGATGTTCAGCTATAAGGTGATGTCATTTGGATTGAAAAACATTGGAGCCACTTATCATAGGTTAATCAACAAAATATTCCAAGGCCTGGTCGGACAGATGGTTGACGCTTACATATACGATACGGTGATAAAGATCTCTGGGACCTGGAAGAGTATTTTGATGTATTCAAAAGATAACAAATGAAGCTCAATCCCCTTAAAATGTGCATTAGGGGTATCAATGGGGCCGTTCCTAGGCTATATTATGAGTATGAAGGGGATCGAAACCAGCCCGACTCAGCTTCAGACCATATCGGTGATTGAGGAGCCCCACACAGTCCGAGAGGTTCAGAGTCTAACATGAAAAGTAGCAGTCTTGAGCCAATTTTGTCTAAATTGTCTGATATATGCAAGTCTTTCTTCAACAACATCAAGCAATCAAAGAACAGGCGTGGGGAAAAGAACAGAGTCAGACCTTGAAAGAAATCAAGTCATATATGAGTAGAGCCCCCACACTTACAGCACCGGTCGAGGGAGGGGACTTGTATCTATACATAGTCATGTCAGAAGTAGTTGTGAGCGTAGTGCTGGTCAAAAAAAAGAAGCAACAACCCATGTATTACACAAGTAAGATGCTGTCAGACACTGAAACTCAGTATAGTATGATTTAGAATATAGTATTGGCTTTGGTGATAGCAAAGAAAAAGCTACGGCATAATTTCTAGTCCCATACTATAATTATGGTGACCAACTGTCCAATCAGGCAGGTAGTTTCTAAGCTGGACTTATCAGGAAGACTCACCAAGTCGGCAAATGACATCCGATATGCACTGAAGACATCAAGGAAATGGTAGGCAATAGCTGATTTCCTAGTCGAGATTCAAAGTTTCGAACCCATTGAGAATGACAAAATGACTCAACCCGAAGATGTTGCTCAATGGACCTTACACACCGTATGAGCTGCGAATAAAAGATGGGTTGGATTAGAAGTTATGATCGAGTCAGACTCAGGAGTGCTCATTGAAGAAGTTCTCAAGGTCTCCGACGCTTCCACCAACAACGAAGCAGAATACGAGGCTCTAATGTATGGGTTGGATTTAGCTGCCATGATAGGAATAAAAATATTGAAGGTGAACCTTGAATCTGAGCTAGTGTCAAGACATCTGGATTGGAGGTTCGAGGCAATGACCCCAGAATGCACGAGTATGTATGGAGGGTGAGTAAAGCATTGGAGAAGTTTACGATGGTTAAGGTACAAGCCATCAAAATAGAACTAAATGTCTGAGCCGACGGTCTGGCAAAGAAGGCAATAGCAGGGGAACATCAAAGAGAAAGTCGAGTATCAATACCTGAAATTGAAAGACTCGAAATGTCAGACTCTGACGTAATAGATCCTTCAACGTCAAACCCAAAACAATCAAGCCAAGGTCTAGCAGAACCCAGGGGACCAGAAGCAGAGAATGTACAAATGATAGAAGAAAACACTAGTAGCTAGATAGACCCAATCATAGACTACTTAGAAAATGGAACACAAACACAAGATAGAGGCGAAGCCTGAAGGTTTAGACTTAAGGCAGTCAAATACGTAATGAAATAAGGGGAATTGTTCAGAAGATCATTCGATGAGCCACTCATGTGGTGCGTGAGAGAGAAAGATAATGAGTATGTGCCACAGTAGGTGCACGCATGGCATGTGTCAATCATTCATGTGGCAGAAGCTTAGTATATCAAATCCTCACCGTTGGATATTACTAGTCGTACCCGATGGAGAGTGCAAAACAATTTGCACGACGATGTGAGAAGTGTCAGAAGCACGTACCCACAATACATCAACCCTCTGGATTACTGAATTCTATAGAAGCACGTACCCACAATACATCAACCCTCTGAATTACTGAATTCTATAGTCAGCCCCAAACCCTTCGCACGTTGGGGCTTAGACATCATTGGGAAACTCCCGGTGGAAAAAAGGGAAACTGCTTCGTTTTGGTGGCCACAGATTACCAATTAGGTAGAATTTGAGCCACACACTAAGGTCACCCAAAACAACATGATCGCTTTCTTTTGGAAACACATAATATACAGGTTCGGCATCCCCCAAGCCCTGACAATAGACAACGACACTCAGCTCAATAATCCCAGAATCACCAACTTAAGTGAACAATACGGGATTATAGTCTGCTTCTCCCTAGTATTTTATCGGTAAGCTAATGAAACGGCAGAACAAAACGATTGTTAACCATCTCAGATGAAACCTAGATGAAAATAAAGGAAAGTAGCTGGAAGAACTACCAAAAGTACTATGGGCATAAAGAACCATACGAAAATAGGAAACATGGGAAACACCATCGCTTTGGTGTATGGCTCAGAGGTTGTGATACCAATAGAGGCTGGGTTGCCCACCTTAAAAACTCTTGTCGCCGAGCATGAAAAAAGAACCAGGAACAAATGATGAGGATCCTGGACTTATTAGTCGAAGTCAAAGAGTGGGCACAGATCTGAAGAGTGGTATGCCAATATAGAACAATGCCATACTTCAACAAGAAAGTGGGGATCATGAGATTTAGAGTGGGGGAGTGGGTGCTCCGGAAAATCCTAAAGGTCCAACAAGAGGGAAAACTCGAAGAACAATAGGAAGAACCATTCGAGATCAGTGAGGATCTCAATAATGGAACCTATAAGCTCATGAATGTAAGAAATATGAAGGCAGTGCCTAGAACATGGATTGCACAAATGCTTAGAAAATATTACATGTAGGAATATTGTACTTCTTCAAGTTAAATGAAATATTACATGTAATTATACTACTTATACCAAGGACTTTACCCTAAGCACAAAAAAGACTCTGATGCATGGTATAAAACCCATCAGAGTATAAATTTCTACTTGTCAGACCCTAAAAAGGAAATGCCTATCAGGGTCTGATGCGTTAAAAAAGACTCTGATGCATGGTAGAAAACCCATCAGAATACAAAGATTATACTTGTCAGACCCTAAAGAGGAAATATCTATCACGGTCTGACGCATCAAAAAAGACTCTGTTGCATGGTATAAAATCCCATTGGAGTATAAAGTTCTACTTGTCAAACCCTAAAGAATAAATGCCTATCAGGGTCTGACGCGTAGAAAAACCTATCAGAGAATAAAGTTCCTACTAGTCAGACCCTAAAGAGGAAATTCCTACCATGGTTTGACTCTCAAAGAAGATTCTAATGAATGGTAGAAAACTCATCAGAGTATAAGGTTCTACATGTCAGACCTTAAAAAAGAAATGCCCATCAAGGTATGACCCGTTAAATAAGACTGATATATGATAGAAAACCCATCAAAGTATATTCCGCATGTTAGACCTTAAATTGGGGATGCCTATCAGGGTCTAATGCATTAAAAATACTCTGATGCATGGTAGAAAAATCCATCAGAGCACCAAGTTGTCAGGTCTTAAAGAGATAATTCCTAACGAGACCTGATAATAAAAAAAGGCTTTGACACATGGGGGAGGAACCTATTAGAAAATTAAAATTCGGCGACCTATTTGAGTATGGCAAGGCTCAAAATAAAATACACATAGGAAAACAAATTAAAATCCCAAGATCATCACCAACCATAATGCTATATTTTATTCATGTCTTAAGATGCAAATACAGGCTGTCTAGAGCATATTTTATTACAACATGCATGGTTGCACATAATACATTTTATTACAAATTTCTAGTATAGAATACAAGTCCATCAGGGCACTAACTACAAGAAATAGAGGGCATACTCATCTCCATCTCTAGTAGATCTGATGTTGGGCATCTTCAAATTCTGTAAAAGATACTTGGCTTCGAAGCCTCTCTTTGGAGATCTGTTTAGCAATCTCTCGAGTCTTCCCCATCCAGAAAGCAGTAGTTGAAAAATGAGCCATGTGATGGTTAACAGTTTCTGCCTCATAATCCTAGAATCGCCAATAGTACCACCCCTTGCCACCGCCTCCTCCAGAGCTTGGATTAGACTCAAAATCAATAATTGAACTCCCCAAGTGATGCTGAAAAATATAGAACTTTCTGCGAAACACCTAGGAAGGAATTTCTCAAAATTTGTGTAGCAGGCAAGGTAGAATGGGATGACCGTAGCAAGCTCAGAAGGATAGAACCTTGCATGTTAGGACGTTCCAACATCTGCAGTTAACTATGGAACAAATGATACAGGACCTCCCATGTATTTAACTGACCAACGACTCCCAATGCCATCAACACAAGGGTAACCAAGCCCACCAGTTTCATGAGGCTGACGTCCCACCCCAGCCATGTTCTCCAACTCACTCCTACTAAAAATGAACTTCTGCATGTGCAGGTCATGCTCCTCCAACTGAATGTGTTCATGGTGGCGCATTAGAGTGCGTTCCAACCTCCTCAGAGATCCAATGTCAAACCCTAGCATCATATTCATAGATATTGGAATAGAATAAGGCCCTGAAAGAATATACTTATTTTATTTATATGACAAAAGAGTACAAATTACACAAAAAAAAAAATGATGGGCTTGACAGCCAAATATATATTTAATACAACATGTTATTTATGGTTCTTTGGTAGAATCAGGACATGTCGAGGAAGTTGTTGCACACTTAAAAATGGTGGGGGTTGGCGGTTCAGAGGAAGAGGGCCTGAAAATAAGAGCTGGTACGTTCAGGGGAGTAAAGGGATCTTCAGGCTCAATAAGGGCCAAGATAACCTCTGAAGCAGTCGCTGGAAATGGAGCCTCCAAAAGATGGACATCGCCAAGGTCAGATTGAATATGAGGACCCAAATCCGAAGATCCTGATGCATCTTCGGAGGCTAAATTTTCCTCAGCTTCATTACCAAAGTCATCCAAAAAATTGATCCCGAAACCCCGACTTTGAATGTTGTAATCTGGATCGTAGTCCTGATCTGTGACCCCAGCACTTGCGTCATGCTCCTCAGTACCTCTTCTATAGGCTCGGTCAGTATGGTCCTTGATGTGATCCTCCCAACCTAAATATTAATACTTGACACTATTCACATGACTGATGATGTGGTACCAAGCATGGGACTGGGATAGCAGGAGTTCAAACTCATCCTGACGGTAGTCATTAGCATTCTACAACTGCTCCTTCAACTTGGAGACCTCCACACTTAGAGCAGCATGCCTCTAGAGGAACTCACTTCACTACTTCTGGGATACCTCTAGATCCTGCAAGAAGAGCAAAACAAAAGGAGATGAAAACGCTAGAAACAAAATTCAGCCAAGAACCCCAAAATAAATGACCTTATCTGTTGAACCTTGAAACCTCAACGTGAAGCTCATTTCTCTCACTAGCAGTCGTGGCCAAATCTGCACATAGCTCCTGATTTTCAGCCTCTCTCTTAACCAGTTTCTCCTTAAGTTTTGACTGAGTAATAGCCATAGTGGACAAAATCCCACTGCTGAGGACATGATCTTGAAACAAAGAAATCATACTTTGTTGTGCAGAGGAGGAGGCGACAATGGAACGTACAAAGCCCAGCAAATTCTGAAACTCCCCAACATCAAAAGAGGATTTTATCATCTCAGATAGTTTTTGTACAAGACTTGCAGTAGGTCCTCGAGCAGTCTGTAGAAAAAGAGATGTAGAAGCCAGAGGCGATGCAAAAGGAGCTAAAGAAGACAAGAACGGGCGGCTCAGAAACTAAAGTATGGGACCTTGAGGTAGGAGGTGGAGATACGGACACAGATAGATCAGGGCCAATTTGAACGAAGACCACGACAAACCCTTACAAGCAGTGACTGCAGAACTTGACCCCATCTCAGCCTCTGAGGAGCGTATTTGTTTGCCCTTAACCGTCTGTTTCTTATGACGACGCTAGAACTGACACTAATTTTCCTCGTTGGGAGTTAGAGATCTAGGATAAACATGAACAGAAATCCTAAACAAATAGAATGAGGCGCGCATATCTTTTCTCTTGGACCTGACCTTAGCTGGGGGAGACGAGACACCAAAGGGGAGTCTGACTGATGCAGAGGAAGCATTAAGAGGTTTTTATGATATAATAGGAGCAGTATGAGGGGATTATTGTGAAGCCTATATCATAACAACACCAGGCTTGATCTTTAAAAGGAGGATATGATCATGAGGGGTACCCTCTGAGGCAACAACCAGCATATCAAAACCCAAATTTCAGGATTGTAAGGTAATTTTAGGCTAGCCCTCTTCACATAGGGATCTCTGCTTCATTCAGTACCTATCTTTGTTCTTTGGAGCTTCTTTGGGTTCTCCCAATCCTGTCATTAAGAGGAATGATTTCGAATTCCGCACTCAATTCAGGGGGAGGAAGATTCAAGTCTTTGACAGACACATGTTTACCCTCAAACACCTCTTTAAAGTGAGCCTTATGTTGGGCGAACCACCTCTGGTCCTGCTCTCGAAACAGAGACGAAGGGTCACCGACACTTAAGGAATAAAAACAAAGTTCGCACTACATCAGAGCCTGGAGGCCATCCATGTTCACCACTATATGGATGTGAAGCGCCTCACTCCCCATCGGGACCCCCTCCCTCTCGACAGCTCGAGGCAAGTGGGAATGTATACAGAACCAGAAGCTAAAAATAGAAGAAACATGTCAGACCCTACAATTAACCAAAAATGCAAAAATTTTACATTAAAAAATAAGAGCTAGAAAAATACCTTGGTTCATCGACTGTCGCAGAGGAAAGATGGCACGGTCGATGATGGCGGTCTGCCAGTTGGCGGTCACCATTAACAGACCCTTGGAAGACCAATCTTTGTTCGAACTACGCAACCCCGTGAACATGATAATTGAATTTCAAGGTGTAAAAATGTATATGTTCACGCCACCGGTGGACCTCTCCTTGGTCAATGAGAAGATGTAGAAGAAGTCGCAAATTGTGAGACGTGATTTGTTGACCAAGGAGAAGACAATGAAACCTACGACCCATATAAGGTCGTTGGGGGTTAACTACATCAGATGTTGGTTACAAAGCACAAATATGTAATGAAGTAGGGGTGAAGTGGGAACCAAAAGATCCGAAAATGATACTCCCCCAGAACAATGCCACCACGAGGGACTATGGCGGGTTGGTCTCCCAAAGAGATGTACTTTCAGGGAGGGGCTGCAAGTAGACGTCATGAAGGACATCAATGTCTTCTCTCAAGCGCTGAATCTTATCTTCAGAAGAAACTGAAGAAGCCACACTAACAGAATAGTAGAGAGCTTGGATTTGGAAGAGAGAGTGTTGAGAAAAAAAAGGGTTTTGCAAGAGGAGGGAATGCAAGGGTTGGAGATTTGAAACTTTGAAATAATTGAGTTGACAAGAACTGTCAAATCGGTATTAAAGGGATGAGACCGTTGAGTTCACAAGGAGATGAGGAAGAAGCCCATAACACTCAAAAAGCCCACTATGAATTTGTTTGTTCCCACCATTTCTCCAAAATGATGCGAACAAAAGGGGGTACTCTTTGGGGAAAAATCAGGCACATGACACATGGACAAACACATTCCAAAAGGGATCCAGATCACTCGTCAATGCATGACAACAGAACCTATTATCAGAGTCTGAGGGTAGAACCCACCATCAGAGTCTGAGGGCAAAGTCTATCATCAGAGTATAAAGTCATGACCTCCGTCAGAGTCCGAATTTGAAGCTACCCGATAGGAGTTCCATCTCAGGCTTGATTCCAACAAAGGCAAGCAAAGATCGTGTGAAGATTGAGTTTGAGAAATCAACTCCTTAATGACACAAATATGCTAAATAAGGAATGAGAGAACCAATTAATTACTTTCTGTTTCTTTAAGGTGGACAATCACCTAGAATATGGAAGTTTCGAGATTCTAGGGAGTGGGCCAGTTAATGGGAAACGTGAATGAAATGTAACCGCTGTCAATTTATTTTACTTGTAACGAAATATTATAAATAGTGCAAAAAACCCTAAAGTAATGGATTGACCTTTTGTTTATCAAGTAATAATAGAGAACACTTTACCTATCTCTGTATTTTGTTGAATTTTTATTAGTTGTGAGATTAATTACATAAACATTTAATTTAAAAAATCATTGAAACGTATATAACTGTGACTGTGACATCACAAATATGGAGAAAAAAAATAGAAATTGTCATGAAGGAACGATACCAATGAGAAGGATTAATGGGAATTTATTCAAAAAAAATAAAATAAATTAGTTTGATCAGGGTGTTAATGGGTGTATGTACTGGTAGAATTAATGGGGATTTTCTATGTTTCAGGTTTGTGGTGTTTCTTACATTAGTTGCCATTGTATGAAGTTCATCAGCTTCCATGTCATGAAAGTTTTTGTTAGAGAGCATATCTCTTAACACTCATAGAGGAATGAATTTTATTGTCAGAAAATTTTGGCTGCACATTTGTTGATTTTAGTTTTCTTTTGAATGTGCCCAGTTGGTCCTCTTCAGTGTACTTTCTAGATTTCAGGGGTATTTTAGTAAATCAAAGGGTAAAAATCAAAATTTACAATATTAAATAATATTTAAGTTAACGAATCTTATTTTTAACGAAAAATGATTGGCTAGTACTAAATATAAAACATACGTTTTCAAGTTGTAATTGTCAGAAAATTTTGGGTGATGGTGTACTTTTACTATAAGAGTTGTGGTGGGGAGATAATTTTTGATGTGATCCAGAGTATAAGATTTGGTCTTTATTTAAGATCCGTAATATCCATCAAGAAAAAAGAGTCTTTGCCCAATTTAAGAAAAAAATCAAATTTAAGATTTAAGGCAAGTCCATTAAGACAACATCAATATCGAGTCCTAAATAATTATGGCTTTTCAAGAAGTTGCCTCTAAGAAAAGGACTTAAGAAATCCAAGCTTTTCAATAGAAAATCACATGAGCAATGACGATGAGATTTATGCAGTCTTTATATTTTATCTGTAACTCTCTAATCCGATACCTGATTTTAGCGATTCAAGTTGCGTTGAAAAGAACTCGGAGATCTAAACTTTTTAGTTTACGAAAATGACATATTCAAAACCACTCCTTGTCAAAATGTGATCACATATTATCCTATAGTTTTTATGTTCTATATTTCAAATTTATGTTATGTTTAACTGTTGGATTGAAATTTAATGTTATTTTAAAGCCCAAGCATGAAAATATAAGTATTATTTTGTTATTGGATTTAGTTAACTGGGATTATCATATTAAAGATAGAATTAGGATCAACCATCATATATAAAATAGCCATTATACTTGTAAAAAGACATATTAAAGAAAATAACAAGTTTTTTTTTTTTTTTTTGCCAATATGACGTATCTAAGAGATGAATTTTTATTTTAAATGTTCTTCGGAAAGAGAATTATCAAGGCCTTACAATCCTTGTGGCGTATCCCAACTGCAAACAAGGTTTCTTTAAAAATTTAAAGAGGGTTTTTAAAAAAATATTTCTTGAGGATTCAAATTTGATTCAAAGTTCTTGATATTCGCTCAATTACATAGAATTGTATAGGAATCAATCCTACAGTGATTTCCATCAATTTCCCAAAAAAACAAACAATTTCATGTGAATGTCAAATTTTGTTAATGTATGTGACACGTCAATGAGACCGTAAAATGAATTTTGCCAAGCAATTTCAATAACACCATAAAATCTCAATAGATAAACTTCTGTGTTGTTTTGCAACAGCTGTGACAATTCAAAACGTAGAAACAATTTTACACGCCAACCAAATCAAACAAAAGCCCTTTTTAAATTATATAGAATCAGTTGCATAGAACTTTTAACATCATGTCAAAAAAAACCAACAAAAAAATGATTGCCGAGATCTAATATAACCTTCATTCTTTGTCCAGGCTTGGGATAAAACAATTTTAAACACAATACATTCATTTTGAATTTGTACAGACTTCATGTTTCCTTATAGAGATATTTGTAGATATAAATAAACTATAAATGCAATCCATAAGAAAAGTTGCAAGATATCGTGCCAAAAAGAGAGAAACGACCAAGCAACACCCCAAAGTGGAGATAATATCAGCTAACCAGCCAGAATTTCTTCCGACAAAAAAAATACTAAATGGAGTCGTACTGTTTCCTCTCTTCTTGTATAAACTGGAATATTCGAGCCCCAGATGCAGTAGCTGATCTAGGATTGTGAGGCACAACTTTGATCACTTTTGTTGGCTGGTCTGCGTCATGAGTCTGAGGTGCTGCCACCGGAGCAACTGGTGATGCGGTGAAAAGATGAAGTGCATCTCTACCTTCAGCAGCATGACCCATCCCATCACCTTGCATTCTGTCACCTGGACTACTTGCAGTATTTCCATGTAACTCTGTATCTTTAAATGCCTGAAACTGCCTTACTGGCAGCACAGCTCCATTATTCTGGACTGTAAAGTTACAGGTGCTTTCATGTTGCATGTTTAGGATAGCTTCCGGTTGAGAAAATTGATTGTTTGAACCTGGTCCAGCGAACTGATTATTTTGTTCGGCAGCTGAATCTGAGATGGATGGGTCCATAACTGGTATGCCATAAGGAGGGAAATAACTGTGACCAGCCGGATGAGCACCGGGCATAATCCCATTACCTTGAGGGGGAAGAGGTGATGGAATCCCATAGGCTGGATGCATAAAATTTGGAATTGGGCCAAAAGGAGCGCATCCTCCCCCGCAAACTGTTCCCATGAATCCAGGTCCAGGAAATGGCTTGTAGACAAGCCCTTCAGAAGGAGACATGATGGGAATCAACCACTGCTGCCCAGGCAATTGATGTAAACACCAAGGACCCATTCCGGAATCCGCTGCCACTGGTGGTGGAGGTTGATTTACAAGATAAGGCCCATAATTTGAAGGCTGACTACCATTTTTCACAGAAGAAAGAGACGTCTTCTCCACAGCATTTTCCGCAGAACACTCTATCTTATGGTTAAGCTTCTCAGAATCATCTTCGCTATTAGCAATGGGTGGCAGTGGTTTTACAACATACTTCGATGGAAATTTTTTAGCAGGAGAGGCCTTCAAAGATGATCTGCCAAGATAGGCACTCTCTTCAAGCAAAAGGTCCAGTGACCCAGCAATCAGTTGTTGGACCTGTTTGAAATACACAAATTAGTTTAGTTTCCTGTCAACAATCAAATAGAATATAGACGATGATCTGCAGCCCTTGCCTGGACAAGCATAAGCTGCTTGACAGAGTAAGACATCCTTACCTTGATTAGTCTATGCAACTCAAATACTTGAACCGCAAACACTCTTTGCTGACTGTATAGAGTAACAGGAGTTGCATCAAGAACCAAATTCCACATAAAATTATTAAAGACTTATAAACACAGCACAGCAATAGGATAACAAGAGTCTAACACATACAAACTGTCGTCTAATATATAACATAAGCTAAATCACACAAAGATTATGAATTACAACCCCACATCTTCTAACATAGAAAAACCAAGATACTAAATGATCATCCCAATCGTCACCCACTGTCAAACATTCTCCCGTTTCTCAGTGATCCATCCACCCAACATTAGCTCCAGAGAATCATCCTCTACCGCTATTTCCTTTCCTGCTCCATGCCCTCAAGTGATGTGGATAGATAAACTCCAGGATCACAGGGAAGGAAAGCAATACCACACCAAGACAGGAATATACCTGATAAGCAGTAGCAAGACAACATAGAAAAATGAAATGATCATCTGTCTCGGACTCCTTGCATACCTCGATTAGGATTGTCCATTTCCCTGCTGTAAGATGATCCACTGTCAAAATGTTATTGAAGGCCTTTTGAACAAAAAAGGGGTCACTTAAGAGGAATCCTGGAACTCCACACCAAAAACCTTCCTCCCTCAAACTGCTTTATATTGTGAGAATAGGTTAATGATTGCACCTCACATATTCTAAAACTTACATCATATTAGACAAACTTACAGATCAAAAAACATATCTGACAATCATCCTGAAAACACTAGTAGGCCCAGCCCCAGACCAAGAGGTGAGTCATCAGTCATGTTAGTTGATCTCGAAAAGATAATATTGAGGCGACGCTGCCACTGCAAATTGTTCGACTCTAAAAGAAGAACAATGAGGCTAACATGAAAACAAAAATTCTATGACAAATGAAAAAATTACGGAAATGAATTATGGGCTCATTACAGTTAGAATTATCACAGCCAAAAAGATATTACATTTAGACTTATCACAGCCAAAAAGATAATACTATATGGCATACAAGTATTCTTACATCTGCATAAAATACAGATATCGCACACATCGTGTAGCAGATATGGTACATCCATTGCTTGCAAAACATTCATTGGTATTGAGAAAAATTTCAAGTTCATTCCAAAATTCAGAGCCATCAAGAAGAAACAGATTAAGAAGAATAGATTAAGAAGCAAAGATACTTACTTGACAATAGCTCTTCTTGCTTTCCAGAAATGTTTTTGGCCTATTACTCCTACAACATCATCAGGAGAGATATCCATGCCTGATATCGAATCCACCATGGAGGTTTCAGAGACATCATCACTTTTGTCCCCACTTCCCATCTGCAGTGACCTACAAGTATTGTCTGCATGATATCTGCTGTCATTACCAAGCCCGTTTGGAAGGCTACCGGGCTGGCTAACAACTTCCTTCTGAATACCCATACTGGACTCAAAGTCATCATCACAGCCACTGCCATTTGGTGGCAAGCCACCTCTTGACTCTAGTGATATAGAAGCATCACTATAATTTAATCTGTTAAAATCAGATCCTGGGATTTCTCTACATTCTAGATTAGGAGATGAACTCACTTCCTTCACAAGCCCATTAATATTTTCTCTAGTTGATAAATTCACGGAAGATTTTACAGAATGGTCTCTACTTGAGATGCAAATCTTTAGGTTCTCTTGACTCTGGCGTCTTCCCTCTTGTATCAAACTGACACCTAGGGAGCTGCTGTGTTTTGAATTCTTATCACAAGCATTTTGGAAATTTGTAGACTGATCATTATAAGTCGGGTTAAATGAAGAGAGGTTTCCCATATCAATATCATTTAGAGATTTACCATGACATTGATCCATCCCTTCCTGAACGAATACGGGAACAGCAAAATCATCCTCACCGCTCGCTTTCTTACTCTGCTCATGATGTGGCAAATGAGTGTTCAAAGTGGCTCCAGAAGCCTGGCGAGCAGCATGAAACTTCTTATCCAGATGAGTGGGTGTTGAAGGAGGTACACGATGTGTGAAAAGCATATTTCTTTCAAGGCCACTCCCCTGCAAGTACAACAACCATTTATACAACCACGCAGGACCTGGTCCCTCACAGATACTCATATATAGAAGGAGAACACTCATCATAATCCATACATTATTTACTCACAGTAACCCGACGTGTTATAACTACATCATCATTAACATTGGTAAATGTGAAGTTTTTCTCATGTGTAAATTAAAACAGGTGTGCAAGCACAGACATGCAGAAACCAGAATGACGGGCAACACAAATATCAGAAGCCCACTGCCAACAAACGAGAATGCATTCAACCACAGTTCGCTTAGTTGAACATATAGCCAGTTAGAAGCCCACCGCCTACACCCCAATAACACAAATCTCAGAAATGACTATTCTGCAAAAAAAAATAAAAAATGAATCCAGAAAATCCCCTGGCAGAGCATATGAGTTTCACATCTATTTGAAAAGCTAACATTAAAAAGAGGAAAACAAACACTCAATGACCATGATAAGAGCTACGTAAACAAGTTTCCTTCACAGTGTCAAAATTCCATCAAGACAATACAACAATAGTACAATACGTAATAGAACTATTTGGTTAATCAATATCAACAACAATTTATTAATAAAATCATAGCAGATCACGAGTTAACTCTTCACCTATCTCCAACAAATCAATTACAAAATTGTAGAAAGTACCTGGCTTGAGGAACCTGGAGGTACCAAACTGCTACTGTTTGATGAATTCAGAGGCAAAACACCAGGATTGAATCTCTGAGTAGGAATGCTGAGCTGCTCATAAAGGGCCATCTTGTTCCTGGGTGGTGCTCTTGGTCCTCCTTTATCAGTATCATTAACATGTAATCTGGGGAACATTGGACCCATGATTTTTTCATCATCTTTTCCTCTCTTCATTTCCTTCACTCTATCTATTCTAAACAAAACTCAAAACTAACCCCAATTGAAGTAACTTGCCATCAAACTCATTTACAAATCCCACGAACTTTACCCCCAAATCCAAAACCCACATGTAGAAACTCACTATTCAACAAACAATCAAACCCAGTTTTTTTTCTAAGATCAACACTCAATCTCTAAACAACCCAGAATCTACTCAAGCGTTCAAAACGAAAACCCAACAGGAAAAAACTCCAAATTTGACAAACCCAGATGCCAAAACCGACTCTTTACCTCAAAATCTCACCCAATTTACAAAACTCAAAATCCACCCAATTCAGTCAAAAATTGGAGCTTTGAAGCTGAAATTTAAGCAGAAACAGAACCAAAACGTGGATTTTGTGTGGGAATTTGCAAACATGAAAAAAAAAATACAAGATTCAAAAAAAACAGAGGGAATAGAACAAATTTGAGAAGGGGAAAAAATAGAAGAGGTTGGGCTTACCAGCTTAGGCTTTGTTAGGGATTCCTTCGAAGTTCGTCATCATTTAGAAAAAGGGAAAGTGAAAAGTGTTGAGTCCGGTCCCACTTTGGATTGACCTGGAAAGCCAAGCACGAAGCTTCAATTTGCAAGAAATATGACGTGGATTTGTTGCCTGCATTGCACTTTTATTTTGTTTAATGGTTGTGCTTACCACTAATTTGGATTTTTAAATTAGTTGTTATGTATTGTTGTTAAAGTATAATATAAATCAACTTAATATTGAATCTAAAATCTTAATGAGTAGTCACTGTTTAACAATAATGTTATAAATATGATGAATCATTTATATGGATGTCCATTAGTCATTATATCTATGTAACGACCTATATGTAATCATAAACATGTTGTTTGTACCTAAAATATTCCTGGCCTAGCTCAATTAACAAGAGAGTTTGGCCCATACCCAGGCGGGACAAGATAAGTATTATCGTAGAGTCAATTGTTCCAAAAATAGAACGTGTGCTGAAATTTCTCAATTGCTCACACTTTTCCTCCATTTTGCGCAAGTGGAGCAGTTGCAGGAGCATGGGTGGAGCAGTTGGTGGCAGGGGTTGTAAATGGCAAAGGAAATGAATGATAAAAGGACCAATAATCAATCACAAAAATCAATAACTCAATCAACATATATGAATTTAACAACAACGGTGACTTTATCCCAGGTAGTATAATCCTTTTAGAATTAATCTCCATTAGTCTCAGTCCTTTTAAAATTTGTCCAGTAGTTTAGTCGTGCATTAATCCCTTAATTCTAGCTTTCATTTTGTAGTTATAATTTCAATAATCAAAGCAATCTCCTTGGAATTTCAATTATAGTATATCCAAAATTTACTTTCTTAGTATCATGTTTTAGAATCTAAATTGTTCATCTCTTTCAGACTTTTGAGGACACGTTTTACAACGTTTGTTTTTAGAAATCATATTTCAACTTCGAGGACCCTCTCCTCCGGCACGCCCAACAACATCCGAATTTTCGCAGAGGCAACATATAAATTGGCACACCCAGTGGGACGCACTAGCAGAATGCCACCAAAGACAAGAAATAATTTTAGGAAAGACATTGCCACATCTCAAGATGAGGAACCTGCGCTTACAATAATAGGCAAGAATGGAAAGTTTCACACCTGGTTGAGTAGATTGAGAGGAACCTATCTCCTCTTGCAATTTACAATCATGAAAATTAGACACCAACAAGATCTGTTATTGAAGCCTTAGGTGGTACATAGTCACAGACTAATTTAAGCGTTGATTTAATTAATTTTGTAGATATTATAGTTGGGAGGATGGAGGCAAGCCAAGATGCAATAACAAAGAGCCATGGGAAAATTTTACAGACTCTAGAAATGATGGAAAAACGTATGTAAGGATAGGCCTCCAACTCCAGGAATGAGAGGAATGAATGACATGAAGCAGTTTCCAACTAGTTAGGCACGAGGAACTCGGGGGCAGTCCTTCGGAGGATCACTTGAGATAAATGGTTTCTCCGTCCTTATCTTCAACCCCTCATACTTCGATAAAAGACAAATACCAACTGCCTCACAGAAGAGAAGAAGTCAGGGGTTTCAACAGGATTCTTGCTACCAATGGCCGTCATTTTAGCAATGGCAGGTGTAGGAGTGAAGCGGGGTTTACCGCTATGCCTATGACATCGCCGACCACAACAATGTTGAGCTCACAGTCTATAGAGAGTATGGATAGCCCACATGAGACTAATCGGAGAATAAAGAAGTTGCCACATAGTATAAGACATTGAGAATCATTTGAGACCGCACTACACCCCTCTCAATGTCCGACTTTAATCCTGTTTGGGTTCGGAATGTTGGACAATTATGACCGATAACATCACTATTTGTAAAAGACATTGTGGTTTTTGTACAAATTAACTATGTGATAAAGGAAATTGTCATTTTATCATTTTGTAATTAGATTACTTGAATATATAAATGATAAAAGTCCTTATGATTTGTTCCAGATTATAAGATATGAGACAGTATCAATCCACTAAAGGTTTAATCATTAAATATCCCTAGTCGTAGTATTATCGAGACTGGACATCGATAATGCGGAATAGACTAGTGTTACACTTGTGCGCGTTATGGAAGCGTAACGGCATATTTCTCATATATTTGGGTATTGGATACTCATGCAAGTGTAATAGGAGGTTCTGTTTACCGATGGTATGGAAACAGCTTCGCTTTAGATAGACCCCTCGGAATCCCATTGCTAGTATGATTATGTGTCTATGGGGATCCGAATCAGGGTAGGTGTATTTCGTCTTAACCTGATACTTGCATCGCTAATACTTGCGACAATCAGTACGCTTTGGTTTTGGTTCTCCGGGACCTTAACAGGTTCTGTGTACGCCTCTTCTGGGTTTATTGAGAATCGTAGTGTATTGGGTGTGATGTCAAGATGGAAGTATCACTTCAGTCATATGGAGATGATGATCACGCAGGGATACAGAACTGGTACTCTATTATGTTGCAACTATCGGGATAATATGACAAGGTCATGATTATCCGATCAAAGATACTAGTTGCTAGTGATCCGATATATGCTTCGTACGGGGCAGACACTATTCCAGCCTCAGGCCTAGCATGTGACATCCGATATTGGATCGTAATACGCAATACTAAGTATATTACGCCTGTTATAGATTATGTATTCCTTAAAAGAATATTTCTGGAGAATTGGGTAGGCACGGTGCTTTGCTAGAAGCCAACCATGTCTTGTAAATCGGTAAGAACGTAGTATCGGGTACGCACGAATTCGGATAGTCCGATGATCAGATTTACTGCCAACATATCCAGGGATCTCATGGGTCGCTTCCCAAAGATTCACCGATGATGTTTGACTCGAACAGAATTAATTTAGAATTAATTATGAGAGAGAGAAAATTAATCTAGGATTAATTGCGTTAAGAATTTATCTGGAATAAAATTCGATTAGAATAGAGAGAACGATTAATTTGGAATTAATCAATTAAATAATATATTTGATATATTAATTGAAATTAGATTTCAACGCGGAATTAAAATTGGATTTTAATTCGGGCGAACAAATTAATTTAGAATTAATTCGTAAGCGACTTTAATATTTAATTATGTCGCGACGGAAAATTCGTTAATTCAGAATTAACGAACCCGAGCCCGAAATGTGTTTACCGGGCCCACTCGAATTTTGAATTTAATGTGGGGCCCACCTAGTCACATCACTAGTCAACTTTATTTAGCTTTTGGTTGATAGAAGTTGGCAGTTATTGTTAGCTTGTAAATCACACAAGCTTTATTTTATTGATGTGTGAAAGACTTTTACCAACTTTGGATATTTGGTATATGGTAAATTGATTTTTGGAAAATCAAAAACAAGTAACACTTTATCCCTCTCTTTGTGATTGCCGAATCCTCTCCCTCTTTCTTGCTCTCTATTGCCGTGAGCCTAGGGTTCATGGTAATTGATTTTTACTTCAAAAATCTTGATTGTTAGCACAAGAAATGAGTCTACAAATGTGATAGGGACACTTACCCTAGAGTTTGGAATTCAAAGGAAGGCTTGGAGCTCTTCTCAAAGGATAAATTTTTGTAATCTCTATATCCACTTAACCGATCATTGTAAGTATTTTTCTGCAAACTTATTATGATTATTCACACAATTTTAATCTTAGAAGATCTTTGGCATGTTCTAGGAACCCAACAATGGTATCATGAACCAATTTTAAGCATGAAATGTTTTAGGGTTTATATACTTTAATTTGGGTATTTTTACTTGGAGCTTGTTTTGTCCAAATTGATTGTTTGGTTATGCTTAGATTATGATAACTTAGAGTTATGAATGATTAATTTTGAGAAAAATTGATTAGATTAATTTTCCCTAATTTGATTAGCATGGCCGAAACTTAGAACCCTAGAAACTCATGGTGATTTTTGATTTTTAGACCATTGGATGTGTTTAAATGCATGAGAATATTGATTTGTGATTTAATTAGATTGAAATCAAAATTGGATATAAAAAAAGCATGATTGCCGTGACTTGAGGAAGCATGTTGGAGATTGATTTTGCTTCAATTGTGTCGGACATGAATTGAATATGTTAAAGCATGATTAATTAGTTTAATTGGTGTTTTGGAAATATTGGTTTAACTAATTAATTATGGCTAATACACTTTAATTAAAATAATTGTGATATTTGGAATATTTTAATTAAATTAATTAGTCTTTAATTTTGAATTGGGCTAATATTATTACATTTGGGCTTAATGGGCTTGGTTGGGCCAAGTTGGTTTAGGACAATTGGATTGGATCCAAATTGGGCGTAAAACCATTCCATAAAGTCCAAATAGTTTAATTGGGCCTTTAAAAAAATTTAATTGGGCCTAATGGGCCAAAATTAATTTTATGGTAAAGGGTGATTCCTTATTGTGCTTTGGTTGCTAAACTCAATGCCTTAAAAATTAATTAAAAGCTCATTGGACTTTAATTAAATTGACATTGAATGTTAATTGGGCCTTTGAGACCCATTAAGATTGGATTTAGAATCTAAGTCTAAAAGGCACATTAATTAAGTGTAATTATTTAATTTGGAATTAAATATGAATTAGTATTGGATACAAATTAAATCGGATTTAAAATTGTAGTTCGATATAATTCAAGTATACGCACTTTGAGTACTTATTCTTAAACGAATTGGACTCGCGCAAATCAAATCGTTCTTTGAACATTGGATGATCATTAATTCAAAAATTAATTAATTGGATTAGATTGATTGAATAACACGCTTTATGTGAATACATGGATGTATTGTATGAATAATGTATATCTGATGGATATTATATGGGTAAGGGCAATTTTGGAAATTGTTGTAATAAATTTAGAATTTATTAAATTGGACTTGCGTGTCCAGCCTTATATCTCTTGACTATTGTACTTCTCTTCTCACCAATTCCCCTCAATGTAAGTGAGGTTTCTTTAATGTATTATGTAATTGGGTAGAAGTTAGAATAGTGATAGACGGGGAGAGGAAAAGAGAGATTTGTTCTAGGAATAATTTGTTAAATATCTATCCGTATATCATTATTATTTATTTCGTGCCTTATTATGATTTTAGAATGCATGCTTAAGGGTGTATGATGAGACCTAATCAAAGACAATAAATTGGTTGCCAATTTACGCGAAAAACCCTCAATCAAATATTAAGCGATTTCCTTCCATTGAGTGGTTCTCTCTCAAGATCTAAGATTGACATTGGTTTGTTGGCCAAAGTCAAGATCAATGTCCATCGCGGATGTGTTTGAACCACGAAAGCTTTGTGCCATATCGCATGTCTTGGGAAGTTGTGACTTGTTGGCCAAAGTCAAGGTCATTTCTTGTTCATCGACGTGGATTACGAAGCATTCCCACTGTCAATGGGTCCCGCTTAACTGGAATCATTAAGCTTGTTGAGCTAAAACCAAAGTTTAGTTGATTCAGAGGAAAAGGTTAGGAAAATATATTGGCATGTATATTATATATATGTTTCGGACTTGGAGGTCCACCTACCGGATCTAGGAATTGGATGAGATCGAATTGATCATAGAGATCTACCTAGTTAAATATCATACAACTTGTTGGCCAAAGTCAAGGTTGTGTGTTATTTAACGGGATCCTAGCCCACTAGGAAACTAGGTTTCCCGAGTACTCAACAGAGGGTTACAGGCTCGCCTAAAAATAGTGGGACGCTGGTATTGAATTTGCAATTTTGTTCAAATACTTACCAATACGCGCTTTCAAATTATTTTCGTCGTTATATATTTATTAGTTGGACTAATATTTTATTATTTTTTTGTAACAGTTGGACTGTACCTAAAAATCGTTAATTGAATAGTTAGACTATTGCAATTAAGATGGCCAGAAAGATCAACGTTACAGACATTATCATGGGCGAAAATGTCTTTAATGGTGCGAACTTTCCTGACTGGGATATGAACGTCAGGATTGTCCTGGGGGCCAAGAAGATGCTCTATACGATAGAGAGACCTCTCGGGCCTAAGCCCGGAATTGAGCAGCCCCTTGAGCTTGAGCTTTGGAAGACTCACAGTGATGATAACTCAACTGCTCAATCTGTCATGCTTGCTGCAATGACCCCTCAATTTCGTCGCCAGAACAAGGGATTGGATCCTTATACAATGATGGCAAAATTGAAGGACCTTCACCGATCTAACCTTAGATCGTAAAAGTATGAATTGCAGATGAAGCTCTTTCGCTCTCGAATGTCAGAGGGTACATCTGTCGAGCACTATGTGTCGCAGATGATTGCTGACATCGAACAGCTGGGTCAGCTAGGCATAACCTTTGAGGCTGAGACTTCTAGAGATTTGATCTTGCAGTCTCTTCTTGACAGCTGGAACAGGTTCATCATGAACTAAAATATGATGAACCAAGATCATACTCTTGGAGAGTTGATGACAATGCTGCGAGAAGCAGAAAATGAGCTTTTGAAGGGCAAAAAGCGTGAGGCGCACTTCGCTTCGACATCTCAGTCTGCCAAGGCTTGGCCAAAGGCTACTGGAGGTGTGGAGAAGAAGAAGAAGAGAAAGGGCAAGGCCAAATCATCAAAGTCATCTGGGAAGGCAAATGACAAATCCCAAGATGTCTACCTGAAGTGTGGCAAACGGGGTCACTGGAAGCGTGACTGCCGTGAATATAAGGCGCAAATGAAGGAAGTGAAGGCTGGCAAGGCTCCGGCTTCAGGTATGTTTGTTATAGAGATAAACATGTCTACTTCTAGTTTTAAAAATTAGATTTTTTATTCTGGTTGTGGTACTCATATATGTACTGATGTGCAGGATCTGCAGATTAGCAGGAGACTGGCTGTGGTATTCATATAATATATCGAATATATTATTTTATCGATTAATTCTGAATTAATCGTTCTCTCTCTTTAAATAGAATTTTATCCCAGATAAAATCTCTCCGTAATTAATCCTAGATTAATTTTCTCTCTTATAATTAATCACAGATTAATTATGTGCGAGTTATAAGTCATCGGTGAATCTTCGGGAAGAGACCCATGAGATCCCTGGATATGTTGGCAGTAAATCCGGTCATCGGAATATCCGAATACGTGCGTACCTAGTACCACGTTCTTACCGATTTACAAGACATGTTTGGCTTTTAGCAAAGCACCGTGCCTACCCAATTCTCCATAAATATTCTTTTAAGGAATATGTAATCTATGTCAGGCGTAGTATACATAGTATTGCGTATTGTGATCCAATATCGGATGTCACATGCTAGGACTGAGGCTGGAATTGTGTCTGCCCCGTACGAAGCATATATCGTATCTCTGGTAACTAGTCTCTATAATCGGATCAACATGACCTAGTCATATTATCCCGATGGCTACAGTACTTAAGAGTACTAGTTCCGTATCCTACATGATCATCATCTCCATATGACTGAAGTGATACTTCCATCTTGACATCACACCCAATACACTACGATTCTCAATATACCTAGAAGAGGCGTACACAGAACCTGTTAAAGCCCTGGACGACCAAAACCAAAGTATATTGATTGTCGCAAGTAATAGCGATGCAAGTCTCAGGTTAAGACCAAATACACCTACCCTGATTCGGTCTTCCATAGACACATAGTCATACTACCAATGGAATTCCGATGGGTCTATCCAGAGCGAAGCTGTTTACGTACCATCGGTAAACACAACCTCCTATTACACTTGCATGAGTATCCAATACCCAAATATATGAGAACTATGCTGTTATGCTCCCATAACACGCACAAGTGCAATACTAGTCTATTCTGCATTATCGATGTCCAGTCTCGATAATACTACGACTAGGGATATTTTAATGATTAAACCTTAGTGGATTAATATTGTCTCATATCTTATTAATTCGAAACTAATCATATGGACTTTTATCATTTATGTATCTTGGTAATCTAATTACAATGATAAAAGAGCAATTTCCTTTGTCATATAGTTAATTTGTACAACAACACCATGTTCTGTACAAATAGTGTGATGCTATGGGTCATAATTATCCAACATGGAGCACCTATATAAACCCAAAGAATTCTTACAAACAAATTTTACACCAAAACCTTTCATATCTTAGGTTTATATAAGTGAGCAACTATAAATTTTAAGAGTAAGCCACTGATTTTGGGGATCCTTAAGTCTAATTGACTAGAGGAATCTCAAGTTAAAAGTTTTGAGGTATTTGCCTAGGCTAGCACCAAGGGCAAAATACCCGTGCACTCAAGGCGTAGTCTTACCGTTGAGTTTTGGCTTTGGTGTGTGCACCTTTGGAGGCGACACACTTGGGTGGTTCTTTGGAACGTGGAAGAGCTTGCTGAGTTCAAGAAAATCTTGTAGATTGGAGGGAGGACTGGAGGATTCTTTGGTTCAAGTAAGTCTTTTTCTTTCTTTATTTTAATTAGAGTTCTTTTGATAGTTACCATGTTTAGGTTTATGTTCTTTGCATGTTTTATGAGTTTTTATGCTTAGAATATATAGTAACATACCTAGGCTTGTAGAATAATCAAAACAAATGGGTCTTGGGAAAAGGGATAGCGGCATCATATTTTTAATTTTCCGCTGCGCACTCGCGGCCACATCTCAACAGTGGTATCAGCGCGCCGTTTTTGTTTTGATTAGTTCTCTATCATTTGAACTCGAAATTGGGTCTGTAAAAGCTCGTTGGAAAACTAACACCCTGAACTTACTTTGAGGCACAAGTTTTACATTTTGTTTAAGATTTGAATTGTGAAATTGCATTTAAAGTTCACGCATTTGTAAAAAAAAACTTGAATAGTAAACTTATTTGATTAAAATAAAATGCAATATCATAATTAAATATTAATCAAAGTTATTTAATGCTTGATGATTCTATGTATGATTAGAATTGGCATGATTATTTTAGGGTGCAAGCATCTAGAGACTTTCTAAGGAAATATAGAGTGTATTGATTATCCCTTAGCTAAGTAATTATTCCGTGATGAACTTAGAGATTTATTACCTTTAAGGCTAATAAATATAAATCACTTGTTTATAATAAAAGATATTATAAAAGATACAAATGGGTCGGGACCAAGGCGTTAATAAAATTTTCCAAACTAAAGTTAATTTAACCAAAGGTATTACTAGAGTTAGATAATGATTTGGTGGTCCTCTTCATTTACTACCTTTTTATAGCCAAAAGGAAAAGCTGTGAAGACATCTAGATAATCATTTACTCAAAGCTTACCTTAAAGCATATTTAAAGTGTTGGACTAATTTGGAGGATCTATTGTTTATTCCTGTCACCAAAGCAATAAGAGCCTAAGAGGTAAGGGTATTTAAGAGAGTTCGCTCCACCCTCCCTCTAGGGAATTTTCAATGGAGGAATCCATTTGACAGTTATTCACTTAAACTTGCTAAAATCCTCAATAATAATTTAAGTCTAAAATTTGAGTCTCATTATAAAGTATAGACCCAAAGGGCTTAAACCGTATTGGCAGGACTAGGCTTTACCAGACTGACCAATACCAATTTTCTCTAAATCATACTATTGACAATGGTTTGACTTTTCTGAGTCATAAGACACAGCGACCCTTAGGCGTGGCGTTATAACTTTGTGGCAAAGATTGGGTGTCCACAAGGATTAGCATAAGCTATGGCATGTTTGATTGCCCAACCCAATGATCAAGGAATTGTGATTTATATCATAAATTGGTTGGGAACCTACCTAATTATCGTATTTTATAACGATCGGCCCTAGTCGGAGTTGTGAAATGATGATAATGGGATCCATGCCCACAAGAAATCCATTATATTGGGGTTGATGTGATTTGCTTAAAATTTTAAAACAATTGAGTGGGAGCAACTTCATAATATTAAAAGCCATGTTATTATGAAACATTAATGAAAACATATTCCTAATTTTAACATTCTCTCTTAACATGGGGGTTAAAATATTTCACAAACATTCAAATGGCAAACAAAATATCATTTTGTTCCATCCTTGATGAGCATAAGCTCAAAGGGGACAACTATAATGACTGGTTTAGAAACCTTAAAATTGTCTTACGACAAGAAAAAAATTTTCTATGTTCTTGAAAGACCATTTCCCCCTGAACCCGTAGAAGATGCTGACCAAAATACATTAGATGCTTGGAAGAAACACGTCGATGATGATGAGCAAGCAGTTTGCATAATGCTTGGCTCTATGTCGGACGAACTTCAGAAAGCTCACGAAGATATAGATGTTCAAACCATCATCTTTCACTTGAAGGAATTGTATGCAACTTCCGTTTATACCGTGAGATTCCAAGTGTAATGTGCCTTATTCCAAACAATGTGTAATGAAGGATCTGTTAGTGGACATGTGCTTAAGATGATTGGCCACATTGAAAATTAGCCAACCTCGGGTTTATCATGGATCATGAAATAGGTCACGATCTAATTCTTCAGTCCTTACCAAAAGACTTCTCTAACTTTATTATGCAGTTTCATCTGTCTAATAAAGAATCTACTTTAGCAGAATTGCACAATCTGATAAAGCAAGCAGAGAATGACTTGAAGCCGGAGCTTAAAACCTCTGTCATGCTTATGGGTACGGACCTGAAGACACGAGGCCCAAAGAAAAATAAGGGCAAGGCCAAGGCTCCAGATTACCTAAAGACCAATGGTAAGGTGGAGAAGAAAAAGGGAAATGGGAAATGTTTCTTTTGTGGAAAGAAGTTTCATTGGAAGAAAGACTGCAGATCCTTGAAAGCCAAGGAAGCTAGGGAATCCAAGTGACCAAGAAGCCCAATGCTTCAGGTATGTTGTATATGATTGAACTATATTCTCAAAACTCTGAAACTTCTACTTGGGTGATTGACACAGGTTGTGGGACTCACTTGTGTAACAATGTGCAGGGCCTGAGAAACAGTAGGAGACTCCATCATGGGGAGGTTGACTTACGCATGGGTAATGGAGCAAAACTGGCTCATGTGTGTGGGGACTTATTCATTAGTTTTGCCGAATGGTTTAGTTTTAGACTTGGAAGATTGTGTTTATGTACCTTCTCTAGTAAAAAAACATCATTTCAATTTCTTCTTTATGTAATAAAGGCTTTTCATGCCTAATAAGTTGTAATGAATGTTCTATTTATTTCAATGAAATAAAATATGGAGATGGTATTTTGAATAATGGTATCTATGTCTTACAAACTAACAAAGAATGTTCAACCTCTAATATATACAACGTTAACTCGAATAATCTCAATGAATCACTTCTATGGCACAGTCGCTTAGGTTGTATCAATGAAACAATATTAACTAAGCTACATAAGGATGTGTATTTCAGACCCTTCAAATATGAACCTTATGGAACTTGTGAGTCTTGTTTACTTGGTAAAATGACCAAATTACCCTTCAAAGGTAAATGATAGTGTGCAGCGGAGACATTAGAACTCATACACTCTGATGTATGCGGACCAATGTCAGTCACCACTAGAGGTGGATTCTCCTACTTCATTACCTTTATCGATGATCACTCGCGATATGAGTATGTGTACCTTATGCGGTACAAATCTGAAGCCTTTGAGAAATTCAAAGATTTCAAAGCTGAAGTAGAAAACCAGCTTAATAAAAGTATTAAGTCACTAAGGTCTGACCGAGGTGGTGAATACTTAAGCGACGCATTTTAAGATTACTTGAGAGAAAATGACATTGTTTCCCAGTAGACTCCTCCAGGAACTCCACAGCACAATGGGGTCTCCGAAAGGAGAAATCAGACATTATTAGATATGGTCCGATCAATAATGCCAGACACGGATCTACCTCTTTCATTTTAGGGTCTTGCTTTAGAAACTGCAACACTACTACTAAACCAAGTTCCTTCCAAGACTGTTAGTCAAACACCATATGAGTTATGGTCTGGGAAACGTCCTAGTCTTAGTTATCTAAAAGTTTGGGGATGTGACGCATATGTTAAGCTCACACAAACTAACAGATTGGATGATAGGGCAGTTAAATGTAAGTTTGTAGGATATGCCTTGAACTCAAGAGCATACGTGTTCTACATCCCAAATGAACAAAGAACATTTGTGTCACGAAATGCTAAATTTCTAGAGAATGAAGTCCTTCTCAAGAAATATAGTGGGAGTAGACTTGACCTCGATGAGGTACGAGAAGAAAAAACTAACATAGAACTAAACCTCAGGCCCCTCAAAAGGGCAGCGACGGAACAACCACAAGGTTATGAACTTAGAAGGTCTGGTAGGGAAAGATATGAGCCTGAAAGATATGGTTTCCATATTGATAAGGAACATGATTAGGTCATTGATAATGATGATCCCACCAATTATGGCGAAACAATGCATGACATTGATTCAGTCAAGTGGCTTGAGGCCATGAAATCTGAAATAGACTCTATATATCGGAATCAAGTCTGGGACTTGGTGGATGCACCTGAAGGGATAAAACTTATAGGCTGCAAGTGGATTTACAAGCGTAAAACTAATGCAGAAGGCAACATCCAAACCTATAAGGCTAGGTTGGTGGCGAAAGATTATAGACAAATCCAAGGAATTGACTATGACGAAACCTTCTCGCCTGTTGCAATGATAAAGTCCATTCGAATTTTACTGGCACTAGCTGTACACTTTGATTATGAGATTTGGCAGATGGATGTCAAAACAGGTTTCCTTAATGGGAACCTCGTACAGGAAGTCTATATGACACAACCTGAGGGGTTTGCATCTAAGGATGATCATAATAAAGTATGCAAGCTTAAACGATCCATTTATTGACTCAAACAAGCCTCCAGAAGTTGGAATATACAATTTGATGAGACAATCAAAGAATTTGACTTCATCAAAAATATAAACGAGCCTTGTTTTTACAGGAAAAGTAGTGGGAGTGTTGTTATATTTCTTGTATTATATGTCGATGACATATTAATCATCGGGAATGATATTCCCATAATGCAAGCCACCAAGCAATGGTTATCTTAGAATTTCTCCATGAAAGATTTGGGAGAAGCAGCCTACATCCTCGGCATTAAGATCTACCATAAAATATCTAAGAGGTTGTTAGGACTTTCTCAATCTACCTACATAGATAAAGTTTTGAAAAGATTCAAAATGGAAGATTCCAAAATGTTGGGAAGCGGCCACGAGTGCGCAGTGGAAAATAAAAATTATTATGCCACTTTCCCTTTGCCCAATACCCATTTATTTTGATTATTCTACAAGCCTAGACATGTTACTATATATTCTAAGCATAAAACTCATAAAACATGCAAAGAACATAAACCTAAACATGCTAACTATCATAAGAACTCTAAATAAAATAAAGAAAGAAAAATACTTACTTGAACCGTAGACTCCTCCAGTCCTCCCTCCAATCTACAAGCTTTTCTCGAACTCAGCAAGCTCTTCCACATTCCAAAGAGCCACCCAAGTGTGTGGCCTCTAAAGATGCACACACCAAAGCCAAAACTCAACGGCAAGACTACGCCTTTAGTGCACGGGTATTTTGCCCTTGGTGCTAGCCTAGGCAAATACCTCAAAACTTTTAACTCGAGGTTCATCTAGTCAATTAGACTTAAGGATCCTCAAAATCAGTGGCTTACTCTTAAATTTTAGAGTTGCTCACTTATATAAACCCAAGATATGAAAGGTTTGGTGAAAACATTTGTGAAGAATTCTTTGGGTTTATATAGTGCTCCAAAGACAACGAAATTAATTAAGAATCCGATGTGGGATAAAAGCTAATATAATCTTAGCCATTGGATCTTAATTTAGTGGTTTAATGAGATTATAAAACCCTAATAAGAGTTTGGGCCGAATTGGAATTCAAAACAAATAACAAAATTTTTTTTACTATTCATATGAATAGTATTTTTTTTAATTCCAATTCCCAAAGTGCCCCCATCGTTATTCACCAATCCCTAAGCCACTATGGAACCTCATAAATGATATGTTCAATAATTAAACACATTGAACCATTTATGAACAATTCCTACAGCAATCATATATGTTGTTATATTTATATTATGCACTATTAACCATTGACTTCGACTTTGTTGTGTGTGACCTTTTGGGTTCCCCTCAAGTTGGACATGAAATGAATCGTGAAAATTTAATCGAACATAAATTATCCTCCGATCAGATGGTCGTTCAATTTCAATGACCAAGGTTGACATCTAGCAACATGCCAAGGCCCCCCAAAAGAGAAGGAAAGATATATATACCCATTCTGTATGCGATTTACATATGATACGGTCCCTCGCCTCACTATTGTTGGACAATTATGACCCATAGCATCACTATTTGTACAAAACATGTTGTTGTTGTTGTACAAATTAACTATATGACAAAGAAAATTGCTCTTTTATCATTTGTTGGATTACCTGGATATATAAATGATAAAAGTCCATATGATTAGTACCAGATTAATAAGATATGAGACAATATTAATCCACAAAGGTTTAATCATTAAATATCCCTAGTCGTAGTATTATCGAGACTGGACATCAATAATGCAGAATAGGCTAGTATTACACTTGTGCATGTTATGGAAGTGTAACGACATAGTTCTCATATATTTGGGTATTGGATACTCATGCAAGTGTAATAGGAGGTTTTTTTTTACCGATGGTACAAAAACAGCTTCGCTCTGGATAGACCCCTCAGAATCCCATTGGTAGTATGACTATGTGTCTATGAGAATCTGAATCAGGGTAGTTGTATTTGGTCTTAACCTGAGACTTGCATCGCTATTACTTGCGACAATCAATATAATTTGGTTTTGGTCGTCCGGGGCTTTAACAGGTTCTGTGTACGCCTCTTCTGGGTATACTGAGAATCGTAGTGTATTGGGTGTGATGTCAAGATGGAAGTATCACTTCAGTCATATGGAGATGATGATCACGTAGGATACGGAACTAGTACTCTTAAGTACTGCAGTCATCGGGATAATATGACTAGGTCATGATTATCCAAATATAGAGACTAGTTACCAGAGATCCGATATATGCTTCGTATGTGGCAGACATAATTCCAGCCCCAGGCCTAGCATGTGACATCCGATACTGGATCGTGATACGCAATACTACGTATGCTACGCCTGACAAAGATTACATATTCCTTTAAAGAATATTTCTGGAGAATTGGGTAGGCACGATGCTTTGCTAGAAGCCAACCATGTCTTGTAAATCGGTTAGAACGTGGTACCGGGTACGCACGTGTTCGGATAGTCTGATGACCGTATTTACTGCCAACATATCCAGGGATCTCTTGGGTCGCTTCCCAAAGATTCACCGTTGATATTTGACTCGAACAAAAAATTAATCTGGGATTAATTATGAGAGAGAAAATTAATCTGGGATTAATTACGGAAATAAATTAATATGAGATTAATTAACAGAGAAAGAATTAATCTTGGATTAATTGCGTCATTATTTAATCTGGGATTAATTCATGAGGAAGAGTGTTGTCTAATCCCACTTGAATAATTTTGCGAGGTATTATTATTTATTTAAATTGGATTTAATTATGTCGCAACGGAAAGTTCGTTTAATTGGATTAAACGTAACCGAGTCCGAAGTGTGTTGTCTAATCCCACTTGAATTTTGAATTTAATTGGGTGGGACCCACCACTCACATCACTTGTCAAAGGTGATGGTGGTAGTTGGCAAAAGTGAATAGTTTTTAGAAAACCACTTGCTTTTAACCAACATAGTTTTGGAAACCATATTTAACACACAATTGTTTATGAAACAAGTAACTATTCATCTCTCCCAAATTTCTTCTCTCTTGGCCGAATGGGTTTCTTCTTGGAGGAGAAATTTTTCTTTCAATTTGTTTCAAGCTAGCACTTAAAGGAGTGAATCAAGGTGATATGGAAACTCACCCAAGCGTTGGAAACACTCAAGAAGGACTTGGAGCTTCCACCGAAATGCATAAAAAGTTTTGAACTCATCCGATCAATATGAGTTTTTTCCGCAACTCTTTTGATTTTATTCACACACAAATCACTCTTAGACGATCTTGGCATGTTCTAGGAACACTTACAATGGTATCAGAACGATCTAAGTTTGATTTGGAATTCTAGGGTTCAAGACTTTAATTTGGGAATTTTTTGTTTGGAGCTTGATTTTCCTAAATGAGTTGTTGGGTTATGTTTATATAATGTTGAATTGGATTTTTGCATTGTTGGATTTGTGATAAATTGATTAGATCAAAAATCCCCAAATCCTTATGACATGGCCGAATATACCCTAGGTTGTGTTCATGGTGATTTTTTGATTTTAGACAATTCGATATGTTTAAAGCATGAAATAAATCTTGTATGTTGATTTAATTGGATTGAAATCAAATTGAGTGTTATTTTATGCACAATTGCCGTGAGCCATGATGCATGTTATAAGATTGATTTTGCTTCAATTTGTGTTGGACATGAATTGGAAATGTAGAGCATGATTAATTGAATTAATTAGTGTTTTGGAAGCATTAGATTAATTAATTAATTATGGTAATTACACTTGAATTGAATTAATTTGTAATTTGGAATAATGAGTTAATTTAATTTATTGTATTTGGACTTAATGGGCTTGGTTGGGCCAAGTTTGGTTTAGGAAAATTGGTTGGATCCAATTGGGCCTAAAACCATTTCCATAAAGTCCAAATATGATTATTGGGCCTTTAATATTTAATTGGGCCTAATGGGCCTAAATTGATTTTTGGCATATGGTGATTCCTAATTGGGCCTTGGCATCTTGGGTTTGACCCATAATTGCCAAAGCCCATGCCTTAAGAATTAATTGAAAGCCCATTGGACTTTAATTGAATAGTATTGGATATTAATTGGGCCCTTGAGACCCATAAAGATTGGATTTGGAATCCAAGTCTAAAATGCATTATTGAAAGTGTAATTATTTAATTTGGAATTAAATATTAATTAGTATTGGATACAATTTAAATTGGATTTAAAATTGTAGTTCAATATAATTCAAGAATACTTACTTTGAGTATTTATTCTTAAACGAGTTGGACTCGCGCAAATCAAATCATTGTTTGAACATTGGATGGTCATTAATCAAAGATTAATTAATTGGATTAGATTGATTGAATAACATGCTTTGTGTGAATACTTGGATGTATGTATGAATAATGTATATCAGATGGATATTAGAAGGGTGAGGGCAATTTTGGAAATTGTTGTAATAAATTTAGAATTTATTAAATTGGACTTGCGTGTCCTGCCTATTAACTTTATTCTCTTTGTATTTCACTTCTCACCAATTCCCCTCAATGTAAATGAGGTTTCTTTAGAAGTATTATGTAATTGGGTAGAAGTATGAATAGTACTAGCGGGAGAGAGGAAAGTGAGAGATTTGTTCTAGGAACAAAGTTTGTTATATATCCATCCGAATATCATTATTATTTTATCCGCGCCTTATTATGCTTTTAGAATGCATGTTTAAGGGTGTTTGATGAGACCTAATAAAAGATAATAAATTGGTTGCCAAATCGCGACAAAAACCCCCATTTTATATTAAGCGTTTTTCCTTCCATTGAGTGATTCTCTCTCAAGATTGAAGATTGGCATTGGTTTGTTGGCCAAAGTCAAGACCTTTGTCCATCGCGGATGTGTTTGAATCATGAAGGCGTTGTTCCATATCGTACGCCTTGGGCAAGTTGTGATTTGTTGGCCAAAGTGAAAGTCATTTCTTATTCATCGGCCTCGATTACGAAGCTTTCCCATTGTCAATGGGTCACGCTTAACTGGTTTCATTAAGCTTTTTGAGCCAAAGCCAAGGCTTAGTTGATTCAGAGGAAAAAGGTTAGGGAATATATCGGATATATTGGCATATATATTGGATATATGTTTCGGACTTGGAGGTCCACCTACTGGATCTAGGAATTGGATGGGATCCAATTGATCTTAGAGATCTACCTAGTTAAGTTTCATACAGCTTGTTGGCCAAATACAAGGTTGTGTGTTATTTAACGGGATTCTAGCCCACTAGGAAACTAGGTTTCCCGAGTACTCCACAGAGGGTTAGAGGCTCGCCGAAAAATAGTGGGAGGCAAGTATTAAATTTGCAATTTCGTTTAGATACTTGCCAATACGCGCTCATTTCATTTTTCGTCATTAAAAAATTTATATATATTAGTTGGACTAATATTCAATTGTTGTTTTAATTAAACAGTTGGACTGTATTCAAACTACTTCATTTATAGTTGATTATATAATTGGATTATAGTAATCAATATATTTGAATATAACCAATCAAATAGTAGTTGTTTATATAGCTAGACTATAGTAATCATTATATTCGATTGTACCTGAAATCTTTGATTGGATAGTTGGACTATTGGAATCAAAATAACTGAAAGATTAGCGTTTAAAACATAATCCTGGGTGAAAATGTCTTTAAGCGGCTTCGATTTTCAAATTGGGAATAGAACCTCAGGATAGTCCTGGGAGCCGAGAAGTTACTTTATTTGATAGAGTGACATCTCGGGCCTAAGCCCGGAATTGAGCAAATAGCGGAGCATGAGCTTTGGAAGACTCATCGTGATGATAACTTTAGTGCTCAATCTGTTATGCTTGCCGCAAAGAATCCTTAATTTCTTCGTCAAACTAAGGATTAGATCTTTATACCATGATGTTGAAATTAAAGGATCTTCATAGATCTAATCTTAGATCTTAGAAGTACTAATTGCAATAAGAAAACTCTTGGAGAGTTAATGGCTATGCTCAATGAGACAGACCCATAGCTTGTAAAAGGGCAAGAAGCGCAAGATGCATCTTACTTCGACATCCCAGAAGGCCAAAGCTTGGCCGAAGGCTTCTGGGGGTGTGAAGAAAAGGGTAAGGCTAAATCGTCACAGTCTTCTGGAAAGACAAATGACATATCCCAAAATGTCTGCCTAAACTGTTGCAAACGGGGTCACTGGAAGCGTGACTGCCGTATGGACAAGGCAGACATGAAGGAAGTGAAGACGGGTAAGGCTCCGGCTTCAGGTATGTTTGTTATAAACATGTCCACTGCTGGTTTTAAAATTGGATTTTAGATACTGGATGTGGTACATAAATATATGTACTGATGTGCGGGATCTGCTGATTAGTAGGAGACTGGCTTCTGATGAGATCGACCTATGAGTCAGAAACAGGACATGAGACGTTGTTTTGGCCGTAGGAACCTAAGTTTTGGAATTGCCCCTTCGGCATGTACTTAAATTAGGAAACTATTACAATGTATCTAGTTTGACTAGAAACATTATCTCTATATCTAGTTTAACCTGTTGTGGGTATGCCTTTATATTTTAGAACACTAAGTGTTTTGTTTATAAATATGATATTGAGATAAGCACATTAGATGTGAATAACAGTATTTATATTTAGAATATAAATGAATCTCAAACATATAATATGACAAACAAAAGCTCAAACTTTGAAAATCTGTTGAGACTTAAAAGTGGCATTGTTGACTCATATATCCACACTTTCGAAGAGTGGATACTAGGACAGATTTGATTCTAATTCAAATGATGTCTACGAATCTAGTTTATTTGGCAAGGTGCCTAAAACACCTTTTACTGGGTAAAAGTGCAAGTGCCACCGATCTGTTACCCCTCGTTCATAGTGACGTAAGTGGGCCCATGTCTAGCTAGGCTAGAGGTGGATATGAATACTTCGTAACCTTTACGGATGTGGCATCGCGTTATGGTTATGTGTATCTTATGAAACACAAGTCAGAAACTTTTGAGTAATTCAAAGAGTTTCGACACGAAGTAAGAAAACAGACTGGTAAAAGTATTAAAAACATTACGGTTGGACCATAGTATAAAATACTTCAACATATGATTTTCAAGATTACTTGAAAGTGTATGGTATTCTTTCACAGTGGACTCCTCCCGGGACACCTTAATTTGACGGTGTGTCCGATAAAAGAAACCGAACTTTGTTGGACATGGTAAGGTTAATGAAGAGTCGCTCTGAGCTACCAATTTCCTTCCGAGGATATGCATTAAACAGTGCAATACTTATTTTGAATAAGGTTCCATGAAAATCTGTTAGACAGACTTCATATTAGATATGAAGAGGAAAGAAACCAGGTTTCTCATTCCCGAAGATTTGGGAATGCTAAGCATACGCTAAATATTTTGATGATACCAAACTAGAACCCAAATCGGATAAGTGCGTGTTTGTAGGTTGTCCTAGGGAAACCAAGGTATTGTACTTATATAACTTACAAGAGAACAATGTAATTGTTGCTCTCCATGCGGTTTTCCTAAGAGGAATTCTTATATGCAGTGGTAAGTGGGAGGAAAGTAAAACTTGATTAAAATCAGAGTAATACTTTTCCAGGCACCAAGTCCTCACGGAACACCGACAGTTCATCAGGGATGAAACTGTACCAAAAATCTTCGAATACACAAGAACCGCGTAGGTCAGAGAGAATCAGAAAACAACCTGGGAGGTACGGGTTACTGATCTCACCTCATGTAGATATCAATCTTATTGAGGAAGACGAACCAGCTACGTATGAGGAAATGATACAATTTTATCGATTCCTTTTATGGCAAAGTGCCATGAAGTAAGAAATGGATTCCATGTATGCAACCAAGTTTGAACACTGGTTGATCTACCAGAAGGCATTGTGCCTATTGGTACTATATGAGTCTTCAAGGAAGACATACATGGATGGCAACATATAAATGTATACAGCTAGGCTTATACAGAAAGGGTATCGTTAACGACATGGTGTCGATTACGACGAAACCTTTTATCTATTGCCATGATTAAATCCATTCGGATAATGCTTTCTAATGCTGCATATTTTGTTTATGATCTTTCCTTCATGGAAACCTTTTGGAGGATGTTTACAACATCCTGACAGTTTTGTCGTGCCGAAACATGCAAACAAGGTTTGTAAGTTAAATCGATCCATTTATGGATTAAAGCAAGCATTGTGTTCTTGGAACCAGTGTTTTGATGTAATCATAATGCTATATGATTTAATTCAAAACGAAGATAATTCTTGTGTATATAAGAAGGTTAGTGGGAGCGCACTGACAATGAATGTCCTATAAGTTGATGATATATTGCTTCTTAGCAATAACATTCCCATAAAATAATTGGTGAAAGTTTGGCTTTCATTAAAATTCTCCATGAAATACCTGGGAGAAGCAGGCTTTATTCTAGGAAAAAAGATCTACTGGGATAGATCTAGAAAGTTGCTGACACTCTCTCAGTGTTCGTACATTTTGATATGTACGTGACCTAATGTCTCATATGCTTTGAGCATATATAGACACAATCAGGCCAATCCAGGTGATGGTCCCTGGATTGAAGTTAAGAACATCCTTGAGTATCTTGGATGAACCAAGGATGCTTTCTGAGAAAATAGGGAAAAGAGAACTTGAGGTGACTGGGTTCACCGTTGCAAGTTTCCAAACCGATAAAGACGACTTAAGTCACAATAAGGGTACATATTTAGTTTGAATAACAGAACAGTGAGCTGCAAATCTTCCAAGCAAGATACTATTGCTAAATAAACAACAAGAGCGGAACATTGCTGCAGCTGAGGCAGCAATAGAAGCATTTTGGATCTATACAATCCTAATTGGATCTACATCACAGGCTTAGGAACCGTGGTCTCTTCAAAGATCCAAGTATATATTTCGACTATTTCATCTGATTCGTCAGATCATACATCGTGGCGATGTGATGATCGAATAAAACGCATCAAATGATAACATTGAAAATTCGCTGACGAAAGCTGTTTCTCAGCAGAAGTTTAAGCGACCCGTACATATTTCAGATGTAGGACACTTGAGTGATTGGCTATAGGCCAAGTGGGAGATTGTTGGACAATTATGACCCATAGCATCACTATTTGTACAGAACATGTTGTTGTTGTACAAATTAACTATGTGACAAAGGAAATTGCTCTTTTATCATTTGTAATTGGATTACCTGGATATATAAATGATAAAAGTCCATATGATTAGTACCAGATTAATAAGATATGAGACAATATTAATCCACAAAGGTTTAATCATTAAATATCCCTAGTCGTAGTATTATCGAGACTGGACATTAATAATACAGAATAGGCTAGTATTACACTTTTGCGTGTTATGGAAGCGTAACGACATAGTTCTCATATATTTGGGTATTGGATACTCATGCAAATGTAATAGGAGGTTCTGTTTACCGATGGTATGAAAACAGCTTCGCTCTGGATAGACCCATCGGAATACCATTGGTAGTATGACTATGTGTCTATAGGAATCCGAATCAGGGTAGTTGTATTTGGTCTTAACCTGAGACTTGCATCGCTAATACTTGCGACAATTAGTATACTTTGGTTTTGGTCGTCCGGGGCTTTAACAGGTTCTGTGTACGCCTCTTCTGGGTATACTGAGAATCGTAGTGTATTGGGTATGATGTCAAGATGGAAGTATAACTTCAGCCATATGGAGATGATGATCACGTAGGATACGGAACTAGTACTCTTAAGTACTGCAGTCATCGGGATAATATGACTAGGTCATGATTATCCGAATATAGAGACTAGTTACCAGAGATCCGATATATGCTTCGTATGTGGCAGACATAATTCCAGCCCAGGCCTAGCATGTGACATCCGATACTGGATCGTTATACGCAATACTACGTATGCTACCCCTGACAAAGATTACATATTCCTTTAAAGAATATTTCTGGAGAATTGGGTAGGCACGATGCTTTGATAGAAGCCATCCATGTCTTATAAATCGGTTAGAATGTGGTACCGGGTACACACGTGTTCGGATAGTCCGATGACCGTATTTACTGCCAACATATCCAGTGATCTCTTTGGTCGCTTCCCGAAGATTCACCATTGAGATTTGACTCGAACAGAAAATTAATCTGGGATTAATTATGAGAGAGAAAATTAATCTGGGATTAATTACGACAACAAATTAATCTGGGATTAATTAACAGAGAAAGAATTAATCTGGGATTAATTGCGTCATGAATTAATCTGGGATTAATTCGTGAAGAAGAGAGAGCGCGATTAATTTGGAATTAATCGGTAAAATAAATTTAATAGTTAAATTGGATTTTTCTATTTAATTTATTTATTTGGTCTAAAATAATATATTAGATATATTAATTGAAATTGGATTTCAATTCGGAATTAAAATTAGATTTTAATTCTAGCGAACGAATTAATTTAGAATTAATTCGTTAATGACTTCCGTAATAATTTTACGAGGCATTATTATTTAATTAAATTGGATTTAATTACGTCGCGACGGAAAGTTCGTTTAATTGGATTAAACGTAACCGAGTCCGAAGTGTGTTGTCTAATCCCACTAGAATTTTAAATTTAAGTGGGTGGGACCCACCACTCACATCACTTGTAAAAGGTGATGGTGGTAGTTGGCAAAAGTGAATGGTTTTTAGAAAACCACTTGCTTTTAATGAACATGGTTTTGGAAACCATATTTAACACACAATTGTTTATGAAACAAGTAACTATTCATCTCTCCCAAATTTCTTCTCTCTTGGCCGAATGGGTTTCTTCTTGGAGGAGAAATTTTTCTTTCAATTTGTTTCAAGCTAGCACTTAAAGGAGTGAATCAAGGTGATAGGGAAACTCACCCAAGTGTTGGAAACACTCAAGAAGGACTTGGAGCTTCCACCAAAATGCATAAAAAGGCTTGAACTCATCCGATCAATGTGAGTATTTTTCGCAACTCTTTTGATTTTATTCACACACAAATCACTCTTAGACGATCTCGGCATGTTTTAGGAACACTTACAACTGTATCCCCACCTATTGACCTAGGGTACGGAAAGTGTCTACCAATTGGTCAAAGGTATGATGTTGATAGTGTCATGAATCATGCTAAACCAAGAATCTCACATGATTCTTCTGCTGTGGCCACAGTCTCAAGCACTGATCACACATATCAACCCGCGAACTGGAATACTACTCTTATAAGAAAATATTATCCGAGAGAGTGGAGATTCTCTATTGTATCTTTATAAACTTCATGTGTTTCAACAAATGACCCAATCATACCCTTATGACCGGATCCTTTGAACCGGGGAAGGAGAATGTCAAAGTTATTTGATCCACATATAAGATTGTAAAGACCTCAAGTCAAAGGACTAGTCATATAATCGATACATGAAAGTTCTCACAGACACATAGGATAAACACTCCATATGAAAACTTTCGGCGGTCAGTTTGATGGACACGAGCAACTCATACATCCATATGATACACCAAGCAGACAGATCTCCGCTAGTAGCCTATGAGATCGGCTACCCCACTTAAGGGTGGATCATATCACATGCTAGTCTCTCCGCTTTGTGAACGCCCAAATTATTCACAAAACTATGACTAGGAATATTTAAGAGTAATGATTCTCCAAGGGCTTTATTACAGTGTTGATGATTCATTTAAGTTATGTAAGACACGTATAATAAAGATTTCCATTTTATTAATTAATGAAAATATTACAAATACATGTACATATAGCCCATCAACAAGTTGGGTATAGGGCATATCCCTAAGAATCTCTCACTTGCACTATAGCCAACTAGTATGAATCTAGACACCATACTCTGCTTTTGTTGAGTCATCCATTTAGTAAGAGAATCTGCAAGATTATCTTATGTGGGTATTTTCTCTATAATAACTTCTTTTCTCTCAACAATCTCCCTGATGAGATGAAATCGCCTGAGTACATGCTTGGATTTCTGGTGGGACCTTGGTTCCTTTGATTGAGTAATGGAGTCTGTGTTGTCATAGTACATCGTGACGCCATTCTTTATTGCGGGAAGCACTTCCAGCTCTGTGATGAACTTCTTTATCCAGACTACTTCTTTAGCAGCCTCAGATGCTGAAATATACTCGGCTTCAGTGGTGGAGTCCGCTGTAGTTGACTGCTTTGAGCTTTTCCAACTGACAGCACCACCGTTCAAAGTAAACAGATATCCTATTTGCGATCTGCTGTCATCGCTATCGGTCTGAAAGCTCGCATCACAGTAACCATTGACTTTCATCTCAGAACAATCTCCGTATGTCAAAAACACATCCTTAGTTCTTCTCTAATACTTGAGGATTGTTTTGACAGCTGACCAGTGTTGCTCACCAGGATTTGCCTGATACCTGCTCGTTATGCTAAGAGCATAAGAGACATCAGGTCTTGTACATAGCATGGCGTACATGATCGATCCTATTGCTGAAGCATAAGGGATCCTACTCATACGCTCTCTATTTGAAGGAGTATGTGGACATCGCTCCTAAGATAATTTGATTCCATGACAAGCAGGTAAATTACCTCTTTTAAAATCTTCCATTTTGAATCTTTTCAAAACTTTATCTATGTACGTAGATTGAGAAAGTCCTAACAACCTCTTAGATCTATTACGGTAGATCTTAATGTCGAGAATGTAGGCTGCTTCTCCCAAATATTTCATGGAGAAATTCTGAGATAACCATTGCTTAGTGGCTTGCATCATGGGAATATCATTCCCGATGATTAATATGTCATCGACATATAATACAAGAAATACAACAGCACTCCCAATACTTTTCCTGTAAACACAAGGCTGGTCTACATTTTTGATGAAGTCAAATTCTTTGATTGTCTCATCAAATCATATATTCCAACTTATGGAGGCTTGCTTGAGTCTATAAATGGATCGATTAAGCTTGCATACTTTATTATGATCATCCTTAGATACAAACTACTCAGGTTGTGTCATATAGACTTCCTCTGAGAGGTTCCCATTAAGGAAAGCTGTTTTGACATCCATCTGCCAAATCTCATAATCAAAGTGTGCAGCTAGTGCTAGTAAAGTTCGAATGGACTTTATCATTGCAACAGGCGAGAAGGTTTCGTCATAGTCAATTCCTTGGATTTATCTATAACCTTTCGCCACCAACCTAGCCTTATAGGTTTGGATGTTGCCTTCTGCATCAGCTTTACGCTTGTAAATCCACTTGCAGCCTATGGGTTTTATCCCTTCAGGTGCATCTACCAAGTCCCCAACTTGATTCTGATACATAGAGTCTATTTCGGATTTCATGGCCTCAAGCCACTTGACTGAATCAATGTCACGCATTGCTTCGTCATAACTGGTGGGATCGTCATTATCAATGACCTAATCATGTTCCTCATCAATATGGAAACCATATCTTTCAGGCTCATGTCTTTCCCTACCAGACCTTCTGAGTTCATAACCTTGTGGTTGTTCCGTCGCTGCCTTTTTGAGGGGCCTGGGGTTTAGTTGTATGTTAGTTTGTTCTTCTCGTAACTCATCGAGGTCAAGTCTACTCCCACTATATTTCTTGAGAAGGAATTCATTCTCTAGAAATTTAGCATTTCGTGAGACAAATGTTTTTTGTTCATTTGGGACGTAGAACACGTATGCTCTCGAGTTCAAGGCATATCCTACAAACTTACATTTAACTGCTCTATCATCAAATTTGTTAGTTTGTGTGAGCTTGATATATGCGTCACATCCCCAAACTTTTAGATAACTAAGACTAGGACGTTTCCCAGACCATAACTCATATGGTGTTTGACTAACAGTCTTGGAAGGAACTTGGTTTAGTAGTAGTGTTGCAGTTTCTAAAGCAAGACCCAAAAATGAAAGAGGCAGATCCGTGCCTGGCATCATTAATCGGACCATATCTAATAATGTCCGATTTCTCCTTTCGGAGACCCCATTATGTTATGGAGTTCCTAGGGGAGTCCACTGGGAAACAATGCCATTTTCTCTTAAGTAATCTTAAAATTCGTTGCTTAAGTATTCACCACCTCGGTCAGACCTTAGTGACTTAATACTTTTATTAAGCTGGTTTTCTACTTCAGCCTTGAAGTCTTTGAATTTCTCAAAGACTTCAGATTTGTACCGCATAAGGTACACATACCCATATCGCGAATGATCATCGATAAAGGTAATGAAGTAATAGAATCCACCTCTAGAGGTGACTGACATTGGTCCGTATACATCAGAGTGTATGAGTTCTAATGTCTCCGCTGCACGCTGTCATTTACCTTTGAAGGGTAATTTAGTCATTTTACCAAGTAAACAAGACTCACAAGTTCTATAAGGTTTATATTTGAAGGGTTTGAAATACCCATCCTTATGTAGCTTAGTTAATCTTGTTTCATTGATATGACCTAAGCGACTGTGCTATATAAGTGATTCATTGATATTATTCGAGTTAACGTTGTATATATTAGAGGATGAACATTATTTGTTAGTTTGTAAGACATAAATACCATTATTCAAAATACCATCTCCATATTTTATTTCATTGAAATAAATAGAACATTCATTACAACTTATTAGGCATGAAAAGCCTTTATTACATAAAGAAGAAATTGAAATGATGTTCTTTACTAGAGAAGGTACATAAACACAATCTTCTAAGTCTAAAACTAAACCATTCAGCAAAACTAATGAATAAGTTCCCACGCACAATGCAGCCAGTTTTGCTCCATTACCCATGCGTAAGTCAACCTCCCCATGACGGAGTCTCCTACTGTTTCTCAGGCCATGCACATTGTTACATAAGTGAGTCCCACAACCGGTGTCAAGCACCCAAGTAGAAGGTTCAGAGTTTTGAGAATATAGTTCAATCATATACAACATACTTGAAGCATTGGGCTTCTTGGCCTCTTGGGTTTCCCTAGCTTCCTTGGCTTTCAAGGATCTGCAGTCTTTCTTCCAATGACCCTTTTTTCCATAAAAGAAACATTTCCCCTTTCCCTTTTTATTCTCCACCTTACCATTGGGCTTTAGGTGATCTGGAGCCTTGGCCTTGCCCTTATTTTTCTTTGGGCCTCGTGGCTTCAGGTCCGTACCCGTAAGCATGATGAAGGTTTTAAGCTCTGGTTTCAAGTCCTTCTCTGCTTGCTTTATCAGAAAGTAGCTTCTTTATCAGACATATGACACTGCATAATAAAGTTAGAGAATTCTTTTGGTAAAGACTGAAGAATTAGATCGTGACCTATCTCATGATCCATGATGAACCCGAGGTTGGCCAATTTTTCAATGTGGCCAATCATCTTAAGCACACGTCCACTAACAGATCCTTCCTTATACCTTGTTTGGAATAAGGCACATGACACTTGGAATCTCACGGTATGAACGGAAGTTGCATACAACTCCTTCAAGTGAAAGATGATGGTTTGAGCATCCATATCTTCGTGAGTTTTCTGAAGTTCGTCCGACATAGAGCCAAGCATTATGCAAACTGCTTGCTCATCATCATCGACGTGTTTCTTCCAAGCATCAAATGTATCTTGGTCAGCATCTTCTGTGGGTTCAGGGGGAAAAGGTCTTTCAAGAACATAGAAAATCTTTTCTTGTCGTAAGATAATTTTAAGGTTTCTAAACCAGTCATTGTAGTTGGACTATTTGAGCTTATGCTCATCAAGGATGGAATGAAGTGATACTCTGTTTGCCATTTGAATGTTTGTAAAATATTTTAACCCACCTGTTAAGAGAAAATGTTAAAATTAGGAATATGTTTTCATTAATGTTTCATAATAACATGGGCTTTTAATATTATGAAGTTGCTCACACTCAATTATTTAAAAATTTTAAGCAAATCGCATCAACCCCAATATGATGGATTTCTTGTGGGCAAGGATCCCATTATCATCATTTCATAACTCCGACTAGGGCCGGTCATTATAATATATGATAATTAGGTAGGTTCCCAACCAATTTATGATATAAATCACAATTCCTTGATCATTGGGTTGGGCAATCAAACATGCCATAGCTTATGCTAGTCCTTGTGGACACCCAATCTTTGCCACTAAGTTATAAGACCACGCCTAAGGGTCGCTGCATCTTATGACTCAGGAAAGTCAAACCATTGTCAATAGTACGATTTAGGGACAAATTGGTATTTGTCAGTCTTGTAAAGCCTAGTCTTGCCAATACGGTTTAAGCCCTTTGGGTCTATACTTTACAATGGGAGGCAAATTTTAGACTTAAATTATTATTGAGGATTTTAGCAAGTTTAAGTGAATAACTGTCAAATGGATTCCTCCATTGAAAATTCCCAAGAGGGAGGGTGGAGCGAACTCTCTTAAATACTCTTACCTCTTAGGCTCTTATTGCCTTGGCGACAGGAATAAACAATAGCTCCTTCAAATTAGTCCAACACTTTAAATATGCTTTAAAGTAAGCTTTGAGTAAATGATTATCTAGATGTCTTCACAACTTTTCCTTTTGGCTATAAAAAGGTATTGAGTGAAGGAATACACCGAATCATTATCTAACTCTAGTAACACCTTTGGTTAAATTAACTTTAGTTTTGGTCCCAACCCACTTGTATCTTTTATAATGTCTTTTATTATAAACAAGTGATTTATATTTATTAGCCTTAAAGGTAATAAATCTCTAATTTCATCACGGAATAATTAATTAGCTAAGGGATAAGCAATACACTCTCTATTTCTTAGAAAGTCTCTAGATGCTTGCACCCTAAAAATAATGCCAATTCTAATCATACATAGAATCATCAAGCATATGAGTTTTAATATGTTGGAATTATTTTAGGCATTAAATAACTTTGATTAATATTTAATTATGATATTGTATTTTATTTTATTCAAATAAATTTACTATTCACATTTTTCTGCAGACGCGTGAACTTTAAATGCACTTTCACAATTCAAATCTTAACCAAATCATGCAAAACTTGTGCCTAAAATTAAGTTCAGGGTGTTAGCTTTCCAACTAGCCTTTAAACACCCAATTTCGAGTTCAAATGAGAGATAACTAATCAAAATAAAAATGGCGTGCCGATACCATTGTTGGGAAGCGGCCGCGAGTGTGCAGCGGAAAATAAAAATTATTATGCCGCTTTCCCTTTGCCCAAGACCCATTTGTTTTGATTATTCTACAAGCCTAGGAATGTTACTATATATTCTAAGCATAAAACTCATAAAACATGCAAAGACAATAAACCCAAACATGTTAACTATCATAAGAACTCTAAATAAAATAAAGAAAGAGAAATACTTACTTGAACCGTAGACTCCTCAAGTCCTCCCTCCAATCTACAAGCTTTTCTCGAACTCAGCAAGCTCTTCCACGTTCTAAAGAGCCACCCAAGTGTGTGGCCTCCAAAGATGCACACACCAAAGCCAAAACTCAACGGCAAGACTATGCCATGAGTGCACGGGTATTTTGCCCTTGGTACTAGCCTAGGCAAATACCTCAAAACTTTTAACTCGAGGTTCCTCTAGTCAATTAGACTTAAGGATCCTCAAAATCAGTGGCTTACTCTTAAACTTTAGAGTTGCTCACTTATATAAACCCAAGATATGAAAGGTTTGGTGTAAAAATTTGTGAAGAATTCTTTGGGTTTATATAGTGCTCCAAAGACAACAAAATTAATTAAGAATCCGATGTGGGATAAAAGCTAATTTAATCTTAGCCATTGGATCTTAATTTAGTGGTTTAATGAGATTATAAAACCCTAATAAGAGTTTGGGCCGAATTGGAATTCAAAACAAATATAAAAAAAAAAAATTACTATTCATATTACTATTCACGTGAATATTAATTTTTTTTATTCCAATTCCCAAAGTGCCCCCATCGTCCTTCACGAATCCCTAAGCCACTATGGAACCTCATAAATGATCTATTCAAGAATTAAACACATTGAACCATTTATGAACAATTCCTACAGCAATCATATGATGTTATATTTGTACTGTGCACTGTTAACCATTGATTTCGACTTTGTTGTGTGTGACCTTTTGGGTTCCCCTCAAGTTGGACATGAAATGAATCGTGATAATTTAATCGAACATAAATTATCCTCTGATCAGATGGTCGTTCGATTTCAATGACCAAGGTTTACATCTAGCAACATGCCAAAGCCCCCAAATGAGAAGGAAATATATATATATATACCCATTTTGTATGTGATTTACATATGATACGATCCTTCGCCTCACTGTATCCCCACCTATTGACCTACGGTACGGAAAGTGTCTACCCATATGGTCAAAGGTATGATGTTGATAGTGTCATAAATCATGCTAACCCAAGAATCTCACATGATTCTTCCACTGTGGCCACAGTCTCAAGCACTGATCACACATATCAACCCGCGATGGAATACTACTCTTATAAGAAAATATTATCCAAGATAGTGGCGATTCTCTGTTGTATCTTTACAAACTTCATATGTTTCAACAAATGACCCAATCATACCCTTATGACCGGATCTTTTGAACCGGGGAAGGAGAATGTCAAAGTTATTTGATCCACACATAAGATTGTAAAGACCTCAAGTCCAAAGACTAGTCATATAATTGATACATGAAAGTTCTCACAGACACATAGGATAAACACTCCATATGAAAACTTTCAACGGTCAGTTCGATGGACACGAGCAACTCATGCATCCATGTGATACACCAAGCAGATGGATCTCCGCTAGTAGCCTATGAGATCGGCTAACCCACTTAAGGGCGGATCATATCATCATGCTAGTTTCTCCGCTTTATGAACGCCCAGATTATTCACAAAACTATGACTAGGAATATTTAAGAGTTATGATTCTCATAAGGCGTGGAAGCCATCGTCTTGGTACTCCAAGGGCTTTATTACAGTGTTGATGATTCATATAAGTTTTGTAAGACACGTATAATAAAGATTGTCATTTTATTAATTAATAAAAATATTACAAATACATGTACATATAGCCCATCCACAAGTTGGGTATAGGGCATATCCCTAACACAAAAGAGGTAATTTACCTATTTGTCATGGAATCAAATTATCTAAGTAGCAATGTCCACATACTCCTTCAAATAGAGAGCGTATTAGTATGATCTCTTATGCTTCAGCAATAGGATCGATCATGTTTGCCATGCTATGTACAATACCTGATGTCTTTTATGCTCTTAGCATAACGAGCAGGTATCAGGCAAATCATGGTGAACAACAATGGGCAGCTGTCAAAACAATCCTCAAGTATCTTAGAAGAACTAAGGATGTATTTTTGATATACAGAGATTGTTATGAGATGAAAGTCATTGGTTACTGTGATGCGAGCTTTCAGACCGATAGGGATGACAGAAGATCGCAAACAGGATATATGTTTACTTTGAATGGCGGAGCTATCAGTTGGAAAAGCTCAAAGCAGTCAACTACAACGGACTCCACCAGTGAAGCCGAGTATATTGCAGCATCTTAGGGAACTAAAGAAGTAGTCTGGATAAAGAAGTTCATCACGGAGCTGGAAGTGCTTCTTGTGATAAAGAATGGCGTCACGATGTACTGTGACAACACGAGTGCCATTGCTCAATCAAAGGAACCAAGGTCCCACCAGAAATCCAAGCATGTACTCAGGCGATTTCATCTCATCAGGGAGATTGTTGAGAGAAAAGAAGTTATTTTAAAGAAAATACCCACAGAAGATAATCTTGCAGATTCTCTGACTAAAGGGCTGACTCAACAAAAACATGATAGACACACCCGAGAGTATGGTGTCCAGATTCATACTAGTTGGCTATAGTGCAAGTGGGAGATTGTTAGGGATATGCCCTATACCACACTTGTGGATGGGCTATATGTACATGTATTTGCAATATTTTCTTTAATTAATAAAATGACAATCTTTATTATACGTGTCTTACATAAATTATATGAATCATCAAACACTGTAATAAAGCCCTTGGAGTAATAAGATGATGGCTTCCACGCCTTATGAGAATCATTACTCTCAAACGTTCATAGTCATAGTTTTGTGAATAATCTGGGCATTCACAAAGCGGAGAGACTAGCATGATGATATGATCCGCCCTTAAGTGGGGTAGACGATCTCATAGGCTACTAGTAGAGATCCGTCCGCTTGGTGTATCACATGGATGCATGAGTTGCTCGTGTCCATCGAACTGACCGCCGAAATTTTTCACATGGAGTGTTTATCCTATGTGTCTGTGAGAACTTTCATGTATAGATTGTATGACTAGTCCTTAGACTTGAAGTCTTTACAATCTTATGTGTGGATCAAATGACTTTGACATTCTCCTTCCCCGGTTCAAAAGATCCGGTCATAAGGGTATGATTGGGTCATTTGTTGAAACACATGAAGTTTGTAAAGATACAACAGAGAATCGCCACTCTCTCAGATAATATTTTCTTACAAGAGTAGTATTCCAGTTCGCGGGTTGATATGTGTGATCAGTGCTTGAGACTGTGGCCGCAGCGGAAGAATCATGTGAGATTCTTGGGTTAGCACAATTCATGACATTATCAACATCATAACTTTGACTATATGGGTAGACAATTTCCATACCCTAGGTCAAACGGTCGGGATACAGTGAGGCGAGAGACCGTATCATATGTAAATTGCATACAGAATGGGTATATATCTTTCATTCTCATTTGGGGGCCTTGGCATATTGCTAGATGTCAACCTTGGTCATTGAAATCGAACGACCATCTGATCGGAGAATAATTTATTTTCGATTAAATTATCACGATTCATTTCATGTCCAACTTGAGGGGAATCCAAAAGGTCACACACAACAAAGTCGAAATCAATGGTTAATAGTGCACAGTACAAATATAACAGCATATATGATTGCTGTAGGAATTGTTCATAAATGGTTCAATGTGTTTAATTATTGAACATATCATTTATGAGGTTCCATAGTGGCTTAGGGATTGGTGAATGACGATAGGGGCACTTTGGGAATTGGAAAAATGAATAAGAAAATAAATAAATAAAAATATGTGTTTTTTTTTTATTTTTTTTTAATTTGTTTTGAATTCCAATTCGGCCCAAACTCTTATTAGGGTTTTATAATCTCATTAAACCATTATATTAAGATCCAGTGGCTAAGATTTAATTAGCATTTATCTCACATCGGATTCTTAATTAATTTTGTTGTCTTTGGAGCACCTATATAAACCCAAAGAATTCTTTAAAAAAATTTACACCAAAACCTTTTATATCTTGGGTTTATATAAGTGAGCAACTCTAAAGTTTAAGAGTAAGCCACTGATTTTGAGGATCCTTAAGTCTAATTGACTAGAGGAATCTCAAGTTAAAAGTTTTGAGGTATTTACCAAGGCTAGCACCAAGTGCAAAACACCTGTGCACTCAAGGCGTAGTCTTGCCGTTGAGTTTTGGCTTTGGTGTGTGCACCTTTGGAGGCCACACACTTGGGTGGCTCTTTGGAACGTGAAAGAGCTTGCTGAGTTCGAGAAAAGATTGTAGATTGGAGGGAGGACTGGAGGAGTCTTCGGTTCAAGTAAGTCATTTTCTTTCTTTATTTCAATTAGAGTTCTTATGATAGTTAGCATATTTAGGTTTAAGTTCTTTGCATGTTTTACGAGTTTTTATGCTTAGAATATATAGTAACGTGCCTAGGCTTGTAGAATAATCAAAACAAATAAGTCTTGGGCAAAATGATAGCGGCATCATAATTTTTAATTTTCCTCTGCGCACTCACGGTCGCTTCCCAACACTAGTCACATCACTAGTCAATTTTATTTAGCTTTTGGTTGATAGAAGTTGGTAGTTGTTGTTAGCTTGTAAATCACACAAGCTTTATTTTATTGATGTGTGAAAAACTCTTACCAACTTTGGATATTTGTTATATGGTAAATTGTTTTTTGGAAAATCAAAAACAAGTAACACTCTCTCCCTCTCTTTGTGATTACCGAATCCTCTCTTGCTCTCTATTGCCGTAAGCCTAGGGTTCATGGTAATTGATTTTTGCTTCAAAAATCTTGATTGCTAGCACAACAAAGGAGTCTACAAAGGTGATAGGGACACTTACCCTAGAGTTTGGAATTCAAAGGAAGGCTTGGAGCTATTCTCAAAGGATAAATTTTTGTAATCTCTACATCCACTTAACCGATCATTGTAAGTATTTTCCCACAAACTTATTATGATTATTCACACAATTTTATGCTTAAAAGATCCTTGGTATGTTCTAGGAACCCAACAAGGAATCATCTTTTACCAATGTCAAATAATATCCAAGTTTAAAAGAGGTGATGGCATGTTTTATACTGTAGAAACATGCAGTAGTAGTTTATAATGACACAACCATTAATAAGGCCGTGAATGTAGAAAAAAATTAAAAAAAGAATACCAGTAGCAAAACAGAATGACAATTAGCAAAGCGAACCACATGTCCTGTTGACCTGACTTCGTAGAAGCCTGGCAGGACATAGGCATGATCTGCTGGATATGCATAAATTTCTGACCGGACTTACATGAAGTTTGGCTGGACGTGCTGCGTAAACCAGAAAGGTTGGAAATGTGGGGTCACACACATGGAAGTAATAACAGATGAAGCAATGTTATAGTGGTAATAAAGCAATTAAAAATAAAACAATGAAATGTTACGAAAACAGCAAGCAAGAAAGGTAATAACTACAGTATTGATAATAACATTTAAACAAATGACTATAAAAAATGAGGAACATTAAAATGAAAAAACCACAAATAAATGAAATAGATACGTGCCTTTCCATATTGGCTTCGGGGAAGCCTGGTAGGACTTTATTCATATCAGTAGTGTCCGGTCGGACTTAATGCAAGTCTGGTCGGATATGCAGAAATAGAGGCATAACAAAATAGCAGCATGCGCAAATAATAGTAATAATAACATAATGGTAAACGAATGACTATAAAATAGCTCAAAAACAAAGGAAGACAATGAAGCAAACAAGAGCCTGAGCTGTCATTCCTTATGAGACCGACATCCGGCCAGACTTATCGCAAGGTTGGCCAGATATTAATCGTGAGACATGAATATAACAGGGCAATGACATACATGGATAATAATAATGGTAAATAAATAATTATATAATATAAATTAAAGCAACAAGACATTGATCAATCAGGAATAGGATAAATATCTCACTAGCCTGGCTTCGGGGAAGCCTGGTCGGATATTACTTCACACAATGGATGTCTGGTCGGATATACAATGAGTCTGGCCGGACATTCTACGTGTAACAAATACAGAAGCATAGATCACTATAATAACAAATAAAGAACTACATAAAATAATAAAAGCTAGTTCTATAAAATCTACCTTTCATATAATCGTTTCCTAGTGGTATGTGGAGTTGTATCCCGAGTGCAGATTATATTATCACCTATTCGGAATCGGCTATGAAATTTATGTCAGTGTTTCCATCCTATATACCAACAAGGACCACTATATATGGCAGACATGTTTTGAATTATGCATGTTCAGTTGGATGTAAATCATGTCCGGCTAGACATATTGTGTCAGGACAATATTGTAAAATGAGTGGAAATAACAACAAATGCGCTATCAGGTTGTACCTTATGTGTATTTGGCTCTTAAAACGCTTCCGAAAATTGGGTGGTTGCCAGACCACTCGTCGGAAAAGAGGAAACTCCAGAGACTTCTCACTGTGTTTCTCTCTCGGCTCTCTGTCTCAACTCAATCTTCTTTTGCTCTCAATTCTCCAATTCTTTCATTTTTAATTCCCCTTGTTTTCAACTCATTATCTTCCTTTAAATATGCATAAGCCTTGACAAGATAATAATGGATATTAAAAAATAAAATAAAATATTGAGTTAAATTTCTTATAAGTTTGACATAATCCAACTACTTAATTGGATAACTAGCAAGTGCGTTATGTCCGGTCGGATTTAGGATTTTCAATATATATCTAGTCGCCTGAGAGAGGTCTGGCCGGGCATAAGTGATGTACGATCGGGACTTGGATATTTTCATAATTCTCCGGAGTTTCTTTCTCTATCGGTGTTTAACCTTGTAACATTTTGAACTTTAAAGTGGTGCCCCTATACGAGACTCATCACCGGGTTATGCATAAAATTATAATATCTACAATCGCCCCCACATTGATAGGCTTGTGCAGTGTGTGACAATAACAAGTCTATCAAAGTCATGAATGTATTTTTACTTACCTGGCTTGTTTAGTGTCACCATATTTACCTGGTTTTGTTGTAGTATGTTTGTTGGTTGATGGATCCTCAGGCCCTCAAATACTTCAATCGATGGTGCACAGATGTTTTGACTTTAGACTTTATTCCTGGCTATGAGAGTATATGGACTCACAGGTCCTTTGATTCATTCAGTTAGTTGGAATTCATTTCCAATAGATAGACTCATAGGTCTCTTGATCCATTCGGCTAGTTGGGATTCACTCTCGATTATGATGTTAGTGTTGGATTTCTATTAAGTCCCAAGGATCATTTTAAAGCAATGAAACAAGTATGAATACATAAAGGTGAATGGCGGAATCATACTCACAATGAACGGATTGGATGCTACGAAGAACAAAACTTTTTATGCCCTTTGAAAAGCTCCAAGGCTCACTGTTTTGGTCCTCAAAATCGGTCATGGTCCTCCATTGATGTCTTCAAGCTCCAAGCTTCCAAAATGGATTCCAAGCTCACGAAATTTCTGCCCTATCACATTGGTATGTCTCCTAGAGTGTGCTAGCACCTTTGATTTTGCCACAAAATCATTCTCTTCTTCTCCAAGACTCATGATTTTGAGAAACCAGTGAAGAGAGAAAATTGCCTCTAAGGCCGAGAGAGAGAGAGAGATAAAATGAGGAGAGTTCATTTTGGTTGGTTAAAAAAAGTGTATATGTAATTTGTTTTCAAAAAACAAATAAACAAATACAATTTTTCTTTTCAAAAAGTCAAGCCATTAAGGCTCCAACCACTTACATCACTTCCTATCAATCAATGAATAGTGACTGGTGTCAATCACTCACAGTGAAAGACATCCATCACTTGATTGACGAATGATGTGACGCTAGATGCGACTAGCGATTCGACGCTTGATTTGACTTGTTTGTCGCACTCGAATTCGAAATGCGAATGCGCTCGCAAATAATCCCGGGCTCAGGTTCGCTAATTCCAAATTAACAAATTTTCCGTTGCGACGTAATTAAATCTAATTTAATTAAATAATCATGTCTATCATAATTACTATTCACACCGCTTACGAATTAATTCTAAATTAATTCGTTTGCCCGAATTAAAATCTAATTTTAATTCCACGTCGAAATCAAATTTCGTTTAATATATCGAATATATTAATTTATCGATTAATTCCAAATTAATCGTTCTCTCTCTTTAAATAATATTTTATCCCAGATAAAATATCTCCGTAATTAATCCCAGATTAATTTTCTCTCTCATCTAATTAATCCCAGATTAATAAAGTGCGAGTCATACATTATCGGTGAATCTTCGGGAAGCGACCCATGAGATCCCCGGATATGTTGGCAGTAAATACGATCGTCGGACTATCCGAACAAGTAAGTACCTAGTACTACGTTTTACTGATTTACAAGACAAGGTTGGCTTCTAGCAAAGTGCCATGCCAACCCAATTCTCTAGAAACATGCTTACAGGAATAAGCGATCTATATCAGGCGTAGTATACGTAGTATTGCGTATTTCGATCCAGTATCGGATGGTCACGTGCTAGGCCTGGGACTGGAATTGTGTCTGCCCCGTACGAAGCACATATCGGATGTCTGGTAACAAGTCTCTATAATCGGATATACATGACCTAGTCATAATATCCCGATAGCTACAGCATATAAGAGAACAAGTTCTGTATCCTACGTGATCATCATCTCCACTATAACTGAAGTGATACTTCCATCTTGACATCACACCCAATACACTACGATTCTCAATATACCCAGAAGAGGCGTACACAGAACCGGTTAAAGCCCTGGACGACCAAAACCAAAGCATATTGATTATCGCAAGTATTAGCGGTGCAAGTCTCAGGTTAAGACCAAATACACCTACCCTGAATTCGGACTTCCATAGACACATAGTTATACTACCAATGGAATTCCGAAGGGGTCTATCCAGAGCAAAGCTATTTTCCGTACCATCGGTAAAACACAACCTCCCATTACACTTGCATGAGTATCCAATACCCAAATATATGAGAACTATGCTATTGTGCCCTCACAACTCGCACAAGTGTAATACTAGTATTTTACGCATTTATCGATGTCCAATCTCGATAATACTCTGACTATGGATATTTAATGATTTATCCTTCGTGGACTGATACTGTCTCATATCATTCTCAATCCAGGAACAAATCATAGGGACCTCCTATCATTTATACATCTTGGTGATCTAATCACAAATGATAAGAGAGCAATCTCCTTTGTCACATAGTTAATTTGTACAATAACACCATGATCTGTACAAATAGTGACGCTATGGGTCATAATTGTCCAACAAATAGATCTGCTAGTCTCCCGATTCATTTGACTGGTTGGGAATCATTCCCTACTGTGACTGTGATTGTAGATAGACTCGGTGGTCTCCTAATTCATTCGGCTAGTTAGGATTCATTCTCGCGGACTCACTCCCCATTCCCAAAGTCTACACCCCATTCCCATAGCCATCTGCCTTTCTGATAATGGCTTCTTGATCCATCTATGGCTTTTTGATCCATCTAGTATTTTGGACCATTTGAGTTTTTTTGATAATATTTTGATCCATCTGAGCAATATTTTTTCCACCCGCTTCTGGCATCTTGATCCATCTGATGACCTTTTATTCCATCTGTTTTTGGTATTTTGGTGTTGTGTGATTGTTTTGTTCCATCTGCTTTTGGAATTTTGATCATGTCTGATGGCCTTTTATTCCATCTGGTTTTGGAATTTTGATCCGTTTGATGGCCTTTTATTCTATCCGCTGTTGGCATTCCATTTGTTTCTCCTTATTCATTCGGTTCGATCTTCATTCTCGAGGATTCATTCCATATTCAAGAGGTTTCGCTCTCAAGATCTCTCGATTCATTCGAGGATTCATTCCCATGTCTTGAGGCTATTAGAGGATTTATTCTGGAGTTGTCTCTTATTAATTCTCGGATCCATTCCGGAGTTGTCTCTTATTCGTTCTTGGATTCATTCTGGAGTTGACTCTTCTTCATTCTTGGATTCATTACGGAATTGCCTGCGATGGTTCTGATATCTCTTTTTAAGCCCTAGTATTCTCTTTTATTAGGGCCCCGCCCCTAAGAATTGTTTTTTATAGGCTTCCCCCCAGTTTTCTTTTGTATGTGAGATTTGTTCCTAGTATTCTCTTTGTAGGTGGGCTTTGCCCCCTATTTTCTGATTTTGGATGCTCCGTGTTATGGGGGTTCTCACTGCATACCCCATTTTTCCGAATTTCTTCTTCTTTAATTGTTTTGTTTAATTTTCTGAAAATGAAACGTTATTTTTATGTATTTATGTATGTATGTGTGCAAATGATCCCTAGTTGCACTTATTTTCTTCGGCTTGTAGGAGTCGTGACATTTTTCTGCGATGATGTCATAATGTTTCGCCTCACTTTTGTCCAGGTTGCCTTTTGGGGTTCTTAAATCATTGACTTTGCTTTCTAAATTCCCTTTCTATCATGCAATGACTTTTCGCATATTCTCAAAAGTTTTTCTTCTTGAAATCATGTCTCTATTCAAAGTATGAACATTGCCCAAATAAAAAATTCAACTCCAACAAAGGTCTCACATTTCAAATGCTTCTCCATGTGTTTGTGATTCTTTCACAAAAAATTTACGTGCAACCCGAATTGGTTTATGCTGGTGCAAATTAGTGCTAACACTCTAATTCATTTTATCTTTGTTTTTCGTCTTAACAAGCTAACATCAAGTTAGAATTCTCGAAAAGTCTATCTTATGTAGGGCTTATCTTTATCCTTAACTTCCTTAAGTCGGTAAATTATCTTTTGATGCAAAGACTTCATATTTGTGATGTGAGCCTCTGGCTACTCAACAATTTCATCAACTCAAGTAGTTTTGCATACTCAATATTTGAGTTGTCGTTTGACGCAAAAGTACTTGTGGGGTTTATGATACTCCTGGTTAGCTATAGAATTTATGTCCGAGTTTCCATCTTATATACCACAAGGAAGCAAATATATATGGCCGTATGTAACCAATGGTATGTCTGGACTTTCAGTGTGACAAATGCATGTCTGGCCGGACATGGAGGATGTTCGGTCGGATATACGACGTCAGTTCAATAAACTAAACACGAAATTAAAGGTTTAGGGGCCCTCATGTCTTACTTTATAGTGTCGTTTGGCTTCGAGAACACCTCTGAAAACTCGGTTTGGTTGTAGATCTCTTGCTGGAGTTGGGAAATTTAGGTTTCGGTGTTTGGTGTTTACGTTCTGTAAAAAGGTTGTTCCAAAAGTAAGAGCAGTCTAAAAGTCCTCCCTTTGTTGTGTGAGCGATGCTCCTTTTTATAGTAGAGGGTTTTAGGTTGATAAGGAAATCTATTTGTTAAGGAAAATATTTTATGGAAAATGATTAAGAAAGAAAGAAATCGAATCCTTCTACAAAATTGGAAACTTGACGCATATCCGATCAGACTTGTAGAATATCCGACCGGGTTTAATGGTGATGTCCGGTCGGATATAGATGACATACGTCATTGGTTTGGCTGTTTCTGTTGGACTTCTTTAGGGTTACCTTTCCTTCCATCATTAAACCTTACAACTTTCCAAAGCTTTTAGGATTGTTCTTATTAGAGACTCATCATCGGGCTATGCGTAAAAATGTGATGTCTAACGTTGCCCCTTCTTTGGTAGGCTTGTGTTAAGTGTGACAATGACAAGTCTATCAAAGTCATGCATATAGTTTTACTTACCTGGCTCATCTGGTGTTGCCGAACTTACTTGGCTCAGTCGTATTTGAATTATTGTTTGATGGTTGATTGATATTTGTGGGATTTGTTCCCAATTCTCTGAATGACTACAGGCTTCTATAGAAGAACATCGCCACTCCAACACCTTTTCAAGCTAAAGAACAAGTACGCAATTAGAGATCAGTTGCATACATTCATATGTACAAGCATACACATAGATAACATTTCTTTTGCAGGAAACTCGAATGAACGACAACCTCCAAAATGTAGGGCAAGACACAGAATGCTCAGTAGCAGTCAAAAGTTGAAACCTCCAAGACATAGAGCATTCAAAATCAGAAACACTTGGGGGGCTGGTCTAAAAGAGAATGTTGAAGGTAAAGCTCACCTAAGAAATAAAATCGGGGGCGTGGTCCACCTAAAAGAGGATATCGGGGGTGAAACCTGCTTTTAAAATAAGACATGGGTTGAAGCAACTCATTGGTCGAAGCATAGGAAGGGCCCGATGGTAAATTCTATCGGAATTCCAGATAGAGATCGAGACGTCCATCGAGTTGACATATCAAAGGGCCCAAGGGTCCAACCTATCAGAATTTTGGACAGAGATCAAGACATTTCATCTAGTTGCAATATCAAAGAGCTTGAGGGTCCAACCTATCATAATTTCAGATACTGATGGAGGCATCTCATTCTATCGAGAGATCAGAGGACCGAAGGTCCAACAACTATCATAGTAGAGATAGAAGCATCTCACAACCAATCGAGGCATCGGAGGATTGAGAGTCCAATAACTATGACAGCAGCGATGAAGACATCTCACAATCGATCGAGGTATCAGAGAACCGAGAGTCCAACAACTAAGAGAACAAAGATCGAGGCATCTCAAGCCAATTGAAGTATCAGAGGACCTTAGGGTTCATCAATAATCACAACAGAGATCAACGCATCTCACAATCGATCGAGGCATCAGGGTACTTACAGGTCTATCAATCATCAAAGTCAAGAAAAAAGCCCACAATTCTCAAAAGCATCGGGAATAAAGCCCACATCTATCAATGGCATGAATAAAGGTATTGTAAGATTTTATCTCACTCCTTACCTAGGTTGTCCCTCGGGTTTTCCAAATCATCGATCATTTTTTCAAAATTTTATCATGTAATGACTCATCATATATTCTCAAAAGTTTTTTCTTTTAAATTTATTCTCTTTTCAAAGTATGAGCATTGTCTAAACTCAAAATTCAACTCTAACAAAGGTTTTTTCTTTCGAATGTTTCTCTATGTGTGTGTGTGTGATTCTTTTACAAAGAATTACACCCAACCTGAATTGGTTTATGCTGACATTAAATGTAGACTAGTACTAGCACTTTAGTTTATTTTTCATCTTTTTTTGTCAAGGTAATCTAACACTTAGTCAAGGATCAATAGAATTTCTCGGAAGACTTATTAATTTTTGTAGGGCTTATCTTCATCCTTAGCTTCCTAAGTCGTCAAACTGCCTTTTGATGCATAGACTACACATTTACATGTGAGTCTCTGGTTACTCAATAATTTCACCAACTCAAGCTGCTTTGCATACTCAACATTTGAGTTATCATTTGACGTGAAAGTATTTATAGGGTTCATAATACTTCGGGTCACTAAACACTTTAAACAGTCGAATAGATTTTGTGGGATTCCCCATTTTTCTCTCTTTTCTATTTTTCTTTAATTTTTTTCCTTTTTTTAAATTTTTCCTTTTTTTCATTTGCGTTATCTCCTTAATCTAGTATCATCTCAGTCTTACCCTTGGAAAAAGGTTAAATTAGTGTCAAATACTTTGACCATGTCTACAAGTTGTGCCAACATAAATTCTTTCTAAATATGCATTGCAATTCCAAGTGTGAGCATGAATGCGAATCTGTGGATAGCATTCTGCTAGTGATTCCAAAGTTGCAACTTCTTTCAAAATTCGGACAAGCTCATTCTTATTAAGAGACAAAAAATTAGGCAAAATAAAATTTATTTCAAAACAGAAGAACATGACGAAAAGTAAATATGTAAATGTGATGATTTAAAAATCCGATTATTGGATGGTCGTGGCTCCTTCGGGATTAGGTATTATAGAAGCGAAACGGATTTTATCGCTATGCCTATGATGTCGGCAACCACTACACTATTGGGCTCACAACCCCTAAAGAGTACGGATAATCCCCCGATGGGACTTAATTGGAGAATAATGGAGTCACCACCTAGTATGAAATATTGGGAATGATTTAAGATCGCACTACACCATTCACAAGATCTGACATTAAACCCGTATGGGTTAAGAATGGTCATTTACTATGCCAGTATAATATTTACGCTTAAAAGAGGTATCCCCATATCTTATAATGTAGTCACATGCAATATAGTTTATAAAACACGCACAATAGCGTAAACACGGAAATTGGTAAATAAATAAATAAAGTTCACATGCGGAATTAAACTATTATAACATTAATTAAATAAGCTAAAAGCATAAACTAGGTGGGTCTGATCTCGAAGAGGACTAGTCGAACATGGCCTAAGGTCGGACAGATATATCATTCAACCTTCATGTCCGGTCGGACTTACTAGAAGTCTGGTCAGATATACTGCTTAGTTTAGAAATACAGAAACATATACTAATGATGACAGATTCAGTAAACATGCATTTTGAATATGACAATAATGAAGTGGCCATCTTCTAGTGGTACGTGGAGTTGTATCCTGAGTGTGAATTATATTACCATTCGAAATCGACTATGGAACTTACGTTTAAGTTTCCATCCTATAGACCATGGGAAAATACAATCATATATCATAAATGTCTGGCTGGACATATAATAAGTCTGGTCGGACATCGTTCACAAATCACACATTAAGCATAACATATAATGCATATTATTTTGGATAGTAAAGTAAATATTTTTATATCATCAACTTAAAACAGGGGAAAGAAATAATTACGAACTTACGTTTAAGTTTCCATCCTATAGACCATGGAAAATACAATCATATATCATAAATGTCTGGCTGGACATATAATAAGTCTGGTCGGACATCGTTCACAAATCACAATTAAGCATAACATATAATGCATATTATTTTGGATAGTAAAGTAAATATTTTTATATCATCCACTTAAAACAGGGGAAAGAATAATTAAACTAACATGCTAATGGGTGGTGTTGGACAATTATGACTCATAGCGTCACTATTGTACAGATCATAGTGTTGTTGTACAAATTAACTATGTGACAAAGGAGATTGCACTCTTATCATTTGTGATTAGATCACCTAGATATATAAATGATGAGAGGTCAATATGATTTGTTCCTGGACAGAGAATGATATGAGACAGTATCAATCCACGAAGGATAAATCATAAAATATCCCTAGTCAGAGTATTATCGAGATTGGACATCGATAAATACGTAAAAGACTAGTATTGCACTTGTGCATGTTGTGAGGGCACAACGGCATAGTTCTTGTATATTTGGGTATAGGATACTCATGCAAGTGTAATAGGAGGTTGTGTTTCACCGATGGTACGGGAAACAGCTTCGCTCTAGATAGACCCCTTCGGAATTCCATTGGTAGTATGACTATGTGTCTATGGAAGTCCGAAATTAGGGTAGGTGTATTTGGTCTTAACCTGAGACTTGCACCGCTAATACTTGCGACAATCAATATACTTTGGTTGAGGTCGTCCAGGGCTTTAACCGATTCTGTGTACGCCAATACTGGGTATATTGAGAATCGTAGTGTGTTGGGTGTGATGTTAAGACGGAAGTGTCACTCCAGTCATATGGAGATGATGGTCACGTAGGATACGGTACTGGTTCTCTTTAGTACTGCAATCATCGGGATAAAAAGACAAGGTCATGTTTATCCGACATGTGCTTCGTACGGGGCAGACACGACTCCAGCCCCAGGCCTAGCACGTGATCATCTGATACTGGATCAAAATACGCAATACCACGTATACTACGCCTGATATAGATCGCTTATTCCTGTAAGCATGTTTCCAGAGAATTGGGTAGGCATGGCGCTTTGCTAGAGGCCAACCTTGTCTTGTGAATCGGTGTAAACGTAGTACGAGGTACTTACGTGTTCGGATAGTCCGACGACCCGATTTACTGCCAACATATCCGGGGATCTCATGGGTCGCTTCCCAAAGATTCACCGATGACATATGACTCGCACTTTAATTAATCTGGGATTAATTTAATGAGAGAGAAAATTAATCTAGGATTAATTATGGAGATATTTTATCTGGGATAAAATTTCAATTAAAGAGAGAGAACGATTAATTTGGAATTAATCGATAAAATAATATATTTGATATATTATATGAAATTAGATTTCGACGAGGAATTAAAATTATATTTTAATTCGGGCGAACGAATTAATTTAGAATTAATTCGTTAGCGACGTGAATAGTGATTTTACTAGGCGTAATCGTTTAATTACGACGCAACGGAAAATTCGTTAATTTGGAATTAGCGAACCCGAGCCTGGGATTGTTTGCGAGCGCATTCGCATTTCGAATTCGAGTGCGGCACGCAAGTCAAATCAAGTGTCAAATCATTAGTCACATCAAGCGTCAAATCACATGTCACTTTGAGTGATGTGACATTTGAGAGATTGATGTGAGTTGATGTGAGGTGATTGACAAGCATTTATTGCTTGCTTTATGGAAATTAAAGAAATGGTAAATGGTTTTAATAATTTTGGAAATTATAAAACCCTTTTACAATTTTTTTATTTCCCACTCATTTTTTCTCTCTCTTTTACGTATTAGGCTTTTGGAGCCAAAATTCTCTTCATCTCTCTCACGGTCTCATGACCGATTCTTCCTCTGTGTTTTCTAGTTTTGACCGAGCAAAATGGAGAAGAAAATGACATGATTTTGTTGCAAGATCTTTGTGCTAGCACACTCTAGGAGGCATACCAAGGTGTTAGGGCAGTGAGTTCGTTAGCATGGATGATTATCAACAAAGCTTGGAGCTTCAATGGACGTCCATGGCCGATTCTTGGAGGAGGAAGATAACCCACTGTCGTGCAGCCCCTACCACGAGCAGCCCACTGCCGAGCTCCCAAGGGCAGTGTGTTTTTGTCTTCGTTGCATCTCTACCGATCAATGTGAGTTTTTTCCGCACCTCCTTTGATGTGTATTCACTCGTTTTATGCTTAATTTATGATCCTTGGGACTTGATTGAAACTCAACAATGGTATCTTGAGCCATTTGGGCATAAAACGAAAATTAGGGTTCTTAACTAAAAATTTGGGCCTTTTTGATTGAAGCATGTTTTTGACAAATTGTTTGTTTAAGTCTGCTTGTATATGGATAACTTAGAGTTATATGTAATCAATTTGTTGAAAAATTAATTGGATTGATTTTCCCCAATTTGCTTAGTGTGGCCGAAAATGGCAAGCTCACTAATGTCTTGGTTTTTTGATTTTTTATTCATTGGATGTGTTAGAAATCATTAGGGGATATTGATTTTATGTTTAATTTGGTTCAATTGGATTGAATTTGATTTGGGCATAATTTTCCCCTTTGGCCGAGACACTTGAAGCATGTAATTGGGTTTGATTTTGATCAAATTATGTTGGACGTGATTCTAAGATGATAAGCATTATTAATTGGACAAATTTGGTGTTTTGGAAATATTGATTTGGGTAATTGATAATGCTATACACTTTATTTAATTGAATTTAAAAAAAAAAATTGGATTTTGTAATTTAATTAAATTGGGCCTTAAATTGGATTTGGGCTTTTAAAGTTGTTATTGGGCTTATTGGGATTTGTAATACAAAGTTGGGTTTAGGCAAAATTGGTTGGATCCAATTAGGCCCAAAACCGCATCCAAAAAGCCCAAATGCGACTAATGAACCTTTAAAGTTTAATTGGGCCTAATGGGCCAAAATTGATTTTTTGGCTTATGGGGTAACTCCCGGATTGGATTTTGGTTATTCGGTTTGACCCGAGTTGACCAAAAGTCCACGCCTTGAAGAAATTAATTAAAAGCCCATTGGACTTTAATTAAATTAATATTGGATATTAATCGGGCTATGAGACCCGTAACGATTAAATTCGAAATTTAAGTCGTAAAGGTTTATTTTATAAAGTGTAATATTTAATTTGGAATTAAATAATGAATTATAGAATTAAATGCGTATTAAATTGGATTTAATTATGTAATTTAATTTAATTCAAGAATTCGTACTTTGAGTACTTGTTCGCAAAACGAGTTTGACTCGAACAAAATCAAATCGTTGTTTGAACATTGGATGATCACTAATTATCGGATTAATTAATTTGATTAGATTGATTGATAACATGCTTATGTGAATACAAGGTTGCGCTGTATGAATAATGTATATCGGATGGATATTAGATGGGTGGGGCAATTTTGGAAATTGTTGTAATAAATTTAGAATTTATTAATTGGACCTGCGTGTTCACCCTATTACCTCCTTACTCTTTGTATTTCTCTTCTCACATATTCCCATCAATGTAAATGAGGTTTCTTTAGAAGTGTAGTGTAACGGGTAGAATTGATACTTGTGCTAGCATGAGAGAGAAAGGGAGAGATTTGATCTAGGATCAATTGTGTAAAGTATTCATCCGCATATCATTATTATTTTACATATGCGTTTTATTATGTGTTTAGAATGCATGCTTAAGGGTGTATGATGATGAGACCTTAACAAAGATAATAAATTGGTTGCCAATTTGCACGCGAAAAACCCTCGCTAAATATTAAGCGTCTTTCCTTCCATTGAGTGATTCTCACTCAAGATCCGAGACGGCATTGGTTTGTTGGCCAAAGTCAAGGCCTTTGTCTGTCAAAGATGTGTTTGAATCACGAAGGCTTTGTTCCATATCAGTGTCTTGTCCAAGTTGTGGTTGTTGGCCAAAGTCAAGACCACTTCTTGTCCATCGACATTGATTATGAAGCTTTCCATGGTCAATGGGTCGCGCTTGACTGGGATCACTAAGTTTGTTGTGCCAAAGCCAAGGCTTAGTTGATTCAGAGGAAAAATGTTAGGTAATACATTGGATGTATTGGCATATATAAGATATATGTTTCAGACATGGATGTCCCCCTAACGGATCTAGGAATTGGATTGGATCCAATTGATCTTAGATATCTACCTAGTTAATTATCATACAATTTGTTGGCCAAAGTCAAGATTTTGTGATATTTAACGGGATCCTAGCCCACTAGGAAACACGGTTTCCCGAGTACTCGACAGATGGTTAGAGGCTCGCCGAAAAATAGTGGGAGGCAAGAATTGAATTTGCAATATTCGTTCAATTACTCGCCATACGCGCTCATTTCAAATATTTCGTCGTTAGATTAATATATTAGTTAGACTAATATTTAATTGTGTTTTTTTATAAGCAGTTGGACTGTATTATAATTGATTATATAATTGGATTATAATAATCAATATATTTGAATTAATTAATTTCGATTTACAGTTGATTTTATAATTGGATTATAGTAATCAATGTAATTGAGGTTAATTAATTTAAATTATATTTGATTATATAGTTGGACTATAATAATCAATATAATACAAAGTACCACAAATCGTTGATTAAATAGTTGGACTATTAGAATCAAGATTGAAAATGAAATATTAGGGTTTAAAACATAATCATGAGTGAAAATGTATTTAAACGACTATAATTTTTCAAATTGGGAATAATATTTCAGGATGGTCTTGGAAATATAATAAGTTAGTTTATTTGATAAAATAACAAATTAGGCCTAAGCCTGGAGTTAAGCAAATAAGTAGAGCATAATCTTTGGAAGATTTATGTAAAGATAACTTAAGTGCTTAATCCATCATACTTGTCATATAGACTCCTTAATTTCTTTATCATAACTAAGGATTAGATTCTTAAAGTATGATAATGAAATTGAAGGATCTTCATGGGATTATTATTAGATCTTAGAAGTAAATATATTGCAATAATAAACTCTTGGAGAGTTAATGACTATTCTCAATGAGATAAAGTCAAAGTTTGCAATTAGGCAAGTAGCGCAAGGCGCACCTTACTTCGATATTCTAGAAACCCGAGGCTTGGCCAAAGGCTTCTGAAATATTGAAAAAGGGCGAAGGCTAAATCATTATAGTTTTCTGGGAAGATAAAAGGACATATCCCAAGAAGGAATTGAAGATGAGCAAGGCTCTGACTTCAAATATGTTTGTCATAAATATATTCATTACTAGTATTTAAAATTGGATTTTGATACTTAGTGTGTTATATAAATATATGTATTGATGTTCAGAATCTATTTTGAACAGGATACTGACTTCAATAGAGATTTATCTGTGAATTGGAAACGGGACGAAAGTCGCAGTTTTAACCGTAGAAACCTAAGTTTAGGAACTACCCTTTGGGTGTGTACTTAAATTAGGATACTGTTATAATGTAACTAGTTTGACTAGGAATATTATCTTTATATCAGTGTTTAATCCATTGCGGATTGAACCTTTATATTCTAGAACACTAAAGTGTTTTATTATATAAAGATGATATTGAGATAAACACATTAAATGTGAACAACAGAATTTATATTTAGAATATAAATAAATCTCACACGTATAACATAACAAACAAATAGCTCAAACTGATTTGATCAGGTTGAAACTTAAAGTGGCAATGTTGTATGGGACACATTAAACAAGAATCGTATATCCGCACTTTTGAAGAGCGGGTACCAGGACTGATTTGCTTCCAATCAAATAAAGTCTACGAATATAGTTTATAGGGCAAAGTGCCTAAAACACTATTTACTTGGTAAAAGTGTAAATGCCACCGATCTATTACCCATAATTCATAGTGAAGCAAGTGGGCCAATTTCTAGCTAGGCTAGATGTGGCTATGAATATTTCGTGACCTATACGGATGTGGCATCGCGTAATGGTTATGTGTTTCTTTTGAAGAACACAAATCGGAAACTTTTACAGTTTCGACACGAAATAGACAAACAGATCGGCTAAAGTATTAAACCGTTACGGTAACACCGTAATGGAAATTACTTAAGCAATAAGTTTCTAAAAAAGTCTCACCACCATGAAACAAATCAAGAACAATTATAGGTCATTTATGAGTGGCTAAGCAACTCTAGAATGACAACCAAATCATCTAATGATTAAAAGTGTGTTTATTAACCATTAATAAGCAAACTTTGTTCATATACATGCATACATCTTTATACCAAGTTCCCAACTATCAAAATACAAACACAGATGTGTAGAAAAAGATCTAAGCTACACATATTGAAGCCTAGAGTGATAGAAATATTTTTCATGAAGAAGAAAGTAAAGAAAAACTTACAAAATGCCAAGATTCCAAGCTTTTCTTTGTTTTCCTTCTCTTTCTCTCTCAACCTTACTTTGTATTTGATTTTAGGATTCTTAGATAATGAAACAAAAAAAAATGAAAAACTAGGCTTTATATATTTCCCAAAATTGCCGAAAAATGGAGGAAAATAATAACCAAGTGTTTTTATTTTTATTTCACTAAATAAATGGAAAATGATTGAATGAAAATTGTGATACTTATCCATTAAACCATTTAAAATAAGTCACAACTTGTACCAATTTAATCAAACCATTTATACCAATCAAAATTGGCAATTAATCCAATTAAAATTAGCCATTTGCTTACTTTAATTAAAGTAATAAGATATTTATTATTTAATTAATTTAATTATTTAACATTTAAATAATCAAATAATTTAATACAAATATCTTAAATATATGTATTATATTTACATTAAATAATCAAAATACATATATTAATTATAAATATCAAATATCACAATTCGATATTTAACAAATGGCCGAAAGATCCCAAACGCATGTATTATCGTTTAACTATTAAACGACTTATAAATAATCAATATTATTTATAAAAGGTTGCCCTAGTGCTCTACGAGTATGTTTCATTAGTGAGACTCTCTAGATTCAGGCATATCCGTCATAAAATTCAATTTCGTGTCCATAATCTACCCACCCGTAAATTATGACGACCACGGATAAACTCGTTGAATCATACAGGTCGAGGTCATCGCGTACGTATAATCCATCTGTCACAAGTATTCGGATTATCCCAGAGATATAGATAAAAATGTCAAATCTCTATAGGTATAATCCCATCGATGATTCTATTAGTAATCTCTTAATAACACTCAGAACTAACTTCTACAGTGTACCACAGGCCCATGGATTTAACAGATTGCTAATTTCACATTGAATACCTATGCTCTGTACACAGAACTGACGGATCCTATCTTGATACACACAAAATATCATGAGGATCAGTCCACACCCAACGAACAGGAGGAGGTCTGATCTGAATAGATCGGTGACGTGACTGCCATCAAAGTGTGGAGGATACCTCATACATCCACAGTGGTATCTCAATTCGAAGGACCACTATGCTCACTTGACCCGAGAAGATTCTTATTGACGTTGGTGTACCATCTATTAGAAAATCTTCGGTGAGTCGTTCAGTATTTATCCATTATAAACACCTAAACGTCTATATGAGTCTCCCCAGACTCATGGTTCATTGGGATAAACCATCGGACCAAGTCTCGATATACGACGTGTATTGGTCTCAATGGATTTTACTAACCGACCCGTGTTAGTAAATCTTGACCAGGAACTTTGTTTTATAATATATTTCTGGTAGTGTCACTTCCCAATGTCAATTACAAATTACTTTGTAACTGCGCACTATATTATATATTATCTGGTCTTAGTCTAATATATACATATCACTAAATCATATTTAGTTTCAATCTAATAGTAATTAGATCGAATATGTATATAAAAGCAAGAAATACTACCAAAAATTAAGTAATATTATGGAAAAAATGAATTGTTCATATTCATGAATCGGACATGAATACGATCCGGATTGGCACTCTGAGTACCAACCCTAACAATTTCTCTCATTTGCTCTAGTGGCAATCCATGGTATCATATACACATCTAAATATGTATCACATACGCATGGTCCTCAAGAGCTGACCTTTCATTCAAGAGGTAAACAACAACGAGTAAGTCCGCTATAACATATTGAGTTTGTCTAACAAACCCAAAATGTTTCCTTCAACTTGCTTCATTCATATTTTGTATAACCTAATTTATACATCAATATGACTCAAATGCAATATTGATGAGTGGTAAATGTATCACTATTTCCCACTCATTTGACCTAATATTTTGTAGAGTTTCTTGAGTTTTGTGAATATTTTGATGTGTTTTGTGTTATTTTATAGATAAATAAAGTTTCAGGACTCTCTGGAAGTAATTTGTGACCAAAACAGTGAAAAACAGACAAAATGGCAAAATCATCATTTTGTGCATCGCGACACTGAGCCTGCATCGCGACCGCTAACGTGTGCCGAGTAATGCTAAAATGCACCGGGACACTTGTCATATTCTGATAGGTTTGCTAAAATACGTCGTGCTAACGTGCGCCATTATGCTAAAATATGCCATGCTAACATGCGCCAGACACGTGTCACCATCACATGCTGCTAAAAATCATCATCGAAGCTAAAATACGCCCGCCACATGTCAACATCTCAGCGAATCACACTAAAATATGCAAGGACACATGTCGTCATCACATGCTCCCGACACTAATAATTCAGCCACCGACGAAAGTGTGACACGTGTCACGATCTCGCGAAGCCAATCCGCCACATGTCGATGATCTATGCGTGTCACGATGCAAAAAATATTTCGCATCGCGACGCGCGCAGCTTACCGAGGCCTATAATTTCAGCTCAAAATTTCAGTTTCAGATGCACCTTCCTCTCTGTAATTCCTTGAGAATTCTAAAGAGTTTGTATCTAGTTTGTTTAATTTAAGTTCTGTAATTAATTTTATTTACTTTTTGTAATAGTAATTTACTTTCTTTACTTTTTCAATTTTTACTATTCAGCAATGAGGAGGTAACTTCCCCTGCTAGGGTGAAAGGTAAAGCTTTTATTATTGCTATTTAGATTAATCTCCCTTAATTAAAATATAATAACTATTTAAAACTTGACTTAATGAGGATACCGCTATATTGGTCGGTTGGTAATTGATATTAAATTGATTTTAACCTGACTAAGCAAAGATACTGTCTGGTTGGTCGGTTGGTAATTAATTATTAATTTGACTTAATCAGGTTACCGCCTATATGGCTGGTTGATAATATCACACAAGTTAATATATTATATTAAGAGAGATATCTAAAATAATAGTAATAAAAGTGGATCCTTTAACCCTAGCATTTTCTTTTGTTGTACTTTTTCCTTTTTAATTTCTAGCATTTACTTTTCAGCATTTTACTTTATATATTTTATTTTTAAGTTTTTACTAGTTGTAAATATGTGTCGTAGCTAAGCCCGTTATATGGGTTGTGATGAATTCCAATATCACCGATTTATAAGGGGTTATTTTATAGTTCAGGTAATATAAAGGTTTACTTATTAAGTCTTAAGCTTAATGCGTCTTGTTAACTGGCCATTAATAAGATAGATCGGGTAAACTTAAAATAAACTTGACAAAGGAATTTTAGGTTTCAGCCTTAGACTTAATAGCCCACGATCTTCCTTGAGGATAGATAACCCTTTAATAGATTTCCTTAAAGGATAGACATATACCTGTTGGGTGGAGGTAACTACAATTGGAACTTAATCTTAATGAATCCAGGTAATTTGGTTGACATAGACATATGGTTTAATTGGGTTACACTGGGTATGTGCAGTTGACCATCGACAGAGGCTTTTGCATAATTTTGTGTTCCAGGTTAGTAAACCAATATATTACATAAACATGAAATAACCACTTCATCTTTATAAAGGTATTGGAAGAATTCACAACCCTGGATAATTTAATAATATTGAATTTTCCTTAATCTACTTTCGCGCTATTTTCATTTACTTGTTTTAATTTTAAAGTCACCATCCAATCAAAACAATCAATTTGTTAGGTACTCGTAAATATTTGGCTTCATAAATTAATAGTTTAGGTATTAAGTCCTCGTAGGATCGATACTTTTTATACTACTTGAACGATACGTGCGCTTGCGTTATACGCTTGTGACAACACCAGTCAAGTTTTTGGCGCCATTGCCGGGGACTTATTTATCTTTCACAATTAGTTTTGGGGTTAGATACGTTACTTGTTTCTAATTTCTTTATACTTATTATTTTTGTTTTCATGTGTTTCAGGTTCTCAGACACTACATGAGACGAACCAGAAGCTTTAAAATCCGACCGCTCGACCCAGAAATTGAAAGAACCCTCAGACAATTAAGAAGGGAAAGGCGAGAAGGCCAATAAGCTTTAGTCAACATAGAACCTGAACCTTTAGAAGTTGCACCACCAATTCCCATTCGAGACAGAACCATTCCGGTGGTTGACAGCTTCATTTCCTATATTGTACTTCCTCCCTTACCTGCAAATACATGTGACATCAAAACATGCATTCAGATGATTCAACAGTCAGTGCAGTTTGGACGAAATGCAACTGAAGATCCTAATGCCCACATCAGCAACTTCTTGGAAGTTTGCGGCACTTTCAATTATAACCGAGCAGCTGAAGAAGCAATGAGACTGCGGGTTTTTCCATATTCCTTGAAAGACAGAGCTAAGGCTTGGCTACATTCACTAGCAGCAGGTTCCATCACAACTTGGAACACTCTAGCCACCAAATTCCTTGCAAAATATTTTCCACCAGCCAGAATAGCAAAACTGAGGAATGATATCACATCCTTTGTACAACATGACTCGGAAACTCTCTACGAAGCTTGGGAAATGTACAAAGATTTGCTCTGGAAATGTCCTCACTATGAAATTCCAAAATGGCTTCAAGTCCAAACTTTCTATAATGGACTTTCTGGACTGATGAGAACCATAATTGATGCTGCTGCTGGAGGAGCGCTAATGGCAAAAGGAGAAGATTAAGCATATGACCTAATTGAAGAAATGGCTAACAACAATTCTTTGTTGCAAACCGAAAGGAGTATGATCCAGAGAATTGCAGGAATTTATGAAGTTGGAGCCAACACAGTAGTGAATACCAAGCCAGATCAGATGTGCAAATGCCTGGAAACACTCAGCGCGCAAGTTGTAAACATTGCCGGATCCAAAAGTTCACCTTATGGAGGAGGGCCAGAGCCAAATAAACAAGAAGAGACGGTGAATTATGTCAACAATTTCAACAGACAGGGGAACAATCCATATTTCAACACCTACAACCCAGGGTGGAGAAATCATCCCAATTTTTCATGGAGCATCAATTCAGGGCAAAAGAACAATCCACCATCTGGATTCCAACAACAAAACAAAGGCCATGATTTTGAAAAAGAACCATAAATGAAAGAATGGTTTGCAAAGATGTTCAAAAAGCAACAAGCAACATATGATGCTATGTTTCAAAGTCAATCTGCCTCTATCAAAGCACTGGAGAATCAAATTGGACAACTGGCCAATGCTCAGAGTTACAGACCGTCAGGAAATCTTCCCAGCAACATAGAACCAAATCCAAGGAACCGAGGGAATGAGCAATGTCAAGCCATCACCTTGAAAAGCGGTACTGAAATCAATAAATATGTTAGAATCAAGGCATCCATTGAAGAAGTTCAAAAAGAAGCAGAGCAAAAGATGGAGGAAAAAGAAGCAAAGGAAAATAGAAAATCACTCCACCTCCACCTATTCCACAGCGTCTTCAGAAAAACAAACTGGACAAGCAGTTTGCTCGTTTCTTGGAGGTTTTAAAAAGCTGCACATCAACATCCCATTTGCAGAAGCGTTGGAAGAAATGGCCAGTTATGTCAAATTCATGAAAGACATTCTTTCACGAAAACGGAGATTGGGAGATTACGAGACAGTAGCATTGATAGAATAATGTAGCGCCATCATTCAGAGGAAACTTCCCCCGAAGTTGAAAGATCCTGGCAGTTTTATTATCCCATGCACCATTGGAGAACATTATATCGGTAAGGCTTTATGTGATTTAGGTGCAAGTGTTAATTTGATGTCTTTTTCTATTTACAAGAAATTGCAAATTGGAGAAGCAATGCATACCTCAGTCTCTTAGGAACTTGCTGATCGAACGCTCGCATTTCCGATAGAAGTATTTGAGGATGTGCTGGTCAAAGTTGACAAACTCATTCTCCTAGTAGATTTCATTATCCTTGACATGGGAGAAGACAAAGATGTACCTATCATCCTTGGGAGACCATTTTTTGCTACAGGTCGAACTGATATTGATGTGCAAAAAGGAGAACCAACCATGAAAGTTCAGGACCAAGAAGTTACCTTCAATGTTTTCAAAGCCAAGAAATTCCCGAGTGATGAAAAGGAAGAGGAATGTTTCAGAATTGATGTTGTTGATATTATCATTCAAGATACTGATAATATTCCCACGGATAAACTTGAAGCTTGCATCACTAACATGACTGACATCGAGCTAGATGCTGAAATTCCGGAATGTATCAACTATCTTGACAAGCCCTTTCGCTTCAAATCGACACCACAAGTGGAAAGCCTGGTGTTGGACAATTATGACCCATAGCATCACTATTTGTAAAAGACATTGTGTTTTTGTACAAATTAACTATGTGACAAAGGAAATTGCTATTTTATCATTTTGTAATTGGATTACTTGGATATATAAATGATAAAAGTCCATATGATTAGTACCGGATTAATAAGATATGAGACAGTATTAATCCACTAAAGGTTTGATCATTAAATATCCTTAGTCATAGTATTATCGAGACTGGACATCGATAATGCGGAATAGACTAGTATTACACTTGTGCGCGTTATGGAAGCTTAACATCATAGTTCTCATATATTTAAGTATTGGATACTTATGCAAGTGTGATAAGAGGTTCTGTTAGCCGTTGGACTGGGAACAGCTTCGCTCTGGATAGACCCCTCGGAGTCCCATTGGTAGTATGACTATGTGTCTATGGGAATCCGAATCAGGGTAGGTGTATGTGGTTTTAACCTGAGACTTGCATCGCTAATACTTGCGACAATCAGTACGCTTTGGATTTGGTCATCAGGAGCTTTAACAGGTTCTGTGTACGCCTCTTATGGGTTTACTGAGAATCATAGTGTATTGGGTGTGATGTCAAGATGGAAGAATCACTTCAGTCATATGGAGATGATGATCACGCAAGATACAGAACTAGTACTCTTAAATGTTGCAGCTATCGAGATAGTATTACTAGGTCATGATTATCTGATTACATAGACTAGTTGCTAGTGATCCGATATATGCTTCGTACGGGGCAGACACAATTCCAACCCTAGGCCTAGCATGTGACATCAGATATTGGATAGCAATATGCAATAGTTAGTATACTACGCCTGATACAGATTATATATTCCTCATTGAATATTTCTGGAGAATTGGGTAGGCACGGTGCTTTTGTTAGAAGCCAACCATGTCTTGTAAATCGGTGAGAACATGGTATGGGGTATGCACGTGTCGGATAGTCCGACAACCGCATTTACTGCCAACATATCCAGGAATCTCTTGGGTCGCTTCCCAAAGATTCACCAATGACATTTGACTCGAACATAATTAATTTGGGATTAATTATGAGAGAGAAAATTAATCTGGGATTAATTGCGGTAAGAATTAATCTGGGATTAGATTCGTATAGAAGAGAGAACGCGATTAATTTGGAATTAATCGGTAAAATAAATTTAACAGTAAAATTCGATATTTCTATTTAATTTTATTATTTGGGCTAAAATAATATATCGGATATATTAATTGAAATTGGATTTCATGAGGAATTAAAATTGGATTTTAATTCAAGCGAACGAATAAATTTGGAATTAATTCGTAAGTGACTTTCGTAATAATTTTGCGAGGCATTATTATTTAATTAAATTGGATTTAATTATTTAGCAACAAAAAATTCGTTTAATTGGATTAAACGAATCCGGGCCCAAAGTGTGTTGGAGAAGCCAACTCAATTTTGAATTCAAGTGGTGGGACCCACTTGACTTACATCAACTTGTCAAAAGTTGATGGAAGTAGTTGACCTCATTTAATGCCATCTTTCACACAACTAAAGGGTGTTGAGCAAGTTTTGTAACATTTGCCTTTTGTTTTTGAAATATTACAACACAAAACACTCTCTCTCTCTTTTCTTCTTGCCATTGCCGAACCCTCTCTCAACTTGGAGAAATTTTTGTTGTAAAAATTTCAAGCAAGCTAGCACTTTAGGAGTCTTCGAAGGTGATAGGGAAACTCACCCTTGAGTTTGGAATTCATTTTCAAAGCTTGGAGCTTCCAACAAACAAAGAAAGTTTTGAATTTCTCATCCACTCAATGTAAGTCTTCCACAACCTATTTTGATTTTATTTACACATAAATCTTGTTTAGAGATCCTTGGCATGTCTAGGACACTAACAATGGTATCAGAGCCACCTAAACTTGATTTTAATATATTGGATGAGTTTAAAGCATGAAATGAATATTAATTGTTGGTTTAATTGGATTGAAATCAAAATTGAATGTTGTTTCATGTGATTGTCGTGGGATGTAGCATGTTGAATGGATTGATTTTGCCTCAATTTTGTGTTGGACATGAATTTGAGAATTAAAGTATGATTAATTAGATTAATTGATATTTTGGAAATATTAGATTAATCAATTAATTATGGTAATTGCACTTTAATTGGATTAATATGTAATTTGGAATAATATATTAATTTAATTAGTTATATTTGGGCTAAATGGGCTTGGTTGGGCTAAGTCTGGTTTTGGACAATTGGGTTGGATCCAATTGGGCCTAAAACCATTTCCATAAAGTTCAAATATGACTTTTGGGCCTTTAAAAATTTAATTGGGCCTAATGGGCCTAAATTGATTTTTTGCATAGGGTGATTCCTATTTGGGCCTTGGCATTTTGGGTTTGATCCATTATGGCCAAAGCTCATGCCTAAGGAATTAATTGAAAGCCCATTGGACTTTAATTGAATAGTATTGGATGCTAATTGGGCCTTTGAGACCTATTTAGATTGGATTTGGAATCCAAGTCAAAAAGGCACTATTTTAAACGTAATTATTTAATTTGGAATTAATTATGAATTATTATTGGATACAATTTAAATTGGATTTAAAATTATAGTTCGATATTATTGCGGTAGTTGTGGAACCTCTAGGGTTGGATCGGTACCCCGGGCAGCGGAAATGGGTCTAACCCATGGATATCAAGTATGGGTGTAATTTTAAAATATTTAATGAAATACTATATTACATTACGAGTGTATAGGAAAAAACCGGGATTGAATCGGATTCCGGAAACTCCCAAACGATCAAAAATAAAAATCATGTACGCAGTGCACTGTAGCGCGAACAGTGGTTGCTACAGTGCCCGCGCGCACTGTAGCGCCACAAGCTATTTTTTTTTATTATTTTCATTGTTTCTTTTCACTTGCACAGCTCTCTAGATTATAGAGAGCTTATGCAATTAGGGTATATTACCCTAATTGCATCCGGTCTTCCCTAAACATTTCAAAAACACCCAAAATTAATTTTTAATTTCAAAACCATCATAAACACATGTTATAGAATAAAAATCTAGTTTTTCAAAATATCAAATATTTTTCCAAAAACATGAATTTATTCTAAATACGTATTTTCGTAAATTTTGAATCCAATACACAAACCGTTTTAGAATCCCATTTAGAAATGTCTCATGAACAATTCTAGTCCACCTAAAGGTGGTCAAGTGAATCTAGAATGGTAGCCATAGCTCTAAGCTTGAATCTAGAGTTCGAAACTCTAGTTAATTGTTTCATGTCCAACATGAATATCTTTGACCTAATTACAAGCATGTTATGTTTATACTTCTAAATTATCCTAACACAATTGATTAGCCTTATTCAACATTAAGCTATGTGATCATGAATCTAATACACAAATAAACATAGCTTAGGAGAAGATCAAACATTACCTAGTAAGCTTGATACAAGATCCAATCTACTTCTCCTTATTGAAATTGTTGGAGAACCTCCAAGGTATGCAAGCTTGACTTCAAGATCCAATCTTGTTTCCAATGCTTCCAAGCTTCACTTCAAGATCCAATCTTGATTTCTCCTTGATGAAATGTTGTAGAGACCTCACAAGCTTCTCTAAACATTTCTCTAACTTAGGCTAATCTCTCAAGAATTTGCTTATGCTTGTATTTGAACTTGTAATTAAAACTTTCCTAAAGCTTGCTATTTATAGCAAAACTTAGGCAATTTTTAATTAATAAAAGTTGTAATCAACTTTTAAGTGGGCTTAATCTAATTTGTCCAAATATGTATAATAAGGTGTGACTAATCTCCATTGTCTCCCATTTAGATTTAATCCAATTAAATCAAACCAAGGATTAGGAAATGGATTAGTTAAATGTTTGCCACCTTGATTTAATCCAATTAAATCAAGCCAAAACCACCTATTATTACATACTTACAATTACCATAATATCCTCAAATGGTAGAGATAATTATGATTTTACAATTAAGCCCTTGTGTAATTATTGAATTAATCCAATTAATTCAATTAGGTCAAAGTAAATAATCAATGTTATCCAATAACACTTGATTATCTTAGTTGATAATTATAATATCGAATATTATCTTTTATCAAAAATTAATTGGCTACCCAAGTGCTCAACGAGTACACTTCATATTGGGACTCTCTAAGTTTAGACACGTTCGTCATGTAAGCCTAGCTAATATGTATGCAATTCGGCCACCTCCGAATTCGCAAGGAACATGAATGACCTTTCTGAACTATACAAGTCGAGGTCATCACATATGTTTAACAATCCCTCCGTTGTAGGCTATCCGAGTTGTGGTTAGGAAACATAGAATATACCGTCAAGTTTCCAAGGCGCATATCTCATGTCGACATATCCACGATTCTTTACAACTGATGCGATCCACCTTAGGTGATCGGTTTTGGCCAAAGTCTTTAAGAATCGTGACTTAACTCACATGGATACCTAAACCCCTTATAATACACATATGGGCCGACGAATCCTATCTTGCTTCGCACTTGATTACTGAGTGCATCAGTCCACACCTAACGAACATCTAGAGGCCAGACCATGAAAGGTTTCTGACATACATGGCATCTAAGTGTGGAGGATCTCACACAAAATCAATGTTATCCTATAGTCAAAGGATTACATATGCTACTCGACTCGATGAGATTCCTATTGACGGTGGTGTGTACTTCCAACTATTAGGAATCGCCTATGAGTCATTCAGTATTTTCTCCAACGAATACCCACATGTCTATACGAGTTTCCAAAACTCATGGTACATCGCGTTAAACCATTAGAACTCCAATTCCAATATGCGACATGTGTTAGTCTTCTAGGATATAGGAATTCGACCGTATTCCAAAACTAACGACTAGAAATATTTACTTTAAGAATAGTTTACACCTAGTGTCAAGACTATTCTAAGGTCGATGTCATTCTTAGCATATCGATACATCAATTTAATACGCATAATGATTTCATACCATTATAATGTATGAAATGAAAAATATAGTTATTTTATTAATAAATAATAAAATATACAAATCGGATTGGCACTCCAAGCACCAACTCCATCAGATATAATTCAAGAATACTTACTTTGAGTATTTATTCTTAAACGAGTTGGACTCGCGCAAATCAAATCGTTGTATGAACATTGGATGGTTATTAATCAAAGATTAATTAATTGGATTAGATTGATTGACAGCATGCTTTGTGTGAATACTTGGATTTATTTGTATGAATAATGTATATCGGATGGATATTAGAATGGTTGGGGCAATTTTGGAAATTGTTGTAAAATTTGGAATTTATTTAAATTGGACCTGCGTGTCCAGCCTTTCGCTTCATTATCTCTTTGTAATTCTCTTCTCACCAATTTCCCTCAATGTAAATGATGTTTCTTTAATGTATTATGTAATTGGGTAGAAGTATGTATAGTGCTAGCGGGAGAGAGGAAATTGAGAGATTTGTTCTAGGAACAAATTATGTTATATATCCATCCGCATATCATTATTAATTTATCGCGTCTTATTATGCTTTTAGAATGCATGTTTAAAGGTTTATGATGAGACATAATCAAAGATAATAAATTGGTTGCCAATTTACGCGGAAAAAACCCTCACTTTATTATTAAGCGTTTTCCTTACATTGAGTGGTTCTCTCTCAAGATCCAAGATTGGCTTTGATTTTTTGGCCAAAGTCAAGATCATTGTCCATCGCGGATGTGTTTGAACCACGAAGGCTTTGTTATATATCACATGTCTTGGGCAGTTGTGACTTGTTGGCCAAAGTCAATGTCACTTCTTATTCATCGACGTGGATTACGAAGCTTTCCCACTATCAATGGGTCGCGCTTAACTGGAATCATTAAGCTTGTTGAGCCAAAGCCAAGGATGAGATCCAATTGATCTTAGAGATCTACCTAGTTCAGTTTCATACAGCTTGTTGGCCAAAGTCAAGGTTGTATGTTATTTAACGGGATCCTAGCCCACTAGGAAACTGGGTTTCCCGAGTACTCAACAGAGGGTTAGAGGCTCGCCGAAAAATAGTTGGAGACCAGTATTAAAATTGTAATTTCGTTTAATACTTGCTTATACTCGCTCTTTTATTTTATTTATCGTCGTTATAAATATATTAGTTGGACTAATATTTGTTTTATTGCTTTCTTTGAACAGTTAGACTGTACAAGACACTACTCCACTTATAGTTGGTTATATAGTTGGACTATAGTAACCATTACATTTTGAGTGTACTCGATATCGTTGATTGAATAGTTGGACTATTGTAATCGAGATGGATGGAAAGATTAGCATTAGGGACATCGTCATGGGCGATAATGTCTTTAACAACTCCAATTTTTCAGATTGGGAGATGAACCTCATGATAGACCTGGGAGTTGAGAAGTTACTCTATTCGATAGAGAGACCTCTTGGGCCTGAGGCCGAACCTGAGCAAATAGTAGAGCGTGAGCTTTGGAAGACTCACCGTGATGATAACTTTACTGCTCAGTCCTCCATGCTTGCTGCAATGACTCCACAATTTCTTCGTCAGAACAAGGGATTGGATCCCTATAACATGATGTTGAAATTGAAGGACCTTCACAGATCTAACCTTAGATCTCAGAAGTATGAATATCAAAAGAAGCTCTTTCACTCACGTATATCAGAGGGTACATCTGTCGAGCACTATGTGTCGTAGATGATTTCTGACATCGAACAGCTAGGTCAGTTAGGCATAACCTTTGAGGCCGAGACTTCTATAGATTTGATCTTACAATTTCTGCCCGACTGCTGGGGCGGGTTCATCATGAACTACAACATGATGAACCAATAGAAGACTCTTGGAGAGTTGATGGCTATGCTCAATGAGGCAGAGCCAAAGCTTCTGAAGGGTAAGAAGTGCGAGGCGCATCTTACTTCGACATCTCAGAAGGCCAAGGCTTGGTCGAAGGCTTCTGGAGGTGTGAAGAAGAAGAAAATGAAGGGCAATGGAAAATGATCAAATTCTTCTAGGAAGACGAATGACATATCCAAAGATGTCTGCCTACACTGTGGCAAATGGGGTCACTGGAAGTGTGACTACCATGAGTACAAGGTGCACATGAAGAAAGTGAATGCGGACAAGGCTCCGGCTTCAGGTATGTTTGTTATTGAAATAAACATGTCCACTACTAGTTTTAAAATTTGGATTTTTGATTCTGGATGTGGTACTCACATATGTACTGATGTGCAGGATCTGTAGATTAGCAGGAGACTGGCTTCATGAGAGATCGACCTCCGAGTCGGAAATGGGACAAGAGTCGCTGTTTTGGCCGTTGGCACCTATGTTTTAAATCTGCCCTCGGGGCATGTACTTAACTTAGGATACTGTTATTTTATACCTAGTTTGACTAGGAATATCATCTCTGTATCTATTTTAACCCGATGTGGGTATACCTTTGTATTCCGGAACACTGGGTGTTTTGTATATAAAGATGATATTTTGATATGTACAGCAGATGTTAATAATGGTCTTTATATTTTGAATATAAATGAATCTCAAACATATAACATGACAAATAAAAGGCTCAAATTGAGTAACACGAATGAAACTTATATGTGGCATTGTCGTCTGGGACACATTAATAAGACTCGTATATCCACACTTTCGAAGAGTGGATACTTGGACGGATTTGATCCTAATTCATATGACGTCTGCGAATCTTGTTTGTTAGGCAAAATGCCTAAAACAACTTTTAGTGGTAAAGGTGTGCGTGCCACTGAACTGTTAGCTTTCGTTCATAGTGACGTATGTGGGCCCATGTCTAACCAGGCTAGAGGTGGATACGAATACTTCGTAACCTTCACGGATGATGCATCGCATTATGGTTATGTGTATCTTATGAGACACAAGTCGAAAACTTTGAGAAATTCAAAGAGTTTCGACATGAAGTAGAAAAACAGATCGGCAAAAGTATTAAGACATTACGGTCGGACCGTGGTGGAGAATACTTGAGCAATGAGTTTCTCGATTACTTGAAAGAATATGGTATTCTTTCACAGTGGACTCCTCCCGGAACACCTCAATTGAACGGTGTGTCCGAACAGAGAAATCGAACTTTGTTGGACATTGTAAGGTCAATGATGAGTTGCACTAAGCTACCAATTTCCTTCTAGGGATACGCATTGAACATTGTAATATTTATTTTGAATAAGGTTCCGTCAAAGTCTGTTGGACAGACTCCATATGAAATATGGACAGAAAAGAAATCGGGTTTCTCATTCCTGAAGATTTGGGGATGCTGGGCATACGTTAAACGTTTGGATAGTACCAAACTAGAACCCAAATCGGATAAGTGTCTATTTATAAGTTATCCTAGGGAAACCAAAGGATATTACTTTTATCACCCACAAGAGAACAAAACATTTGTTGCTCTCCATGTAGTTTTCCTCGAAAAGGAATTCCCAAATGCAGTGGTAAGTGGGAGGAAAGTAGAACTCGATGAAAATCAGAGTGATACTATTCCTGGCACCGACTCCCTCACGGAACACGAATAGTTCATCAAGGATGAGACTGTACCAAAATCCTCTAATACACAAGAACCGCATAGGTCGGAGAGAGTCAGAAAATAACCTGAGAGGTATGGGTTTCTGATCTCACCTCATGTAGATATTAATCTTTTTGAGGAAGATGAACCGGCTACGTATGAGGAAAAGATACAAGGTATCGACTCCGCTTTATGGTAGGAAGCCATGAAGTCCGAAATGGATTCCATGTATATCAACCAAGTTTGGACACTGGTTGATGCACCAGAAGGCATTAAGCCTATTGGTTGTAAATGGGTCTTCAAAAAGAAGATGGACATGGAAGGCAACATACAAACGTACAAAGCTAGGCTTGTAGCAAAAGGGTATCGTCAACGACATGGTGTCGATTACGACGAAACTTTTTCACCTGTTGCCATGATTAAATCCATTCGGATAATGCTTGCAATTGCTGCATATTTCGATTATGAAATATGGCAGATGGACGTCAAAACCGCTTTCCTTAAAAGAAACCTTTTGGAGGATGTTTATATGCAATAGCTTGACGGTTTTGTCGTGCCAAAACATGCAAACAAGGTTTGCAAGTTAAACCGATCCATTTATGGATTGAAACAAGAATCGCGTTCTTGGAACCAACATTTTGATGAGATCATAAAAGAATATGATTTCATTCAAAATGAAGATGATTCTTGTGTATATAAGAAGGTTAGGAGGAGTGCACTGACATTCATTGTCATATATGTAGATGATGTATTGCTTCTTGGAAATGACATTCCCATGCTACAATCGGTGAAAGCTGGGCTTTCATTAAAATTCTCCATGAAAGACCTGGGAGAAGCAGCCTATATTCTACCGTGATAGATCCAGAAAGCTGCTTGGACTCTCCCAAAGCACGTATATTGACAAAGTGTTGAAGAGATTCAACATGGATCAGTCTAAGAGTGGACTGCTTCCGGTATCACATAGCCTCTCTCTATCTAAGGACATGTGTCCTAAAACTCAAGATGAGAGAGATGCAATGAGTCGGATCCTGTATGCTTCCGCAGTCGGATCGATCATGTATGCCATGATATGTATGCGACCTGATGTCTCGTATGCTTTGAGCATGTGCAGTCGCTATCAGGCCGATCCAGGTGATGGTCACTGGATTGCTGTTAAGAACATCCTTAAGTATCTTAGACGAACTAAGGATGCTTTCTTAGTCTATGGAGAAGAAGAACTTGAGGTGATTGGGTTTGCCGATGCAAGTTTCCAAACCGATAAAGACGACTGTAAGTCACAATCGGGGTACATATTTTGTTTGAACAACGGAGCAGTGAGCTGGAAATATTCCAAGCAAGAGATTGTTACCGATTCAACAACAGAAGCGAAATATATTACTGCAACTGAGGCAGCAAAAGAAGCAGTTTGGATCCGTAAATTCCTAATTGGATTAGGAGTAGTTCCATTAGCAGCTGAGCCCGTACCTTTGTATTGTAACAATAACTAGGCTATAGCACAGGCTAAGGAACCGCGGTCTCATCAACGATCCAAGCATGTATTTCGACGTTTCCCACTGATTTGTGAGATCATACATCGTGACGATGTGAAGATCGAGAAGATCGCATCAGATGATAACATTGTAGATCCACTAACGAAAGCTATTTCTCAGCCAAAGTTTGAGCGACATGTACATAGTTCAGGTGTTAGATACTTGAGTGATTGGCTATAAGCCAAGTGGGAGATTTTTGGACAATTATGACCTATAACATCACTATTTTTAAAAGACATTGTGTTTTTATACAAATTAACTATGTGACAAAGGAAATTGCTATTTTATCATTTTGTAATTGGATTACTTGGATATATAAATGATAAAAGTCCATATGATTAGTACCGAATTAATAAGATATGAGACAATATTAATCCACTAAAGGTTTGATCATTAAATATCCCTAGTCGTAGTATTATCGAGACTGGACATCGATAATACGGAATAGACTAGTATTACACTTGTGCGCGTTATGGAAGCTTAACGACATAGTTCTCATATATTTAAGTATTGGAAACTTATGCAAATATGATAAGAGGTTCTGTTAGCTGTTGGATCGAGAACAGCTTCGCTCTGGATAGACCCATCGGAGTCCCATTGGTAGTATGAATATGTGTCTATGGGAATCCGAATCAGGGTAGGTGTATGTGGTCTTAACTTAAGACTTGCATCGCTAATACTTGCGACAATCAGTACGCTATGGTTTTGGTCGTTCGGAGCTTTAACAGGTTTTGTGTATGCCTCTTCTAGATTTACTGAGAATCGTAGTGTATTGGGTGTGATGTCAAGATGGATGTATCACTTCAGTCATATGGAGATGATGATCATGTAGGATACAGAACTAGTACTCTTAAATGTTGCAGCTATCGGGATAGTATGACTAGGTCTAGGGGTGGCAAAACGAATCAACGAATCGAATTTGTATCGAATCCTAAACGAATCGAATCAAAATATGATGGATTCATATTTGATTCGTTTATTAAACGAATCCTAATATCAGGATTCGTATTCGATTCGTTTATTAAATGAATCAAATACGAATATTCGTTTAGTCAAAAATATTATTTAATAAAATAATTTACCACACTTGATTTACATTAATTTTTCATAAATATATACATATGAAATATGTAATTAATATATTTACTAAAAATACCTGACCAAATATCGAAAATATTACTTTTTCTATGATAATTAGCTATATTTTCTCGAATCTTAATTGAAAATTATTAAGAACTAGTAAATAAAAATAATAAAACGAATCCTAAACAAATAAACGAATCAATGAGCTTAATTTCGTATTCGATTCGTTTAATAAACGAATCGAATCGAATTGAACCATTTATTAAACAAATTCATTTTTTCAAACCCGTATTCGCTTTAAAGCGAATCGAATCGAACGAATAAACGAATCCTGACCCAAATTACAACCCCTAACTAGGTCATGATTATCCGATTACAGAGACTAGTTGCTAGTGATCCGATATATGCTTCGTACGAGGCAGACACAATTCCAGCCCTAGGCCTAGCATGTGACATCATATACTAGATCACAATACGCAATACTTAGTATAATACGCCTGATACAGATTATATATTCCTCGTTGAATATTTCTGGAGAATTGGGTAGGCACGGTGCTTTACTAGAAGCCAACCATGTCTTGTAAATCGGTGAGAACGTGGTACGGGGTACGCACATGTCGGATAGTCCAACAACCGAATTTACTGCCAACATATCAAGGAATCTCTTGGGTCGCTTCCCAAAGATTCACCAATGACATTTGACTCGAACAGAATTAATTTGGGATTAATTATGAGAAAATTAATATGGGATTAATTGCGGGCAAGAATTAATCTGGGATTAGATCGTATAGAAAGAGAACACGATTTAATTTGGAATTAATCAGTAAAATAATTTAGTAGTTAAATTTGTATTTTTCTATTTAATTTATTTATTTGGGCTAAAATAATATATCGGATATATTAATTGAAATTGGATTTCAATACGGAATTAAATTGGATTTTAATTCAAGCGAACGAATTAATTTGGAATTAATTCGTAACGACTTTCGTAATAATTTTGCGAGTATTATTATTTAATTTATTGGATTTAATTATTTAGCAACAAAAAATTCATTTAATTGGATTAAAACGAATCTGGGCCCAAAGTGTGTTGGAGAAGCCAACTCAATTTTGAATTCAAGTGGTGGGACCCACTTGACTTACATCAACTTGTCAAAAGTTATGGAAGTAGTTGACCTCATTTAATGCCATCTTTCACACAACTAAAGGGTGTTGAGAAAGTTTTGTAACACTTGCCTTTTGTTTTTGAAACATTACAACACAAAACACACTCTTTCTCTTTTCCCCTTGCCATTGCCGAACCCTCTCTCAACTTGGAAAATTTTTGTTGCGAAAATTTCAATTAAGCTAGCACTTTAGGAGTCTTTGAATGTTATAGGGAAACTAACCCTTGAGGTTGGAATTCATTTTCAAAACTTGGAGCTTCCAACAAACAAAGAAAGTTTTGAACTTCTCATCCACTCAATGTAAGTCTTCCGCAATTTATTTTGATTTTATTCACACATAAATCTTGTTTAGAGATCATTGGCATGTCTATGACACTAACACCTAGAATTACCGAAGAATGAGCGATTCAAGCCTTTTTTTGAAGAACCACCGCAACTGGAGTTGCAGCTACTTCCGAGCCATCTCAGGTATGCATTCCTTGGAAATTCTTCTGAATTACCTGTTATTATTTCTTCTTCGCTAACATTGGATCAGGAAGAAAAGTTCCTGAGAGTGTTACGAGAACACAAGAGCCATTGGCTGGATTATAGCAGACATTCGAGGCATTAGTCCACATCATTTGCATGCACAAGATTCTGATGAACGATGAGTACAACAAACCCCCAATTGAGCATCAACGAGACGAAATCCAATCATGAAGGATGGTCGTGAAGAAAGAAATCATCAAATGGTTGGATGTGGCATCATTTACCCCCCATCTCGACAGCACTTGGGTGAGTCCTATGCCGTGTGTACCGAAGAAAGGAGGAATAATTGTAGTCACAAATGAAAAGAATGAGATGATTCCAAAAAGAACGGTGACTAGATGGAGAGTATGCATGGACTACCGGAAGCTAAACAAAGCAACAAGGAAAGACCATTTTCCGCTACCATTCATTGATCAGATGCTGGACAAACTGGCAGGGCATGAATTCTATTGCTTTCTGGATGGATATTCGGGGTATAATCAGATTTCCATTGGCCCATAAGATCAGGAGAAAACCAATTTTACATGTCCATATGGTACTTTTTCTTTCCGTAGGATACCATTTGGACTATGTAATGCCTCTGCTATATTTCAATGTTGCATGATAGCCATCTTCTCAGACATGCTGGAACAAAGTATGGAGGTTTTCATGGATGATTTCTCTGTGGTCGGAGATTCTTTTGACCACTACTTGTAAAATCTGGAACATGTGTTACAAAGATGTGAAGATACCAACCTCGTGCTCAACTGGGAGAAATGTCATTTTATGGTGCATGAATGCATCATTCTAGGACACCGGATCTCACAAAAGGAATCAGGTAGCAAGCAAAGATTGAGACAATTGAAAAATTACCTCACCAACATCTGTCAAAGGGATTCGGAGCTTTTCTCGGACATGCAGGCTTTTACAGGAGATTTTTCAAAGACTCTCAAAGATTGCTAAACCTCTGTGCGATCTTCTGGAAAAGGATGTGCCTTTCAACTTCACCAAAGAAATGTCACGAGCTTTTGAGATCCTAAAAACAAAGCTGGTCTCTGCCCCCATCATTGTAGCACTAGACTGGACCCTTCCATTTGAAGTGATGTGCGATGCTAGTGATTTTCCGTAGGTGCGTGTTTGGGACAACGCAAAGCAATATTTTCCATGCCATTATATTCGAGCATAACTTTAAATGAAGCCAACTCAACTACACAACCACTAAAAATAAGTTGCTTACAATTGTGTACGCTTTTGATAAATTCCTCTCTTAATCTGCGGGTGTAGGCATTGCCTTTTTGCATACCAGCCCGATGATAAGCCTCGTACAGAGGCACTACCTTTTTTTATGTCGTGGAAGTTGCAGAATACGGACGTCGGAGGAAAAAAATCAAGAATTGACAACTCGTTGGATTTACTTTTACTTCGCTTATTTAGCTCGGTTTGCTCGTCGATCTCCGTTTCAAATTTATTCTCACCCCGAACCTTAAACCTACCCCTGTGCCCCTTCAACTTCCATCCAAAACCCACCTCACATGCCTTCTACCCTTCATTTTCCCAAAATATTTCACAAACAACAAACCAAATCCAATCCACCCCACACGCCAATTCCACAAACCACAACTCCAATGCTTCCCCCACTAATTAACAAAACCCCTTTTAACCCATTTTCAAAACCATTACCCCCACTTTACCCCACTTTCAATAAACAAACAAAATAAAATAACAAATCAACCAAAACCATTTCCTTTCCTCTTCACGTGAAAATAACAATCCAACAAAAACCATAACATGTCACCTTTTCACACACACACACCAAGACCCCCCCACGGAACCCTTCATTCCTCCAAATTCAAAAAGCCTCCCCATCACCACCGAAAGCACTCCCATCATTCACCTTGCTTTCCCCCATTCAAGCCTCGAATCAGCCCTCATGAACCAATAACCCTAAGCTGCCCCACTCAAGCCAGGGAAGCCATTCCTTCACAACCCATGCCTACCCATGACTACCCATAACTGTTGGATAATATGACCCATAGCGTCACTATTTGTACAGATCACGGTGTTGTTGTACAAATTAACTATGTGACAAGGAAATTGCACTCTCATCATTTGTGATTAGATCACCATAGATATATAAATGAAGAGAGGTCCATATGATTAGTTCCTGGATTGAGATGATATGAGACAGTATCAATCCCCGAAGGATTAATCATTAAATATCCCTAGCCAAAGTATTATCGAGACTGGACATCGATAATGCGGAATAGGCTAGTATTGCACTTGTGCGTGTGTGTGAGGGCACAACGGCATAGTTCTCATATATATAAGTATTGGATACTTATGCAAGTGCGATAGGAGGTCGTGTTTCACCGATGGTACGGGAAACAGCTTCGCTCTGGATAGACCCCTCGGAATCCCATTGGTATTATGACTATGTGTCTATGGGAGGCCGAAATCGAGGTAGGTGTGTATAGTCTTAACCTGAGACTTGCATCGCTAATACTTGCGATAATCGGTAGACTTTGGTCTTGGTGGTACAGGGCTTTAACCGGTTCTGTACACACCACTTCCGGGTTTATCAGAGAGTCGTAGTGTATTGGGTGTGATGTCGAGACGGAAGTGTCACTTCAGTCATATTGGAGTTGATGTCACGCAGGATACGGTACTAGTGCTCTTGAGTGTTGCGCAACCAATCGGGATATTGTGACCAGGTCATGTATATCCGATTATAGAGACTATGTTACCAGACATCCGACATGTGTTTCGGACGGGGCAGACACTTATCCAGCCCCAGCCCTAGCACGTGATTATCCGATACTGGGCCGATATACACAATACTACGGTTATACTACGCTTGATACAGATCTATATATTCCTGTAAGAATATTTCTGGAGAATTGGGTAGGCATGGCGTTTTGCTAGAGGCTAACCTTGTCTTGTAAATCGGTATAAACGTAGTACGAGGTACTTACGTGTTCGGATAGTCCGACGACCGTATTTACTGCCAACATATCCGGAGATCTCATGGGTCGGTTCCCGAAGATTCACCGATGACGTATTACTCGCACTTTGATTAATCTGGGATTAATTAGAAGAGAGAGATAGAATTAATCTGGGATTAATTCGATGAGAGAGAAAATTAATCTGGGATTAATTGCGGAGATATTTTATCTGGGATAAAATATTAATTAAAGAGAGAGAACGATTAATTTGGAATTAATCGATAAAATTAATATATTCGATATATTAATCGAAATTGGATTTCGACGCGGAATTAAAATTAGATTTTAATTCGGGCGAACGAATTAATTTAGAATTAATTCGTTAGCGACGTGAATAGTGAATTCGCTAGGCGTAATCACTTAATTACGACGCGACGGAAAATCGTTAATTTGGAATTAGCGAACCCGAGCCCGAGAGTGATTGCGAGCGCATTCGCATTTCGAATTCGAGCGCGGCACGCGAGTCACATCAAGCGTCAAATCGCTAGTCGCGTCAATCGTCAAATCAATTGTCACTTTGAGTGATGTGACTTGACAATATGTCACTTTATAAAGTGAAGACATGTGATGTGAATAGTGATGTGTAATGATTGAAAGCTTTTAAAAGCTTGAGATGGAATATAACATTATTTTATTTTTTCCTTGCCTTTTTGACTTTTGAATTAAAGTTGAGTATAATATCTTATTTTATTTACTTGGTAAATCATTAAATAAAGATATATACAAAAGCTTTTACTCTCTCTCTCTTGGACTTGGTACTGTACACGTTTTTGGTACATTGGGACCAAAACGTTTCTCTCTTCCCTCTCTTTTCTTTTTCTTCCTCTCATCTCACGGCTTCAAGCCGATTTTCTTCTTCAATTTTTCTGGTTCACACCGAATTTTTGAGAAGCAAAATGAAGATGTTAGTGCTAGCACACTCTCTAGGAGTGATACAAGGTGATAGGGAAGTGAGTTTGTGAGCATGGAAGCTTGAAGCTTGGAGCTTCAATGGTGGTCTTCAATGGCCGAAAATGGTGAGCACCAAACCAGTCCAAACCGCACAGCCCACTGCATTTGGAAGCCATTGCCGAGCTTGGAGGGAGCTCAAAAACGCATCTTGTTCTTCAAACATCAAAACCGAATTCAATGTGAGTTGATTCCGCCACTCCTTTGATGTGTTCATATGTGGTTTTTTATGCATTGTTTGTGATCCTTGGGACTTTGATTGAACACTTTTGGTATCTTGAGCTTTTGATGCATGAAAACCGAATTAGGGTTCTTGAGTAAATTTGGGGCTTTTTGATTTTGGCTTGATTATGACAAATTGATTGTTCAAATGCTTATATATGATCTAATTTGAGATATATGTAATCAATTTGACAAAAAATTGATTGGATTGATTTTCCCCAATTTGCAAATTTTGGTCAAAACTTTAATTTGGGTAAACTCGATTTAGGCATGATTTGGTTGAATTGTTTGATGCATTATGCTTGAATGAGGTTGAATTGAAGTTGTGCATGATCAATTTCAAGAAAATTGGATTAGATCAATTTTCCCCAATTCTTAGGTTGGATATGAAACTTGAAATTGGGCAAAATGTGTTTAAGCATGTTTTTATTGAATTGGATGTTTAAGTATGCTTAGAACATGTTTAATTGAGATTGTGTGTGGTCAATTTCATGAAATTGGATTGGATTCATTTTTCCCCAAATTGGAGGCTTGGCCGAAAATTGCATAACCCTAATGTCTTGGTAATTTTGTTTTGTTTGATCATTGGATGACTTAAAACAATTGGTTAATGTTGTTTTGAAGTTCAATTGGATTGAATTTTGATTTGGAACATTTTTCCCTTTTAAAGTGGCTTGGCCGATTTTAAAGAACATGAAATTCTTTGTGATTTTGTTGTTTTAATTCATTGGATGGATTGAATTGATTTGGGAAATTAAGATTGTGGACTCAATTGGATTGAAACCGAATCGAATTGAAAAACCCCTAATTGCCGAGACTTGATAGCATGTTAATTGGGTTTGATTTTGATTGAATTGTGTTGGACACTATTTGGTTGTTAAAGTGCATGATTAATTAGGCTAATTGATATTTTAGAAATGTTAATTGGGTAATTGATTGTGTATTACACTTAGGTTAATTAATTGTGAAATTTGGAATTTTATAAGTTAATTAATTTGGGCTTAATTTTGGAAATTGGGCTTGTTAGGTTGTAATTGGGCTTTTGGGCTTTGTTGTAACAAAGTTGGGTTTTAGCAAAATTGGTTGGATCCAATTAGGCCCAAAACCGAATCCAAAAGGTCCAATTATGACTTAATGGACCTTAATTATTTAATTGGGCCTAATGGGCCAAAATTAATTTAAAGGCTTATGGGGTAACTCCCGGATTGGATTTTGGTTGTTCGGTTTGACCCGAGTTGACCAAAAGTCCACGCCTATAGAAATTAATTAAAAGCCCATTGGACTTTAATTAAATAAAACATTAGATGTTAATCGGGCTTTGAGACCCGTTGCGATTAAATTTGGAATTTAAGTCGTAAAGGTTCGTTAATAAAGTGTAATATTTAATTGGAATTAAATAATGAATTAGAATTAAATACGTATTAAATTGGATTTAATTATGTAATTTAATTAATTCGTAGAAATTGTACTTTGAGTACGTGTTTCGCAAAACGAGTTTGACTCGAACAAAAATCAAATCTTTGTTTGAACATTGGATGATCACTAATATTCAAGATTAATTAATTTGATTGATTGATTGATAACATGCTTGTATGAATACATGGTTGTGATGTTTGAATAATGTATATCGGATGGATATTAGTCGGGTTGGGCGATTTTGGAAATTGTAATAAATTTGATTTATTAAATTGGACCTGCGTGTCCAGCCTTATCTCCTATTTCTTTGTATTCTCTTCTCACCTATTCCCCTCCATGTAAAAGAGGTTTCTTTAGAAGTGTAGTGTAACGGGTAGAAGTAATACAAGTGCTAGCGGGAGAGAGAAAGTGAGAGATTTGATCTAGGATCAATGTAAAATATCCATCCGCATATCATTATTATTTTTTTCATACTCGCTTTATTATGTGTTTAGAATGCATGCTTAAGGGTGTATGATGATGAGACCTTAACAAAGATAATTAAATTGGTAGCCAATTTGCACGCGAAAAACCCTCGTTAAATATCATGCGTTTTTTCCTTCCATTGAGTGATTCTTACTCAAGATCCGAGATTGGCAGGGGTTGTTGGCCAAAGTCAAGCCCTTGTCCATCAAAGATGTGTTTTAATCACGAGGCTTTGTTCCATATCGGTGTCGTGTCCAAGTTGTGGTTTGTTGGCCAAAGTCAAGACCACTTCTTGTCCATTGACATTGATTACGAAGCTTCCATGTCAATGGGTCCGCGCTTGACTGGAATCACTAGGTTTGTTGTGCCAAAGCCAAGGCCTAGTTGATTCAGAGGAAAAGGTTAGGGTATACATTCGATGTATAGGCATATATAAGATATATGTTTGGGACTTGGATGTCCACCTACTGGATCTAGGAGTTGGATGAGATCCAATTGATCTTCGAGATCTACCTAGTTAATTATCATACAATTTGTTGGCCAAAGTCAAGATTGTGTGATATTTAACGGGATCCTAGCCCACTAGGAAACACGGTTTCCCGAGTACTCGACAGAGGGTTAGAGGCTCGACGAAAAATAGTGGGAGGCAAGATTGAATTTGCAATACTCGTTCAATTACTCGCCATATGCGCTCATTAAATTATTTCGTCATTAGATTAAATGTTAGTTAGACTAATATTTAAATTGTTGTTTTAATAAACAGTTGGACTGTATTATACTTGATTATATATAATTGGATTATATTAATCAATATATTTGAATTAATTAATTTCAGTTTACAGTTGATTTTATAATTGGATTATAGTAATCAATGTAATTGAGGTTAATTAATTTGGATTATATTTGATTATATAGTTGGACTATTATAATCATTATAATATATAAAGTACCACTAATCGTTGATTAAATAGTTGGACTATTGTAATCAAGATAAATTGAAAAGTTGGATATTTAAAATATAATCTAGGATTAAAATATTTTAAATGATTTAATTTTCAAATTGGGAATAAATAATAGGTTACTTTATTTGATAAAATAACTTATTATACCTTTAGCCCAAAATTAAGCAAGATAAGTAGAGCATAAAATCTTTGGAAGATTTTTGTTATGATGACTTTAATGCTTAATTTAATATACTTGTCATAAATCTAATTTTGGATTTAAGAAGTATTAAAATTGCAATTTATAATTCTTGGAGAATTAATTGACTATTCATGTAAAGTCAAAGTTTGCAATTGGGCATGTAGCACGAGGTGCACATTCCTTTCAATATTCTAAAACCCAAGGCTTGGCCTAAGTTTCCTAAAATATTGAAAAGGATAATTGACATATCCCAAAGTGACTACCATTTGGATATGGAAGACACAAAGGAATTAAAGAAAGGGCGAGGCTCTAACTTTAAAAATGTTTGTCTTAGTTATGTTCACAGCTAGTATTGAAATTAGATTTTAATACTTAGTGTGGTACATAAAATATATGTATTGATATTCAGAATCTGCTTTGAGCAGGATACTGACTTCAAGCTGAGATTGCTCTGCGAATCGGAAACGGGACGAAAGTCGCTGTTTCGACCGTAGATACCTAAGTTTAGGAACTACCCTTAGGGTATGTACTTGAATTAGGAACTGTTATAATGTAACTAGTTTGACTAGAGACATTATCTCTTTATCAGTGTTTAATCCGTTGCGGATAAAACCTTTATATTATAGAACACTGAGTGTTTTATTATATAAAGATGATACTGAGATAAATACATTAGATGTAAATAACAGAATTTATATTTTGAATATAAATTAAAATCTCAAACATATAAATTGACAAATAAATAGCTTAAATTGATTTGATCAATAGAGACTTATTCGTGGCATTGTTGTCTAGGACACAATTTAACGAGACTCGTATATCCACACTTTTGAAGAGTGGATACTAGGACTGATTTGACTATTCAAATAAGGTCTGCGAATCTAGTTTATTAGGTAAAGTACCTAAAATACTATTTACTTGGTAATAGTGTAAGTGCCACCGATCTGTTAGCCCTATTCATGGTGAAGTTAGTGGGCCCATATCTAGCTAGGCTAGATGTGAACATGAATATTTCGTGACCTTAACGGATGTGGCATCACGTTATGGTTATGTGTTTCTTTTGAAGAACACAAATCAGAAACTTTAAAGTTTCGACACGAAATACACAAACAGATCGGCTATAGCATTATTCCGCCACGGTAAGACCGTAATGGAAAATACTTTAGCAGTAAGTTTCTCGTATACTTGAAAGAGTACGGTATTCTTTCAATGAGGACTCCTCCCGGAACACGTCAGTTAGACGGTGTGTCCGAACGGATTAACCGAATCATGTTAGACATGATAAGGCTAATCACGAGTCACTTTGAGCTACTATTTCCTTCAAAGGATATGTACTATCAGTGCAAAACTTATTTAGAATAAGGTTCCATATAATCTGTTTGACAGATATCATATAGGATATGAACAGGAAAGAAACGAGGTTTCTCATTCCTGACAATTTGGGTATGCTAGGCATAACGTTTGGATGATACCAAACTAAGGACCCAAATTGGATAAGTGCCAATTGTAGGTCATCCTAGGGATACCATAAGTATTGTACTTAACACCTCACTAGAGAACAATTAGATTGTTGCTCTCCATGCGGTTTTCCTAAGAGGAATACCGATATGCAGTGGCAAGTGGGAGGATAGTATAACTCGATGAAAATCGAAGTAATACTGTTCTAGGCACTGAATCTTAATGGAACATATATAGTTCATCAAGGATGAAACTATACCATTAATCTTCGAATACACAAGAACAAAGGAAGTGATACGAGGTATCGACTCCCTATTATGACAAAGTGTCATGATCCGAAATGGATTCCATGTATATCAATATGTTTGGATTGAAGCAAGCATAAGGTTCTTGGAACTGACGTTTTGAAATAATCAAAATAGTTTATGATTTGACTCAAAACGAAATAATTCTTGTGTATATAAGGAGGTTAGTGGGAGAGGGGCACTGACAATGAAATTCCCATAAAACAATCGGTGAAAGCTTGGCTTTCATAAGAAATTCTCCGTAGAATTCTGGGAGTAACAACCTTTATTCAAGGAATAAAGATCTACTGGGCTAGATTTGGAGTTGGTAACACTCTCTGAGAAATTGTACATTTAAAATGTACTTGTATTGGTGTCTCATACGCTTTGAGCATATGGAGTCACAATCGGGTCAATCCAAGTGATAGTCACTGGATTGAAATTAAGAACATCAGTTAGTATCTGAGAGAACTAAAGATGTTGTCTTAAATTATGGAGATGGAGAACTTGAAGTGACTGGGATCACTGTTGCAAGTTTCCAAACCGGTAAATACTGCGGTACTATAAAGTTTGAACACTGGGACAGTGAGCTGGAAATCTTCCGAGCAAGATAACTGTTGCCGAATTAACAAAATGCGGATTATTGCTGCAGCTGAGGCAGCAATAGAAGCCATTTGGATCGATAATAAATCTAATTAGATTAGATATAGTTCTGTTAGCAGCTGAGCTAGGCGTCAGCACAGGCTAAGGAATTAAAGGTCTCATCGACGATCCAGATATATACTTCTATATCATCTGATTCGTTCGGATCATACATCGTGGCGATGTGATGATCGTGTAAATCGCGTCAGACGATAATTAAGCAAATCCGCTGACGAAAACCTTTCCTCAGCAATTTGAGCGAATTGTACATAGTTCGGGTGTTAGACACTCGAGTGACTGGCTATGTGCCAAGTGGGAGATTGTTGGATAATATGACCCATAGCGTCACTATTTGTACAGATCACGGTGTTGTTGTACAAATTAACTATGTGACAAGGAAATTGCACTCTCATCATTTGTGATTAGATCACCATAGATATATAAATGAAGAGAGGTCCATATGATTAGTTCCTGGATTGAGATGATATGAGACAGTATCAATCCCCGAAGGATTAATCATTAAATATCCCTAGCCAAGTATTATCGAGACTGGACATCGATAATGCGGAATAGGCTAGTATTGCACTTGTGCGTGTTGTGAGGGCACAACGGCATAGTTCTCATATATATAAGTATTGGATACTTATGCAAGTGCGATAGGAGGTCGTGTTTCACACGATGGTACGGGAAACAGCTTCGCTCTGGATAGACCCCTCGGAATCCCATTGGTATTATGACTATGTGTCTATGGGAGGCCGAAATCGAGGTAGGTGTGTATAGTCTTAACCTGAGACTTGCATCGCTAATACTTGCGATAATCGGTAGACTTTGGTCTTGGTGGTACAGGGCTTTAACCGGTTCTGTGTACACCACTTCTGGGTTTATCAGAGAGTCGTAGTGTATTGGGTGTGATGTCGAGACGGAAGTGTCACTTCAGTCATATTGGAGTTGATGTCACGCAGGATACGGTACTAGTGCTCTTGAGTGTTGCGCAACCAATCGGGATATTGTGACCAGGTCATGTATATCCGATTATAGAGACTATGTTACCAGACATCCGACATGTGTTTCGGACGGGGCAGACACTTATCCAGCCCCAGCCCTAGCACGTGATTATCCGATACTGGGCCGATATACACAATACTACGGTATACTACGCTTGATACAGATCTATATATTCCTGTAAGAATATTTCTGGAGAATTGGGTAGGCATGGCGTTTTGCTAGAGGCTACCTTGTCTTGTAAATCGGTATAAACGTAGTACGAGGTACTTACGTGTTCGGATAGTCCGACGATCGTATTTCCAACATATACGATATAGTTCCAAGATCATGAATGATTCATCCGATGACGTATAGACTCGCACTTTGATTAATCTGGGATTAATTAGAAGAGAGAGATAGAATTAATCTGGGATTAATTCGATGAGAGAGAAAATTAATCTGGGATTAATTGCGGAGATATTTTATCTGGGATAAAATATTAATTAAAGAGAGAGAACGATTAATTTGGAATTAATCGATAAAATTAATATATTCGATATATTAATCGAAATTGGATTTCGACGCGGAATTAAAATTAGATTTTAATTCGGGCGAACGAATTAATTTAGAATTAATTCGTTAGCGACGTGAATAGTGAATTCGCTAGGCGTAATCACTTAATTACGACGCGACGGAAAATTCGTTAATTTGGAATTAGCGAACCCGAGCCCGAGAGTGATTGCGAGCGCATTCGCATTTCGAATTCGAGCGCGGCACGCGAGTCACATCAAGCGTCAAATCGCTAGTCGCGTCAATCGTCAAATCAATTGTCACTTTGAGTGATGTGACTTGACAATATGTCACTTTAATAAAGTGAAGACATGTGATGTGAATAGTGATGTGTAATGATTGAAAGCTTTTAAAAGGCTTGAGATGGAATATAACATTATTTTATTCCTTGCCTTTTTGACTTTTGAATTAAAGTTGAGTATATATATCTTATTTTATTTACTTGGTAATCATTAAAAAATAAAGATATATACAAAAGCTTTTCTCTCTCCTCTTGGACTTGGTACTGTACACGTTTTTGGGTAACATTTGGAGCCAAACGTTTTCCTCTTCCCTCTCTTTTCTTCCTCTCATCTCACGGCTTCAAGCCGATTTTCTTCTTCAATTTTTCTGGTTCACCGAATTTTTGAGAAGCAAATGGAAGATGATTAGTGCTAGCACACTCTAGGAGTGATACAAAGGTGATAGGGAAGTGAGTTTGTGAGCATGGAAGCTTGAAGCTTGGAGCTTCAATGGTGGTCTTCAATGGCCGAAAATGGTGAGCACCAAACCAGTCCAAACCACAGCCCACTGCATTTGGAAGCCATTGCCGAGCTTGGAGGGAGCTCAAAAACGCATCTTGTTCTTCAACATCAAAACCGAATTCAATGTGAGTTGATTCCGCCACCTCCTTTGATGTGTTCATATGTGGTTTTTTATGCTTTGTTTGTGATCCTTGGGACTTTGATTGAACACTTTCAATAACTTCACCCATCGCCGTCTCTCCCTCTCTCTCATTGAGAACAAATAAAAAACCCTCACTCAACGGCACCACTATCACTGTGACGCTGCCATGTTCATAACAGCCCCCCCCCCCCCCCCCCCCCCTTCATGTAACACACAGGCCACTCCTCCACGCCCATATCCTCCTTCACGTTCAACCTCCACTCCACCGCTCCCACGCACGCAACACCTTCACTTGACACCCCTTGCACTCACGCCACTCTCACAAGCACCTAAGCCTTTCACAGATCCCTCTGAAACACGCCTTCACTGCACCCATAAAGCACCATTCATCCCACTGCTCACTGCAATTCTTCACGCCACAAGACCTTGACCTCATACTGCCACCTTATACACGCACCAAGACATCAACAAAGAAACCCTATACTTACTGCCACCTTATACACGCACCAAGACATCAACAAAAAAACCCTAATACACCCTGACGCCTCTCATCTCTCTCCCTCAACACCACACGGCCACAAACGAGACTTCCCTTGATCAACACAAACAACCCCTTCATGTAACTAAGAAACCCTCACATGCACACGTAAAGAAGATCATGCACATCAGCCCTCTCCCCACAGTTTCTCTCATCACCGATCAACTGCCCCCTCATGCACGCACGTGACCATTTTCATGCATAACCCCTTCACACACTCGACACCTGCCCCCTTAGCCTAACATGAACCCCTCTCACGCACCTCGGCTCCTCTCTCTGCCCCTCATAAACACTCGACAACACCCATGCACCCATGCAGCCCCATGCACGCATCAACCCCTCTTCATCGAGTGAATAAGCCATGAAACTGACCCCCACAAACTGCCATTGAAACCCTTACAAACCGATAGCAAAATCACCAGAAAACAGCCCCAAAACCCACGTGAAAACTGCCCTAAAACAGTGACCAAAACACATCTCAAAATCATCCCAAAAATCGTCCCAAAAATCATCCCAAAAATCGTCCCAAAACTGACCCAAAAATAGCCTGGAAATAACGAGTGAAACAGAGAAAACAGCGAGCGGAAACAGCAAGTGAAAATAGCGAAAACAGTGGAAACAGCGGACCCATGAAAATAGTGAAAACAGCGAAAACAGTGAACCTGTGAAAACAGTGGAAATAACGGACCAGTGAAAACAACGAAACAATATCCCTTCCGGCACCGTGGAGCGCACTCCCGGAAAGCGACTTAAAAGGTAAGACCTGAGGGCACCCATTTTATTTATATCCTTTATTTTTAGTATTTTATTACTTTATTTCGCATGAGTATTATGGATTGGTATATGATGTGAATTCTGGGTGAATGGAATATGTGTTCCTTCTTGTGGTATATTGGATGGAAACCCGGACATAAATTCCATAGCCGAATCTGAATGGACGGTATTATGGTTTACAATCGGGATACAATGCCCCGTACCACTTGAAAGATTCACATATTTCATTTCATCCAACTTGTATTTGAGCATGATTAGGCTATTAGAATGTTGTTTTATTTTTAGCATGACTTAGTTATTTACCTTTCGTATTAGGAATTTAAGTTATGTTATGTTTAGATCGTATTTCATTTAATATACTTTTTGTTGATGCCGAATGTTTGTCGTAATGAAAAGTTTACTGTTGAAGCATGCAAACCTAGAATTTAGACTACTTTGACCAACATGTATGTTGAGTAGACTTGGTTAATATTGCACAAATCCATTCATTACAAACGACATAAGTAAGGGACCATTCCGAACCCAACGGTTTGAGGTCTTCCCTTGCGATGGGTGAGTGCGGCCTTAAATCATTTTCCCGGTTCACACCGGGTGGCGACTCCATTATTCTCCGGTTTAGTCCCCTGTGGGCTACTCCGTACTCCCAACCGGGCCGCGAGCCCGGAACAATATGCGTCGCCCTGTTTCTGTGTCCTACAGTCTGGCGACTCCACTGGGGACAGAGAATCGGCCCCGAAATAATGTCTTGTAATGTTTGTGATTTGTGCTTTAATTAACCATGTCTACTGTGGGTTTAGGGAGTATAATCAAAGGCATTGTTAAGGCTAGGTGATGGTTTGGTGTCTTCCTTCACTCACTACCTTTCTATAAGGAAAAGCTGTGAAGGCACCTAGATAATCATTACCCATAGCTCATTTTGATATACTAATTTGGAGGACTCGTTGTTTATTCCTGTCACCAAGCGATAAGAGTCTAAGGGGCTTGGGTACTTAAAAGAGCCTCGCTCCACCCTCCCTCTGGGGAATCTACAATGGGAAATCCATTTGACAGTCAGTCACATACCGTAACTCGTTGGCACGTACCATGAGGTATAAAAAAGGTGCGCTCACTTGGTCGTTTGAACCCTTGAGTGGGGAGTCCTAGTTGTGGGCAATCCTTCGTCAGCGAGAGCCTTTGTTTACACTCCTGAAACCTACATGTGAACCCTAGTTGTATGACGCATAGAAATCATTTCTTTTATGCTTGTGTTTGGGACCATCGTTATTTGGATTCAATTGGACTTTTTGTCAAGAGATATGAACTGGTTGAGCCATTTAAACTGGAACGAGTTCGTGTCCTTTGACAATTGGGTCAAAAGTTTCTAAAATGCCGATGGGCCATTTTGTATTTGGGCATCTTATCATTTGAAGTTGTTTAGCCATGTTATCGCAAAAGTATAAACTTGTTGGGCCTTTTCAACTTGGACAAGTTTGCACCGCGCAATGATGTGATTGAATACTTTAAAAATGACGATAGGCCAACTTATATTTTCCGCATCACACGCATCTCAAGCATTTCTTGCATACACGCATCATGTTAACCCTTTTGTGTCTTAAAAGCCATCATAGATTCACGTTGGGTTAGGAAAGCAGAGAGACTCGTCAAGAGACCGTCAGTCAACATGAGTAAGTTAGCAAACGAGAGATCCCGCCTGGATCAATTGGAGATTAAAGTAACTGAAATTATTGAGATGTTGCAAGTTCTGACTAATGTTACGGCCAGTTTGACCGTACCCGGTATAGCCGATAACGGAAAGTTGTACAATCAGAATGGAAAGACCATCAGGGAATCCTCGGAAGAAGCAAGCAGAAAAGACAAATTAGCCATTCAGAAATTGGGAAACGGAGCAGTAAAACTGTCAGACTTGGAAGGGAACGAGTTCACCGAGCCGATCAATTGAAGCTGTATTTAGCCTGAGGAAGAGAAGACTGAGCAGTCACCAAGAGAATTGGTAGAAGACCTAACCCAACGGGCCAGGAAATTCATGCATACATGCATGCACGTAACTTGCATCCCTTGTTTTGTGTTTTGTTTTTACAGATTTCAAGCAAAGGGGAACTAGCAATGGACGACCAGAGACATATGGCGCCGAGGAGCACAATGAGGGTCTCACCCATCAAGAATAGTTTTAAAGAAAAAAAAGAAAGAAAAAGAAAACGGCAAAGATCAAAAGGTGGCACAAGCACTGAGGATGACATTGAAGACAGATTGACAGATGGATTTCGGTCATGTCTGGCTGAAGAAGATGAATTTAGTGCTAACAGGGAGGCAACTCATGCACTTTGTTGCGATTTCTGTTTTCATGTTTTGTGTATACATGTCGTAGATTTTTTAATTTTGTGTGTTATTTTGGTAGGTAAAAGCAAAGACATAGCATTTTAAGACAGAGGGAATGGTGATTGGCAACCACAAATATGGGAGCTAATTCATTAGTGGTGGCAGAGTCAAGGAAGAATTCATGAGACGCATCCTAATGAATTTATACCAAGCAAGAGGCGTATTGAGTACACAATTCCTTTGCTTTAATTATTGCTTTGATTTGCCTTCTTTTGTTATTTTCTGTTATTTTCGTAGACAGGATCCCAGACTTTTTGACCTTTCATGACTTATTATGGTGGACAGGATCCACAACTTTTTGACCTTTTAGGACTTCTTTTGGTATTTTCTTTTATTTTCGTGGATAGAATCCACGACTTTTTAACCGCACACGATTTCTTTTGTTGTTTTCTCTTATTGTCGTAGACAGGATCCATAGACTTTTTGACCTCTGAGGAATTCTTTTGTGGTTTAGCTAACAACCATTCGGTGGAAGATATTAGTTCAATTATTACTCACCCCTTTTCAGGTTCTATAAGTTCAGCTCAACATTTCTCTTCTCAACACATCCAAATATACATCCAAGTACGATAAAGAAAATGGAAGCAACTTCACAGCAGCGAATTAAGCAAATTTGTGTTTTCTGTGGATCCAATACTGGTAATAAACCAGAATTCATTGAGGCTGCAAAGGAACTGGGGCGAGTCATGGCTGAGAAGAATATGCACCTAGTATATGGCTGTGGAAATCTTGGGATAATGGGAAGCATTTCAAAAGCCGTTCAGGACGGTGGCGGTCATGTTTTGAGAATCATCCCAAGACCTTTTGCAGACGAACAGTTAATTGGACCAACAAATGGAGATGCACGTATCGTATCAGGTATGTCTGAACGACTCCATGAAATGATAAATACTGCAGATGCGTTTATTGCGTTACCAGGTGGACTTGGTACCCTTGAAGAGATATTCACCGTAGCATCATGGGGGCATTTAAACATTCATCGGAAGCCCATTGGGATACTTAATGTTGAGTATTTCTTCGATTTTCTGTTTGTGTTTCTCGCGGAAGCCAAGAGACATGAGTTCATCACCAAATCTGTGGGAGATATTTTCTTGACTGCGACAAAGGCCGAAGAGTTGATTGACCAGATCCTAGCTTTTGAACCGAAGCTCGACCCCATCCTCTCCAAATTGGACTGGACAGATAATGATCGTGGCAAGAAGTGCAAATTGGACATTGATCTTAATCAAAGATGTTTCCTGTTAACCAGGTATTACAAACATGAGACATATTTGAAAGTTTGTGCTCTAGTTTAATTGTAAAAAAAAATGAGTGAGAGAAGTCTTTGATAGTTAGACATATGTCCGGTGATGACATTGTATGATGTAGGGAGAAACCCTAGAAACAATAAGTGCGAGACGTGCTCTCATCCGGTATTCTGAATGGATTGATCTCAGTTAGACTCACGAGCACTTGATTACGAGATCCTAGCAGTAGAAGCCTGAGTAGTTATCGAGGTGACTAGTTGAAGAGATGATGTATTAGTGAATGACTGTTTGCCTGGGTGTCCACACTTGTTTACCGATGCTATGATATATGATATGGTTGGAAATAAAGAAAAAAGTCTCTGAAATAAAAAGAAAAGAAGAAAAAATTAGACCACCTATAACCGATAAGCGTGAAGCTACCCTTGGGCGAGTATTAGGACCACCATGAGGAGAAATGCTACCTTAAAGGGTAGGTGTGTCAGAAAAAAAAAGAAAAAAAAAAAGAAAAGAAAATGAAAAGAAAGAGACGAAAAAAAAGATGAAAACCATATCATGTTGAGTATGCTGAAGTAATCACAGAATGTGATTAAGACATCCAGGTTGGTTAGACCCACTGGTTCGATTCTCTGAAACGAAATCACCAAGTTGGCTTACTTAAGGACTAAGCTGCGAAAGAGCCTTAGCACACACACACTAAGAGTCTAGTTCAGATCACCCATTCAGACGATCGGAGTTGAGTGTATCAAGTACTTTGAAGGTTCTCTGGTTTTGACACAAAGCATTCGTTGAGGACGAAAATATGTTTAGCTATTAAGATTGTCTCGAGGAGAGCAATATAGTATGTTGAAATAAATCATTTGCATCATTATCAATCTTTGCCGGGTATGGCATTCTGGGGGCGAGGCCCACATCATTATCAGTCTTTGCAAGGTATGGCATTCTGGGGGTTGAGGCCCACATCACTATCAGTCTTTGCCGGGTATGACACTCTGCGGGCGAGGCCCACATCATCAGATCAGTTCAGCCAGGTACGACACTCCGGATATGGAGACATTAGATCAGTTCAGCCAGGTACGGCACTCGGGTATGGAGACATTAGATCAGTTCACCCAGGTACGGCACTCCGGGTATGGAGACATAAGATCATTTCAGCCAGGTACGACACTCCGGGTATGGAGACATCAGATCAGTTCAGCCAGGTACGGCACTCCGGGTATGGAGACATCAGATCAGTTCAGCCAGGTACGGCACTCCGGGTATGGAGACATCAGATCAGTCTTGCCAGGTACGGCACTCCGGGTATGGAGATATTTCAGCGACACCTTGGGTATGAGGTTTAGCTTGCCAGGTACGGCACTCCGGGTATGGAGACATCAAATCAGTTTTGCCTAGTACAGCACTCCGGGTATGGAGATATTTCAGCAACACCTTGGGTATGAAGTTTAGCATGCCAGGTACGGAACAATCAATTCAAATCGGGAATAAGACCCACAATTCAGATCGGGAACACGACCCTCAGCTCAAAAATGGGAACAAGACCCTCAGCTCAACGCAATTCAGATCGGGAACAAGACCCACAACTCAGTTCAGGGAACAATACCCTCAACACAATTCAGATCGGGAACAAGACCCACAACTCAGTTCAGGGAACAAGACCCTCAACATAATTCAGATCGGGAACAAGACCCACAACTCAGTTCAGGGAACAAGACCCTCAGCTCAATTCAAATCAGGAACAAGACCCACAACTCAGTTCAGGGAACAAGACCCTCAGCTCAGTTCAGGGAACAATACCCTCAGCTCACTTCAGATCAGGAACAAGACCCTCAGCTCAACGCAATTCAGGGAACAAGACCCTCACCACAATTCAATTCAGGGAACAAGACCCTCAGCTCAACACAATTCAGATCGGGAACAAGACCCACAACTCAGTTCAGGGAACAAGACCCTCAGCTCAGTTCAGGGAACAAGACCCTCAGCTCAATTCAGATCAGGAACAAGACCCTCAGCTCAACGCAATTCAGATCGGGAACAAGACCCTTAACACAATTCAGATCGGGAACAAGACCCACAACTCAGTTCAGGGAACAAGACACTCACCATAACTCAATTCAGATCGGGAACAAGTCCCTCAGCTCAACGCAATTCAGATTGGGAACAAGACCCACAATTCAGTTCAGGGAACAAGACCCTCAGCACAATTCAGATCGGGAACAAGACCCACAACTCAATTCAGGGAACAAGACCATCGGCTCACTTCGGGAACAAGACCCAGAGGTCGCAGTACCTCACCACCAAATCAATTCAGTTCGAAGCAACATGTGAGTCAGGTGGCAGCTGGCGAGCCAGGTAAGTAAAAATACATTGCACAAACTTTGATAGGATTGTCATTGTCACACACTGAACAAGTCCCATCAAAGTTGGGGCGACTGTAGGCATTGCATTTTTGCATACCAGCCCGATGATGAGCCTCGTACAGAGGCACTACCTTTTTTATGTCGTGGAAGTTGCGAGATACGGACGTCGGAAGGAAAAAATCAAGAATTGACACCTCGTTGGATTTACTTCGCTTATTTAGCTTCGGGTTTGCTCGTCGAATCTCCGTTTCAAAATTTATTCTCACCCCGAACCTTAAACCTACCCCTGTGCCCCTTCAACTTCCATGCACAAAACCCACCTCACATGCCTTCTACCCTTCATTTTCCAAAATATTTCACAAAACAACAAACCAAATGCCAATACCCCACACGCCAATTCCACAAACCACAACTCCAATTCTTCCCCCCACGTGAATTAACAAAACCCCTTTTACCCATTTTCAAAACCATTACCCCACTTTCAATAAACAAACAAAAATAAATAAACAAATCAACCAAAACCATTTCCTCCTTCACGTGAAAATAACAAATCCAACAAAAACCATAAACAATTGTCACCTTTCACACACACACACCAAGAACCCACCCACGTGAACCCTTCCTCCAAATTCAACAAAGCCTCCCCATCACCACCGAAAGCACTCCATCATTCACCTTGATTTCCTCCTCCATTCAAGCCTTCGAATCAGCCCTCATGAACCAATAACCCTAAGCTGCCCTCACTCAAAGCCAGGGAAGCCATTCCTTCACCCATGCATAACCCATGACTACCCATAACTTCACCCATCGCCGTCTCTCTCTCTCTCAATTGAAGAACAAATAAAAAGAACCCTCAACGGCACCACTATCACTGACGCTTGCCATGTTCATAACAGCCCCCCCCCCCCCCTTCATGTAACACACAGGCCACTCCTCCACGCCATTATCCTCCTTCACGTTCAACACACACTCACAGCTCCCACTCACGCAACACCTTCACTTGACACCTTGCACTCACGCCACTCTCACAAGCACCTAAGCCTTTCACAGATCCCTCTGAAACACGCCTTCACTGCACCCATAAAGCACCATTCATCCCACTGCTCACTGCAATTCTTCACGCCACAAGACCTTGACCTCATACTGCCACCTTATACACGCACCAAGACATCAACAATGAAACCCTATACTTACTGCCACCTTATACACGCACCAAGACATCAACAAAAAAACCCTAATACACCCTGACGCCTCTCATCTCTCTCCCTCAACACCACACGACCACAAACGAGACTTCCCTTGATCAACACAAACAACCCCTTCATGTAACTAAGAAACCCTCACATGCACACGTAAAGAAGATCATGCACATCAGCCCTCTCCCCACAGTTTCTCTCATCACCGATCAACTGCCCCCTCATGCACGCACGTAACCATTTTCATGCATAACCCCTTCACACACTCGACACCTGCCCCCTTAGCCTAACATGAACCCCTCTCACGCACCTCGGCTCCTCTCTCTGCCCCTCATAAACACTCGACAACACCCATGCACCCATGCAGCCCCATGCACGCATCAACCCCTCTTCATCGAGTGAATAAGCCATGAAACTGACCCCCACAAACTGCCATTGAAACCCTTACAAACCGATAGCAAAATCACCAGAAAACAGCCCCAAAACCCACGTGAAAACTGCCCTAAAACAGTTACCAAAACACATCTCAAAATCATCCCAAAAATCGTCCCAAAAATCATCCCAAAAATCGTCCCAAAACTGACCCAAAAATAGCCTGGAAATAACGAGTGAAACAGAGAAAACAGCGAGCGGAAACAGCAAGTGAAAATAGCGAAAACAGCGGAAACAGCGGACCCATGAAAATAGTGAAAACAGCGAAAACAGTGAACCTGTTAAAACAGTGGAAATAACGGACCAGTGAAAACAACGAAACAATATCCCTTCCGGCACCGTGGAGCGCACTCCCGGAAAGCGACTTAAAAGGTAAGACCTGAGGGCACCCATTTTATTTATTATCCTTTATTTTTAGTTATTTTATTACTTTATTCCGCATGAGTATTATGGATTGGTATATGATGTGAATTCTGGGTGAATGGAATATGTGTTCCTTCTTGTGGTATATTGGATGGAAACCCGGACATAAATTCTATAGCCGAATCTGAATGGACGGTATTATGGTTTACACTCGGGATACAATGCCCCGTACCACTTGAAGGATTCACATATTTCATTTCATCCAAACTTGTATTTGAGCATGATTAGGCTATTAGAATGTTGTTTTATTTTTAGCATGACTTAGTTATTTACCTTTCGTATTAGGAATTTAAGTTATGTTATGTTTAGATCGTATTTCATTTAATATACTTTTGTGTGATGCCGAATGTTTATCGTAATGAAAAGTTTACTGTTGAAGCATGCAAACCTAGAATTTAGACTACTTTGACCAACATGTATGTTGAGTAGACTTGGTTAATATTGCACAAATCCATTCATTACAAACGACATAAGTAAGGGACCATTCCGAACCCAACGGTTTGAGGTCTTCCCTTGCGAGGGGTGAGTGCGGCCTTAAATCATTTTCCCGGTTCACATCGGGTGGCGACTCCATTATTCTCCGGTTTAGTCCCCCGTGGGCTACTCCGTACTCCCAACCGGGCCGCGAGCCCGGAACAACATGCGTCGCCCAGTTTCTGTATCCTACAGTCTGGTTCCCAAAGTGTTGGTCTACAGATCATTCAACAATCAAATACCTGATCGTGAAGGAAGATGCCAAACCCAGATTGATCCGTTGGATACTTGTACTGTAAGAATTTGACGTGGAGATCCTAGACAGGAAAATGATAGAAAACCAAGTGGCAGATCATTTATCGAGGCTGGAGAATGGAGAAATAACTGGCAAAGAACTGACAATCAAAGAAACTTTTCCAGATAAACTGTTGTTTGCCATGAAATAGTATGATGTCCCTTGGTATGCGGACTATGTCAACTACATAGTATCAGGAAAATAGCCGTTGGAATGGACAACTCAGCAAAGGAAGAAATTCTTCAAAGAAGTTAAGCATTATGTCTGGGATGAGTCGTACCTGTTCAAATGATGTGCTGATCAATTATTGAGACGTTGTGTTCCACAGGAAGAGGTCAACAGTGTTCTACAACATTGTCATTCATCACCATATGGCGGACACTTCAGCGGAAACAAAACTGCAGCCAAAGTCCTACAATCAGGTTTGTTATGGCCAATTTTTTTTAAGGATGTTTACTTGTTTTCTCTTCAATGTGACAGGTGCCAGAGAACGGGAAATATTTTGAGGAGAAATGAAGGACCTCTGCAAAATATTCCGGAAGTGGAGATATTTGATGTATGGGACCCTTTGTTCCATCATTTGGAAACTTGTACATACTGGTTGATGTAGACTACGTCTCCAAATGGGTTGAAGCAATTGCACTGCCATCAAACGATTCAAAAGTGGTGATCAAATTCCTTAAAAAGAATATTTTCACTCGTTTCCGAACACCTTAGGCTATTATCAGTGATAGTGGCACACATTTCTGCAACAAATATTTCGATGCACTCCTATCCAAATACGAAGTTACTTATAAAGTTGCCACTGCTTACCACCCACAGTCAAATGGACAAGTTGAAGTTTCAAACAGGGAGATCAAAATAATCTTGGAGAAAACTGTTGGATCAACAAGGAGGGACTGGTCTAAAAAACTGGATGACGCATTATGGGCCTACCGGATAGCTTACAAAACACCCATTGGTATGTCCCCATATCGAATGGTGTTTGGGAAAGCATGCCATATGCTAATTGAGCTTGAACACAAGGCATACTGGGCACTGAAGAAGTTGAATCTTGATCCACAAGCTGCAGGAGAGAAACGACTTCACCAACTCAACGAATTGGAGGAATTTCACCTACAGGCTTATGCGAATGCCAAATTATACAAGGAAAATACCAAGAAATGGCATGATCGAAAAATAGTGCGTAGACAACTGGAACCAAGGCAGCAGGTGTTGTTATACAATTCAAGGTTAAAAATTTTCCTTGGAAAGTTGAAATCAAGGTGGTCAGGTCCATTTTGATCACTCAGGTTTTACCATATGGAGCTATTGAGTTACTTGATCCCAACAGCAACGAAACATTCAAGGTTAACAGTCAGCGTGTCAAGCATTACTAGGAGAATCATTTGAGTGACAAAAAGAAAGTGTCACACTTTCAGATCCATTCTAACATTCGAGAAGTCATGTCTAGCTGACGACTTTAAACTTAGAGCTAGCATGGAGGCAACCCATGTAATTTGTGTATATATTGTGATATGGTGTGTTTTATTTTTTGTGTTTAATTTTTTCAAGTAAAGTCATTTCACGATGGAAGAAGCTCTCGCAAATCTTCACAAGCAATTTCTTTCTCTCCAGCAAAATTCTCAGATGAAAGTCTACAAAGCTCGCGTGGAACGAATGAGACTTCTGACGATCCATGGTATTCCTAATGACATTCGTTGGGTAATCGAAGCACGGGTCTGGCTAGCAGGTGAGTATTATGATTCTTGTAATTCTTATTTGTCTGGTTTTGGAAGAATCACCTATGCAAAGAAATGTAGAGCTAAGTAAATGGGTGTTTGTTACAAATATGCACGCTGGAATTGCAATACTCGTTGTCGTTCTTTAGGAATGATGTCTGATAATCGCGAATATAAAATTAAATTCATTAGGGATGGCTTGAGTAAGGAGTCTTTAGATGATATATCTTCGACTCTTGAGACGCATCCCAGTGGATATGTTCATATAGCCATTCGAAAATTACATACACAATTCCAAAGAGAAAGACAACAGTACAGTCTCGGGAATCTGACTTTAAAAGACCTTGTTTTCCAATTTATAAGAAAATTGGATGGGAAGCTTGTCCCTGACGCATAGACGTCATTCAAACCGTTACTTCCTGTAAATATTATATCTCTTTGTCTTTTCCTAATAATTGTGATTTGTTTTGTTGTTTTCTTTTATTTTCTCCGACATGATCCAGACTTTTTGACCTTTCACGATTTCTTTTATTGTTTTGCTAATAATCGTCCTTTGGAAGATAATAGTGCTATTATTACTCACCCCTTTCAGGTGTTATAAATTCAACTCATCATTGCACTTTTGAAGGCATCGAGTGCTGAGAAAGAAATACATAAAAATGGAAGCCACTTCAAGAAGACAAGTTGTAAATATATGTGTCTTTTGTGGTACTAGTGTTGGTACTAAGCCACAATACATAGTGGCAGCACAAGAATTGGGTCGAGTCTTAGCTGAAAGGAATATGCACCTACCTAGTATATAGCGGTGGCAATCTTGGATTAATGGGGATCGTTTCAAAGGCCGTACAGGATGGAGACAGTCAAGTTCTGGGAATCATCCCAAAACCTTTGGCGGAGGCGAATCTGATAGGACCATCAAACAGAGAGGAACTAATTGTGTCAGGTATATCTAAACGACTGGTAGAAATGATTAACCGTACTGATGCTTTTATTGCTTTGCCAGTTGGCTTGGGCACGATGGAGGAAATCTTTACAGTGTTATCTTGGGCGAACTTGAACATACACCAAAAACCGATTGGTGTGAGATAGCTATGTAAGGAGTTTCCACTCCTGAGACGTATCTCAACCTATTTCGGAACAAGTTAATTTTTGTTTATTTCATTTTAAATTATTTAATTTGTGAATTCTCCATAATACTGACTAAAAATGATCTTCATATGCTCAGTTGACAGATATTATCATCATACAAGGTAACATACGAACATGAGTTGTAATTGAAAAGTTTGTAATATTCAGTGCTCTAATTTAATTGGAGGAAGCATCTAAAAAAGCGATGGGATAAAAAAAACGTCTGAGATCCAAGTTATTAAGTTCGTAGGGGTGTTTTAACACTTAGTGCCCTAAAATCAACTGGTTTGGGAGTCACTGGCCCAAAGCGCGCTACATGGATCAAAGATGTTAGAAAAAAATATATACATATGAAGTCCGAGTAATTAAGTCCGTAAGGGTGTCTTAACACCAGGTGCCCTAAAGCTAACTGGTTTGGGAGTCACTGGCCTAAAGCTCGCTACATGGATGGAAGATATTGTATATAAATAAAAAAAATCAAAAAATCAGAAAAATCAGAAAAATATTGCATTGCCTAAAAAATGTGTGAATTCTGATATAACTTTAGGACAAAAATATTACCTTCTTTTTAACTACACTTGTGACTATTGTGGGGAAAAATGAGTTGATTAATATTTTATTGGCTGCGTGTATGGAGAATGGTAAAAATAATCGGAGAATTTACTTATTCGGTAATTTATAAAGAAAGAAAACAACTCTTAACTTAGATAAGAAGTTTCACCTGATTAGTCACTAACTTCTTTATTCTCTTTTCTCGTCTTTTTGCTTTTATGTGCATTAATTTTACTATCTTTTTACTTTTATCAAACATTTGTGGGTATCGTTGCTGTAAGCCCTCACGAGACTACAACTCGTCCACTAGGGACACCTAGGGGTTTAAAGGCTTGTTGCATACGCTAAATGCAACTGTAATCCCTACGAAAGTGGCTTAGTTTAAATTTATTTTAAAGATGTTTATGTTATTTTATTTTGTTGTTTTGCTCGAGGACTAGCAAAATGTTAGGTTTGGGGGTGTAATAAGTGGTAAATATATCACTATTTCCCACTCATTTGACCTAATATTTTGTATAGTTTCTTGAGTTTTGTGAATATTTTGATGTGTTTTATGTTATTTTGTAGATAAATAAAGTTTCAGGACTCTCTGGAAGGAATTTGGGGCCAAAACAGTGCAAAACAGACAAAAGGGCAAAATCATCATTTTACGCATCGCGACACTGAGCCTGCGTCGCGACCGCTAATGTGCACCGAGTCATGCTAAAATGTACCGGGACACGTGTCACATTCTGAGAGATTTGATAAAATATGTCGTGCTAACGTGCGCCGCTTTGCTAAAATGTGCCATGCTAACGTGCGTCGGACACGTGTCACCATCACATGCTGCCGACAATCATCATCGACGCTAAAATATGCCTGTCACGTGTCAACATCTCAGCGAATCACGCTAATGTGCGCCGGGACACATGTCGTCATCACATGCTTCTGACACTAATAATTCAACCGCCGACGAAAGCATGACACGTGTCACGATCTCGCGAAGCCAATCCTCCACATGTTGATGATTTACGCGCGTCGCGATGCTCAAAGGGTGTCGCGTCGTGACGTGCACAGCTTACCGAGGCCTATAAATTCAACTCGAAATTTCAGTTTTAGATGCACCTTCCTCTCTGTAATTCCTTGAGAATTCTAAGAAGTTTGTATCTAGTTTGTTTAATTTCAGTTTTGTAATTAATTTTATTTACTTTTTGTAATAGTAATTTACTTTCTTTACTTTTTCAGTTTTTATTATTCAACAATGATGAGGTAACTTCCCCCTGCTAGGGTTAAAGGTAAAGCTTTTATTATTGCTATTTAGAGTAATCTCCCTTAATTATAATATAATAACTATTTAAAACTTGACTTAATGAGGATACCGCTATATTGGTCGGTTGGTAATTGATATTAAATTGATTTTAACATGAATAAGCAAGGATACCGCCTGGTTGGTCGATTGGTAATTAATTAATTATTTGACTTAATGAGGTTACCGCCTATATGGTTGGTTGATAATATCACACAAGTTAATATATTATATTAAGGGAGATATCTAAAATAGTAGTAATAAAAGTGGATCATTTAACCTTAACATTTTCTTTTATTGTACTTTTTCCTTTTTAATTTCTAGCATTTACTTTTCAGCATTTTACTTTATGTCTTTTATTTTTAAGTTTTTACTAGTTGTAAATATGTGTCGTAGCTAAGCCCGTTATCTGGGGTTGTGATGAATTCAAATATCACCGGTTTATAAGGGGTTATTTCATAGTTTAGGTAATATAAAGGTTTATTTATTAAGTCTTAAGCTTAATGCGTCTTGTTAACTGGCTATTAATAAGATAGATCGGGTAAACTTAAAATAAACTTGATGAAGGAATTTTAGGTTTCAGCCTTAAACTTAATAGCCCACGATCTTCATTGAGGATAGATAACCCTTTAATCGATTTCCTTACAGGATAGATGATAAGTGTGGTTTATACCCACTTATTACGACATTTTTAGCTTATTGTTTTGTTATATTTCGAGATATTAAATATCATTTATCGTTTATTTTATGTTTTATTTATAGGAGCATTAATACATGGATCTGAGAACAATTGCACGTGTTTTGGGAAATTTCGGAAGCAAAGGACGAGCACCAGAGCAACAAATCAAGAGCCACGGCGCCTTTGATTTTCTGACTAGCGCCATGGCGCCACTTAAGAAGAGTTGTGGCGCCAGCATCAAATCATGTCTCAGCCAAAAGGCAGAGACCATGGCGCCATGGTGCCATTTGTTTAAGAAAACAGGCGTCATGGCGCCCCCAAGTTGCACGCACCCATACTGAATTGCCGAGAGATTAGCGCTGTGGCGCCAATTCACGGAGCCACGGCGCTGCGGGGAATATACACGCGTTCCAGGATTGGAATTTTAGGGTTTCTAAGATCCCTAATGATACCTAAAGACCCTCAGCCTCTATTATAAATAGAACAGTTCGTCCAATATTCAAGGGGAGGCTAATACACTGCACAAAACACAGAAATAAATATTTTTAGAGATCCAAGGAGAGGATTGAAGAGCGACAAGAGGAGACAAGGGCTGTAATATCCAGAGAAGAAGAGATTCAATTCGGGTTATATCTTCTTATTTCTTTCTTAGAACTCTAATGATTTCCATTAGATTCATGATTTTTTATTCATTGTTTTTATCTTTTGTCATGAATTAACTCCTTAATTCTGGAGAATGATGTAACGATGCTTGAACCTTGTATTGATTGTTAATTTTGTTATGAAGTTTTATTAATTTATTTATATTCTTTTGAGTTTAATGCTTCTTGATTGTTGGCCACAATTGAAGATGATGAATGTTTAGAATCTATCACTCGAGAGAGGGGATTTTGAATAGATTTAGAGAATATAACCTAGGATTTTATAGAATTCGAGAGAATCTGTAGTCCTTTGAAGTCGTTAATATAGAATCACAAAGCGTAATGAGTTGTTAACTATTGGATTTTTATAGAGATATTGAAGTCTATAGTTGATGATCTTTTCACTCGGCACTCGAGAGAGGGAATGGATATTTTAGGAGTCTTGACTTATAAACAATATAACTGAACATGGATTAATTGACATGACAAATGCATAGGTGACAGTTAGGTGAAATCAGGATCCAGAATCTCTATCGAATTAGTTCCTCATATTTTATTTATATAATTAAATCTTTGTTAAATATTGTCTAAATAAAGTTAGGATTATCAATTGTAGTACTTAATGCGAGTTAACGCAATCCCTGTGGATTCGACACTCTTAACTCATATTTATACTAAAACTTGACACCGTACACTTGCGGTACGATATAAAAATATCACAACAAGTTTTTGGCGCCGTTGCCGGGGATTGTTTGTTTAATTCACATTAATACTACTACCAAGTAATTTTAGCTTTAATTTAGAATTTTATTTTTATTTTTATTTTTTATTTTTATTTCCTTTATTTTTGTCTTAAGTTTTATTTTTTTTATTTCTTATTTTTTATTTTATTTTATTTTTGTTTTATTTTTTTTCTTACGAGGTGAGTTTGAAAAGAAGCAATGGTAGATCATGTTAATGCACTGATAGCTCAAGTATCGTCCCTCATGACTCATCTTGCAGTATTGACAAATCAAATGGGCCAACCGTCTATTGAAGCTGCTTCTGCTAATGGAATGCTTTTATCCAACAGAGGAGCATGATTTGAACAAGTACAGTATGTGAACAATCAGAACTTCAACAACTATAGAGGCAGTCTTATGCCTAATTATTATCATCAGAATTTTTCATATGCTGATATGGAAAACATTTTGCAACCTCCTCATGGCTTCAATTATCCAAGAGCTGAGCAGAAACCTTCATTAGAAGACCTCATGAGCACGTTTATAGCTACAGCTTCAGAGAGGTTTGAGAAGAATGAGTCAAGGCTGGATAACATCGAAACATGAATGGGCAATATATAGGCAAATATGAAATTTGTAGAAGCGCAAATTGGGTTGTTTGTTTCTTCAATGGCCAATCAACAGACATGGGTGTTTCCGAGTGATATTGAAGTCAACCCCAATGAGCAATTTCAAATCATAACCTGTAGGAGCGGAAAAGAGTTTAAAGACACCTCTCAGGACTTAGGCAGTAAAGAAGATGAAATGGTATTTCAGGAGGAAACAGTAACAGAAGAAGAAAACAAAGGTGAATTGATAATGAGAGGTCAAAATGAAGAAGTCACCTTCAGTGTTTTCAGAGCCATGTCGAGCCCTCAAGATGGTGCAAAATGTCACAGGGTAGATATAGTAGGGAATGGAGTTGAAACCAGATAAGGTGAATCAGTATTTCAGCAACCTACGAGTATAGTGCAGCCATTCATAAAGGAAGATTCTCTACAACTAAACCTGAAACCAATCCCAAAGCGCCGTAAAAAGAGAAAAAGAAAAGTCAGTTCTCACTTGGAGATGATCCCTGGAAGGTTAAAAAGGAGACCGAGCCAATTTTGCCGAATGTGCAGTTCAGAATTTCTAACTAGGGGAAAATCTACATATCCCGGGGGACCATCTATGGATAAATTACCACAGCCTGCCAAGCTGTCTTTTTCATGTCATAAGAACCGGTGGATACCAAAGAAGAAAGCAGAAGAGATTACCCGGTTCACTACGTTTAAGCCACCATAACCATTTGGGTGGTTGCGTCTGGTTGAAGACGTTAAACTTAGCGCTAGCGGGGAGGCAACCCTGGCATTTATTTTATAATTTTTTTCTTTACTTTTAATTTTTTATTTTATTTTATTGTGTGCTATTTATTAATTTGCATGTTATTTATGCAGGTAGCACGAGACACACAACGCCCGCGCAACCAAATTCTAACATGCGAGAGTCTGATCAACTCCATGCACGGTAGTGTTGTTCCTCACTCTTGTTCTTTAATTTTTTACCTTACATTGAGGACAATGCAAGTTTTAAGCTTGGGGGTGTGTGCATGTTGTTTACTTGTTATTTAGTTGTTTAAATTTTTTTAAAAAAAAAATTAATTATTTTGTTTGTCTTTGATAGTAAAACATAAATCCTGTGATAATATTGGTTGTTTATGGGTGAAATTTTAGAAACGATAAGTGCCCAATTTACTTTTATCTAATGCCTTGAATAACTGATCTATGTTAGACTCGTAAACACTTAAAAATAGGTTTTTAGCAGTGAAAACTTAAGTAGTTGACAAGGTGACTAGTTGAAGAAATTGCATGTCGATGAATGACCGTTTGCTTAGATATCTATCTTGATTTGCTAGTGTTATGAAGTATGGTATAGCTAAAAAGAAAAATGTCTCTAAACAAAGAAAATAAACCACCTATAACCGATAAGCGTGAAGCTACCCATGGGCGAGTATTAGGACCACCATGAGGAGAAATGCTACCTTAAAGGGTAGGTGAGTTAAAAAAAATGAGTGCAAAAATGAGACAAGAAAAAGATACAAGAAAAGAAAAGAAAAATCATACCATACTGAGCAGAAAATAAAGCAATTACAGAGCATAATTGAGATATCTAGGTTGGTTTGACCCATCAATTCTAATTTCTAAACGAAATCATTAAGTTGGCTTACTTATGAGTCGAGCTGTGAACGAACCTTTACACACACACACTGTGAGTCTAGCTTAGATGATTTACTCAAGAATTTAGATTTGAGTTGCAATTGCGTACTTTGAAGATTCTTTGATTTCATTTATAAGCCTTCTTTGAGGAAAATTTTATGTGCAACTATTAGGACTATGTTTTGTTAGTTTTTATATTTTTACATGATTGTGTGTGAATGACGTTTGTGGGTGTCGTCGCTGTAAGCTCTCACGAGACTATAACTCGTCCACTAGGGTCGCCTAGGGGTTTAAAGGCTTGTTGCATATGCTAAATGCAATCGTGATCCCTACGAAAGTGGCTTAGTTAATTTAGTAATTTTTATTTGTTAATTTGAATTTAGTTTTTATTTTTATCTTTTGCTCGGGACTAGCAAAACCTTAAGTTTGGGGGTATTTGATAAGTGTGGTTTATACCCACTTATTACGACATTTTTAGCTTATTGTTTTGTTATATTTCGAGATATTAAATATCATTTATCGTTTATTTTATGTTTTATTTATAGGAGCATTAATACATGGATCTGAGAACAATTGCACGTGTTTTGGGAAATTTCGGAAGCAAAGGACGAGCACCAGAGCAACAAATCAAGAGCCACGACACCTTTGATTTTCTGACTAGCGCATGGCGCCACTTAAGAAGAGTTGTGGCACCAGCATCAAATCATGTCTCAGCCAAAAGGCAGAGACCATGGGGCCATGGTGCCATTTGTATAAGAAAGCAGGCGCCATGGCGCCCCCAAGTTGCACGCACCCATACTGAATTGCCGAGAGATTAGCGATGTGGTACCAATTCACAGAGCCACGGCGCTGCGGGGTATATACACGCGTTCCAGGATTGGAATTTTAGGGTTTCTAAGATCCCTAATGATACCTAAAGACCCCCAGCCTCTATTATAAATAGAACAGTTCGTCCAATAATCAAGGGGAGGCTAATATACTGCACAAAACACAGAAATAAATATTTTTAGAGATCCAAGGAGAGGATTGAAGAGCGACAAGAGGAGACAAGGGCTGTAATATCCGGAGAAGAAGAGATTCAATTCGGTTTATATCTTGTTATTTCTTTCTTAGAACTCTAATGATTTCCATTAGATTCATGATTTTTTATTCATTGTTTTTATCTTTTGTCATGAATTAACTCCTTAATTCTAGAGAATGATGTAACGATGCTTGAACCTTGCATTGATTGTTAATTTTGTTATGAAGTCTTATTAATTTATTTATATTCTTTTGAGTTTAATGCTTCTTGATTGTTGGCCACAATTGAAGATGATGAATGTTTAGAATCTATCACTCGAGAGAGGGGATTTTGAATAGATTTAGAGAATATAACCTAGGATTTTATAGAATTCGAGAGAATATGTAGTCTTTTGAAGTCGTTAATATAGAATCATAAAGTGTAATGAGTTGTTAACTATTGGAATTTTATAGAGATATTGAAGTCTATAGTTGATGATCTTTTCACTCGGCACTCGAGAGAGGGAGTGGATATTTTAGGAGTCTTGACTTATAAACAATATAACTGAACATGGATTAATTGACATGACAAATGCATAGGTGACAGCTAGGTGAAATCAAGATCCAGAATCTCTATCGTATTAGTTCCTCCTATTTTATTATTTTTATATTTTATTTATATAATTAAATCTTTGTTAAATATTGTCTAAATAAAGTTAGGATTATCAATTGTAGTACTTAATGCGAGTTAACGCAATCCCTGTGGGTTCGACACTCTTAACTCATATTTATACTAAAACTTGACACCGTACACTTGCGGTACGATATAAAAATATCACAACAATAGACATATACATGTTGGGCGGGGTAACTATAATTGGAACTTAATCTTAATGAATCCAGGTAATTTGGTTGACATAGACATATAGTTTAATTGGGTTACACTGGGTATGTGCAGCTGACCATCGACAGAGGCTTTTGCATAATTTCGTGTTCCAGGTTAGTAAACCAATATATTACATAAATATGAAATAACCACTTCATCTTTAAAAAGGTATTGGAAGAATTCACAACCCTTTATAGTTTAATAATATTGAATTTTCTTTAATCTGCTTTCGCATTATTTTCATTTACTTGTTTTAATTTTAAAGTCACCATCCAATCAAAACATTCAATATGTGAGGTACTCGTAAATATTTGGCTTCATAAATTAATAGTTTAGGTATTAAGTCCTCGTGGGATCGATACTTTTTATACTACTTGAACGATACGTGCGCTAGCATTATACGCGTGTGACAACACCGGTCAAATATCAATATTTTGTTGTAACTACAGAATTGTCCAAGTATTTAAGGATCAAGTCCAAAATACTATATAGACAACCGCAAGCACAACACCAATATCAAAACTTCTAATTTATAAGGTCACTTTGTAACTTCATAAGCCAATACTTCATAAGTTACAATTAATTCCACTTACACAGTAGAGTCATTCGTGACACTCCCACTGCATCTTTTCTGACTCTTTTATGATGTAGACCATCTAACATTATAATTAGACTCAGACTAATCAGACCCTCGTGATTGCAGACTATATTCTCCATGAATAAGAAACTCGTTCTTAATATCTCAAACATAACAAAGAACTTGTTTCAGACACATCTTATGGTCTATAGCGTATCAAAATAGTCTGTAACAATTACGATTAAATTGATGTCTTTTAGTCGTATATAATATAGTATTCATTATGCCATCATCCTATAATGCATATAATTGACTAGATATTCTAATCAATTTTTCATTCGACAAAGGAATCATCCTTTACGAAAGATTAATACTATATACAAGGGACACATTATTTATCAAACGGTTACACTAACTGACAAACAGTTACATTAACTGTCATACAGATAGTCTTGTTGTGTCCTATATTAGATCATATCTAATGCATGACTAATGAGAGTATCTCACAAGTCTCTTAGTTTTATATCATATATGAAACTTTATATCAAATATAATAGAGACTGCTCTCACTGCTTTAACGGAGAAAAGAAGACTTAGGTAAACCTTTTACCTTATAAACATCTCATTATTACATTAATAATGATAATGTCGTTAGGATATACAATACTAGAAAGAAATTTGTATGCTCCCACTAACCCTACTAACATATATGTATTTTCTATGCTTTGATAAAATCAGACAATCTGACTATTATCAAAATTAGAAAACACAAATTTCCGGAAAGCTTTTCTGAGTCTATAATAGGCTCTATAAGCTAGTATATCAAATTGTGATCTTAGCATAATACAAACTCTAGGACCATTCTAGAATGAACTTTTCAAACAAAGAAATCACAACGGAACTCTTATTCGAAGAAACCTTTCAGGAACGCCATTTTACATTCTTAGCTAAAATACATAGTTTAATATCAACATTAACCAAAAGATCTTTAATTGTTCAATTAGTACGACTCGAGACAAGTTTCCTCAGAATCTACGATAGATTACTGAGTATAACCTTTCTCACTGTCATACTATAAAGGTCAAACCTTTAATAAGCTCACTTTGCTTTTGCTGCACAAATAATTTACATATTTATGAACGATTCATAACAAAAGCTCAATCAAGTTTAAAACGTGATCGCAGTAAACTATGAACAATCTTATATATATGGTCTAATCTAATTTCCGGAATCAATATCAAATATCGCTCCCACTATAAGCTATAGGATAATTTTCTTCAATAAGAAAACAACGGAGCCATTAAATATCAAATACTTTGTAAATGATTCTGACATCCTATTGGACTTATACGGAAGATGTCTTAGGGTCTTTTCATCTTATTAATTATGTAGTTCCATTTGTAGTTTATAACTCTCACAATTAACTTCAATAAGTCAAGTCTTTTCTACAATCGTTAACATCTAATGTTACACACCAAGTAATAAAATAATTTTATTACTCGAGATCGTAGAAAAGATATTCCATCAAATAAAATACAATATTCTATTAAATAGAATAAATGATAAACTTTTGCTTGTACCTCCGAGGCGCAAGTACTTTCAATTATATAACTATTATACAAAAGAAAGATTCAAATCTCAAACTTTTCAAGATTCAAATTTTCTACCTATACATATTCAAATACGTAACTGTAGAAACTAATGAAACCTTAATTAAAATGACGAATTAGTGTTACTGGAGCATATCCCCAAGAGTATTGAAACTAATTCGGTAAAACTCAATATCAAACGAATCAAATCATATAAGATTTGGTTTCTCCCACTGACCAATTCAATAACGATGGAATCGTAAAAGAATAATATTGAGTAAGAATCATATTGATTATTATTATTTTTGAAATTTAACTACCTACTTACTCTTTCACCCTACATTATTGTTGCCCTTATCCCCACATTCTCTGCCACACACACACTAATAAACCTAATCTAACACATATATTAACCATATAATTATCCTCATTAAACAAACTCTATGGATTATTTGAACGGTGTTTATCTTGAGAACAAAAAAAGATGGTAAAGGTGTGTTGATCAGTAGTATAAAGAAATACAAAACTTCTAGAGACCAGTGAGCAATTAGAGAGAGAATCGGAACCGTAGAGAGAGAAAATGAAATAAGTTTAGAGAAAGAAAGTGGACAGGAGAGAGAAAGAGGCTCGTTCATCGTTTTCCGGTCACCTTCTTCCGGCGAGTGACAACTCTAGAGAATCCCCTCGCCGAGACGAAGCCGACGATGCCGGTCCGATCTCCAGACTCCTCCGCACGCGCCCTCACGTGCCACCCACGCGCCGCCGTGCGTGCAGTACACTTCCCGTACCAGAATCTTCCTCTTGTCGAGATATGCGGGTTAGATACTTCGTTTGCCCAATTCGGACCTTCAGTTGTCGTGAAATGAGCTAAAAATGAGAGTTAACGCTGGTCGATCGTTCGCAGTTATTATTTTTGAAATTTAACTATCCACTTACTCTTTCACCCTACATTATTGCTGCCCTTATCCCCACATTCTCTGCCACACACACATTAACAAACCTAATCTAACTCATATATTAACCATATAATTATCTCTATTAAACAAACTCTATGGATTATTTGAAGGGTGTTTATCTTGAGAACAAAAAGAGATGGTAAAGGTGTGTTGATCAGTAGTATAAAGAAATACAAAACTTCCAGAGACCAATGAGAAATTAGAGAGAGAATCGGAACTGTAGAGAGAGAAAATGAAATAAGTTTAGAGAGAGAAAATGGATAAGAGAGAGAAAGAGGCTTGTTCATCATCTTCTGGTCACCTTTTTCGGTGAGTGACCACTCCAGGATTCCAGGAGAATCCCCTCGCTAAGACGAAGCCAACACCGCTTTTTGTTCATATGTTTGATCAGATCAAACATCCTTGAACAATTCAAAGACTCATGATGAATTTTAAAGATATAGTTTTCAACACTTCAAATCAAATATTTTTGAACCAGTCAAAATATTCTATTCGCGTTTCATCATAAACATATTAAAAGTTATCGAACCATTCAAGACGTTCAATATGTGTTCTTTTAGAAACACGTAACTAAGTCATGACAATTCATTAACTAAGTTAAGAATTAAAGAAAACTATCCAAGGCAATTTCTAATTTATGAAACTACATACATCAAATGTATTAGTTTAATAAATCTGTGATCCAATGACGATCATTGGTTAAATGAGATTTAATCACATCCTGAATACAATATTCATTAAATGGATAAGGATATATGGTATGATCTTGTATCATACCATCATTTTCCATACGGAATAAGCATATAATACTTATGTGTTAAAATCTCATAAAGAACTGTTCTAAGTTATTTTGTTAACCGAATATTTTTCTTAATCTTTATCTCTACATCAATGACACTACTAGTCATTTTAAAATATGTAATAACAGTTTATAAAGAACGAGTAACTATCCAATAGTCATAAGTTCTGATATCAAATATTAAAACAATCATTAAATAATATTTTAAATAACTAGACAGGAGATCCGATATCCAATACCTATAGTTGTCGTATTGTGAAAATCAAAATATTAAATATACACAACTATACGAATCTCATTTCTTTAGCTTTATCATTTGCCTTCAATTATTCATAACAATTGTAAATAATTGATTAGCAAACTGTGTCAAACATATTACCTCTAAATGTCACTAAAGCTAAGAAACATCATTATCAGATAAACAAATACCTAATGGGGTTTTCTTAATGCTAGTCAAGAATCTCGAGACATGAACTAATTCACGTCAATTCTTACTGCAAAAGAAACTATTATCTCTACACTATTATATCCTAAAATGGATATCCATTTAGATTACCTATCGTGACTTCAAAACTAAGTCACTAACCATCTTGATTTTTCAAGAAAATTGGAACAACAGTTCCCGATGGTTTGTACTAATCTAACAATATCCAAGTCTACTCTAAATCTAGAACATATTCTAGAAATCTATAACCATAAGGAAAGTCAGAAAACATATACAAATAATATACATGCAGTGGATTAGAAGTTTTAATTCTATCAACAATATAGAATAAATGAAACATAAGCAGTAATTTTCATAATATTACACATTGCCTTAGTTATGGTATTTTTAACAAAGCAATGCCTCCCACTATTTTACGTAATACTATAATCCCCAACAGAAATCAGTAATTCAATGATTCAATTTAATTCCATAGTGAGAGGTGGACCCCATGAATATATTTCGACTCACAGCTTTGGCACGTTTTCACCTACGTATATTCATTAGGTAGACAACTCATTGTTATCACTCACTAGTGACTCCTAGGTTTCGGTCCTGGTCGTTTCTCGTTGTGACAGCTTTGGCACGTTCACAAGGAGGCGTACCAAGGTTAAACTTGTCAATGATAAATTCAAGATACTTGTGTAGTCCTGACAGCTTTAGCACGTTCAGGATTTCCGCTTTCGCTTGAATTTATCTAGTATCACATATACATTTGGTATGGATAAATCTCTATCAACTACACCCTCACTGCTTTGGTATTTTCTCGGATGCAGCCATAGAACAGATATCCAAAAACCTTATAGACAAGACGGACCAAGAAATATGCATCCAACACATATTACTTTAAAACCTTATTAACAATGGGATTTTCAGCAAAGATGTTACATATTTAATTTAATCAAATTAAATAAATACAAGCATGCATAAAGTAAGGACAAATTAAACATTGAATTTAAAGGCATATTCATATCATGTGTTTAGGTTCAGACCTGCTCTGATACCATTTTTGTTGGGGTTTTGGGCAAAATACCCGGGTTACGCAGCGGAATGCGGGAAAATCAAATTTTCCCATTTCTTTAATTATTTTTGGGTAATTAAAATAAAATTATTTATTTTAATCACTCAATACTCAAAAACAGAAATTTTTAACCCATAAATCATAATTTCAGTAAATTACCATACAACCCCAAACTTTCCATTTTATTCATTTTAGTCCTAAGTTGTTCAAAACAAGCTTAGGTGATTTCCAATCACAACCAAAATGATTTATACATCAAATATACATTAAAAACAGAAATCTGAAATATTTCCAGATTTTTCAGTAATTACAAAAATGCCCCAAAACTTTGCATTTTGATCATTTTAGTCCTAATTTGTCAAATACATAATTAGGTGATTCCCAATCACTACCAAAATGATTCATACATGTCAAAATACAAATCGCAATTCAAGAAAACAATTTTCCAAAATTATCGAGAGGTCCCTCAAGTTTCCAAGAATTGCATTTTAGTCCAAATTGGTTCAAAACCATTCAAGATCAAGTCCAATCAACACCAAATTAATATGCTTCATATATATATATATATATATATATATATATATATATATATATATATATATATATATATATATATATATATCATTAATTAACACATATATGAAAAGCCCAAATTTGGAGAGGGTTATGAACCCTAATTTCTCAAAATTATCCAAATGGCCAATTAACACCAAATTAATAAAATTCAACACTTTAATTCAATTCTTACTATACCAAACAAGTCTCACCACCATGAAACAACTCAAGAACAATTCTAGGTCATTTATGAGTGGCTAAGCAACTCTAGAATGACAACCAAATCATCCAATGATTAAAAGTGTGCTTATTAACCATTAATAAGCAAAATTTGTTCATATACATGCATACATCTTTATGCCAAGTTCCCAACCATCAAAATACAAACACAAATGTGTAGAGAAAGATCTAAGCTACACATATTGAATCCTAAAGTGATAGAAATATTTTTCATGGAGAATAAAGTAAAGAAAAATTTACAAAATGCCAAGATTCCAAGATTTTCTTTGTTTTCCTTCTTTTTTTCTCTCAACCTTACTTTGTATTTGATTTTAGGGTTCTTAGATAATGAAACAAAAAAAAAATAAAAAACTAGGCTTTATATATTTTCCCATAATTGCCGAAAAATGGAGGAAAATAATAACTAAGTGTTTTTATTTTTATTTCATTAAATAAATGGAAAATGATTTAATGAAAATTGTGATACTTATCCATTAAACCATTTAATATAAGTCAAAACTTGTACCAATTAAATCAAACTATTTATATCAATCAAAATTGGCAATTAATCCAATTAAAATTAGCCATTTGCTTACTTTAATTAAAGTAACAAGATATTTATTAATTAATTATTTAACATTTAAATAATCAAATAATTAAATACAAATATCTTAAATATATATATTATATTTACATTAAATAATCAAAATACATATATTAATTACAAATATCAAATATCACAATTTGATATTTAACAAATGGCCTAAAGATCCCAAATGCATGTATTATCGTTTAACCGTTAAACGACTTATAAATAATCAGTATTATTTATAAAAAAATTGCCCTAGTGCTCTACGAGTATGTTTCATTAGTGATACTCTCTATATTCAGGCATATCCGTCACGAAATCTAATTTCGTGTCTATAATCTACCCACCCGTAAATTATGACGACCACGGATAAACTTGCTAAATCATACAAGTCGAGGTCATCGCATACGTATAATCCTTCTGTCACAGGTATTCGGATTATCCTAGAGATATAGATAAAAATGTCAAATCTCTATAGGTATAATCTAATCGATGATTCTATTAGCAATCTCTTAATAACACTCAGAACTAACTTCTACAGTGTACCACGAGCCCATGGATTTAACAGATTGCTAATTGCACATTGAATACCTATGCTCTGTACACAGAACTGACGGATCCTATTGTGATTTGACAGGATATCATAAGGATCAGTCCACACCCAACGAACAGGCGGAGGTCTGATATGAATAGATCGGTGACGTTATTGCCATCAAAGTGTAGATGATACCTCATACATCCATAGTGGTATCTCATGTCGAAGGACCACTATGCTCACTTGACCCGAGAAGATTCTTATTGACGTTGGTGTACCATCTATTGGGAAATCTTCGATGAATCGTTCAGTGTTTATCCACTATAAACACCTAAACGTCTATACGAGTCTCCCCAGACACATGGTTCATTGGGATAAACCATCGGACCAAGTCTCGATATACGACGTGTATTGGTCTCAGCGGATTTTACTAATCGACCCGTGTTAGTAAATCTTGACTAGGAACTTTGTTTGATAATATATTTCTAGTAGTGTCACTTCCCAATGTCAATTACAAATTACTTTATAACTGCGCACTATATTATATATTATCGGGTCTTTGTCTAATATATACATATCATTAAATCATATTTAGTTTCAATCTAATCGTAATTAGATCGAATATTTATATAAAAGCAAGAAATACTACCAAAAATTAAGTAATATTATGGAAAAAAAAATTATTCGTATTCATGAATCGGACATGAATACGATTCGGATTGGCACTCTGAGCACCAACCCTAACACATCATACCTAGGATTCTGAATGTCAATAGCTCCATATGGATAAACGTGCTTCACAATGAATAGGCCACTCCATTTGGATTTCAATTTTCCAGGAAATAAATGAAGACGAGAATTATAAAGCAAATTATTTTGACCAATTTCAAATGTTTTTTTTTAAATTTGAATATCATGAAAGGCATTAGTTTTAGCTTTAATAATTTTCACATTCTCATATGAATCATTCCTTAATTATTTAAGTTCATTTAGTTGCGGTTTACGTTCATGATTGGCATTTTCAAGGTTTGAATTGAATGTTTTAAAAGCCCATTATGCCTTATGCTGAAATTAATACGGGCAAATGACAAGGTTTTCCATAAAATAAATGATTGAGAGACATTTCCAAAGACATTTTGAAAGCTGTTCGGTATTCCTAAAGTGCATCAGTCAGTCGAAGAGACCAATCTTTATGATTTGGGTTAACCGTTTTTTTCCAAAATTTGTTTGATTTCCCTATTTGCTAGTTCAACTTGACCATTTGTCTGAGGGTGGTAGAAGGTGGAAACTTTATGTGTAATTCCATACTTTTTCATTGAAGACTCAAAAGGCTTATTACAAAAGTGTTTACCTCCATCATTTATAATGGATAAAGGTATTCCAAATCGACTTAAAATATGTTCTTTTAAAACTTTAATCAAAATTTTGTGTTCATTGTTTCGAAAAAGAATCGCCTCGACCCTTTTTTAGACGTAATCAACTGCAACTAAAATATTTAAAAATACAAATGATGGTGGAAATGAACCTATGAAATCTACTCCCCAACAATCAAGGATTTTGATGACAAGAATGGGATTTAAAGACATCATGTTTCTTTTAGAAATGGATCTCAACTTTTGATAATTTTCATAAGTTTTACAGAAAGCGTTAATTTTAGGAAACTGAAAGAACCGACTTAGAGTAATGGAGTACCGTTATTCGCTGTTTAATCGGGGTGCAAAACTCTGACAAAAAGAAAAAAATGCTATAAAACTCAAGAAAAAATAGAAATTAGACAAATACAAAAGAAAAAAATAGCTTATAATAATACATTAAGCACAATACACTGGATTTGAAAGGAAAAATAGATTCTTGAAAATTTGAACACTCCAAAAATGGTTTCAGACATTGTCCATTCACTTTAAATACATCACCATCCATAGGATTCTCAATATCAATAGCTCCATATGGATAAACGTGTTTCACGATAAATGGGCCACTCTATTTGGATTTCAATTTTCCAGGAAATAAATGAAGACGAGAATTATAAAGCATAACATTTTGACCAATTTCAAATATTTTTCATGAAATTCGACTATCATGAAAGACCTAAGGTTTAGCTTTAAGAATTGTCACATTCTCATATGAATCATTCCTTAATTCTTCAAGTTCATTTTATTACTGTTTACGTTCATGACTGGTATTTTTAAGGTTTGAATTTAATGCTTTAATAGCCCAATATGCCTTATGCTCAAGTTCTACAGGAAAATGACAAGGTTTTCCATAAACTAAACAATTAGGAGACATTTTCAAAGACATGTTGAAAGCTGTTCGGTATGCCCAAAGTGCATCAGTTAGTCGAAGAGACCAATCTTTATGATTTGAGTCAACCATTTTTTCCAAAATTTATTTGATTTTCCTATTTGCCAGTTCAACTTGACCATTTGTCTGAGGGTGACAAGAGGTGAAAATGTTATGTATAATTCCATACTTTTTCATTAAAGACTCAAAAGGCTAGTTACGAAAATGTTTACCTCCATCATTTATAATAGCCCGAGGGATTCCAAATCGACTTAAAATATTTTCTTTTAAAATTTTAATTACAGATTTGTGATAATTGTTTCGAAAAAGAATCGCCTCAACCTATTTTGAGACGTAATCAACTGCAACTAAAATATATAAAAATCCAAATGACGGTGGAAATGGACCCATGAAATTCACTCCCCAACAATAAAAGATTTTGATGACAAGAATAGGATTTAAAAACATTATGTTTTTTTAAAAATGGATCCCAATTTTTGACAATTTACATAAGTTTTGCAGAAACATGTGTATATTTAAATAAGATGTGTCAATAAAATTCACAATGCAAGATTTTTGTAGTGGTTTTTTTAAATGAGAAGTGACCTCTGCATGCTTTTGAATGACAAAACTAATTAACATTACTTATCTCATTGTCTGATATGCATCGTCAAAAATTTTGATTAGGGCAATACTTTAACAGATATGGATCATCCCAATTGAATCTTTTGATTTCGATAAAAAAATTTCTTCTTGTTTTGATGGCTCCGGTCTGAAGATATTTTTACTGTTGCAAGAAAATTGACAATATTAGCATACCAAATCATTGCAAATACAAAAAATAAAAAACATAAGGAAAAGAATCATTGATAGGAGTTGTGTCAATTAGTGACTCATTTGTAAGTCTCGATAAATGATCTACAACTACATTCTCTACTCATTTCTTGTCATTGATTGTGAGATTGAATTCTTGAAGCAACAAAATCCACCGTAGTAATCTTGGCTTTGCATCATGTTTAGACATCAAATATATAACAACAATTTGGCCAGAATAAACAACGGTTAAGAAACTAATTAAATATGATCGAAATTTGTCCAATGAAAATATTACAACAAGTAGTTCATTTTCCGTGGTAGTGTAATTCATTTGTGCACTGTTTAAAATTCTACTTGCGTAATAAATTACATACGACTTATTTTCCTTTCTCTGTCTTAATAATGCGCCCACTAAATAATCACTAGCATCACACATTAGCTCAAAAGGTAAATACCAATCATGGGATTGCATGATAGAAGTAGAAGTTAGAAGACTGGTAATCTTTTCAAATGATTTTTGACATTCTTCTTTCCATTCAAATGTTTCATCTTTTAATATGAGGTTACACAAGGGTCTGGATATGGTACTAAAATTTTTAATGAACCTCCTATAAAATCGTGCATGTTCTAAGAAAGAACGGAATTCTCTGACTGTTTTTTGTGGTGGCAATTTAGAGATTACCTCTATTTTTTCCTTGTCAACCTCAATACCTTTATATTACACAACGCGGCCCAAAACAATTCTTGAATTAGTCATGAAATGGCATTTTTCCCAGTTTAATACAAGTCATTTTTCTTCACATATTTTCAAAATATTTTCCCAATTATCAAATGAGTTCTCAAAAACAGTTATATCATCCATAAATTGAAGACACCATTTTGTTTAGGGTGTAACCCTCCTAAGGGTTATACCATTTCCTAATGCCTTTAAAAGCCTAGAGATTCATCTTTTAATTTAGAGGATATATCCCTTCACCTTTATACAATTCCCACAAGGCACTTTTAAGGGTCATACCTCTCCTACATTTATCTATATATTAAGAGAATTTATTACAATCCCTCACAATTCTCTTAATATTAATGGAGATACTAAATAGAGTTTCCATGAAATAAAATTACATCGAAATAGATAACTTTTGCCTTAAACCTTCCCTAATGAATGACAATCGGATTTACTTGGCGAATCAGTGACCCATAGTCTTGAATTGTTCCACAATTTGTGTAAATAAAGATAATTGCCAACACACAGCTTCACTTCGATCATTTCCCGTTCTACGGCTGTGTTCATTTCGGCCATGAACATTGGTCCTGAATTTATCAAATACTTTAGGGAATTCAGCCTTTACGAACTCCCATGGAAGCGGCTTCACTTCTTACTTAAAATATGTGATCTACTATAAAGAGGTAATCTGGCTTTACCTCCATTTGGACTCTTCTCCTAATATAGTGATCATTAAAAACCTTAGTTTATCTTAATCTTGACAGACATAACTCTGCATCATCACAGGAATGGGAAAGAGTATAAACCTCTACAGTGCTTGTTTTGAAATGCACAAAGTTTCAGTTGTCCATTTTGAACATAGATCTTGGGATCTCCAGTCAGCTAGATTGGGTTTCAACAGTGACAATTCTTAATTTATAGGCTTCAAGTCTATCCCCCTCGATGACTTCTCAAATTTCTCTCTAGGTAAACCTTTAGTAAGTAGATCCACTACGTTTTCCTTTGATTTGACATAATCTATCGAAATTATGCCACTTGAGAGCAGTTGTCGTATTGTATTATATCTGCGACGTATATGTCGAGAGTTACCATTATACATTGTATTTTGGGCTCCCCCAATAGCTAATTGACTATCACAATGTATGCTTATCGCTGGCACTGATTTTGGCCAATTCAGAATATCCTCTAGGAAATTTTGAAGCCATTCCGCCTCTTTAGTTGTTTTGTCTAATGCTAGGAACTCTGATTCCATGGTAGACCAGGCAATACACGTTTGCCTTGAAGATTTCCATGACACGGCTGCACCACCAAGTGTGAAAACAAATCCACTCGTAGATTTGGAATCCAATATATCAGATATCCTGTTAGCATCATTGTATCCCTCTAGAACAACATGATATCTCATATAATGCAGACCATATTTTGAAGTTCCTCTCAGATACCTCAAAACTCTTACTATGGCTTTCCAGTGGTTATGTCATGGATTACTCATATATCTGCTAAGTCTATTTACAGCTTGAGTGATATCAGGTCGTGTGTAATTTGTGAGATACATCATACTTCCGATGATTCGCGAATATTCTAATTGCGATACGATTGAGCCAGTATTCTTTGATAAATAAAGAGTTATGTCCACATGAGTTCTAGCCACATTTAGATCTCATTTATTATATTTCTCAAGTATCTTCTCAACATAATGAGTCTGAGATAATATATACCCCTCTGATGTTCTGCAAATCTTAATTCCTAAGATCACGTCAGCTACTCCTAAATCTTTCATATCAAATTTGCTGGTCATATTTTCTTATGTAGACTGAATCATCTCATGATTACAACCAATTATTAGCATATCGTCTACGTAGAGACACACAATGACATATTCATTTTTAGTTGATTTAGTGTATACACACTTGTCAAAAATTAGAGAAGCAATGCCTACCTCAGTCTCTTTGCAACTTGCTGATCGAACGCTCGCATTTTCCAAGAGGAGTAGTTGAAGATGTGCTGGTCAAAGTTGACAAACTCATTCTACCAGCAGATTTCATTATCTTTGACATGGAAGAAGACAAAGATGTACCTATCATCATTGAGAGATCATTTTTGGCTACAGGTCGAACTGTTATTGATGTGCAAAAATGAGAACTAACCATGAAAGTTCAGGACCAAGAAATTACCTTCATTGTTTTCAAAGCCATGAAATTCCCGAGTGATGAAAATGAGGAGGAATGTTTCAGAATTGACGTTGTTGATAGTATCATCCAGGTTACTGATACAATTCCCACGGATAAACTTGAAGCTTACATCACCAACATGACTGATAGCGAGCTAGATGCTGAAATTCTGGAATCTATCAACTATCTTAACAAACCATTTCGCTTCAAATCGACACCACAAGTGGAAAGTTTGGAACTACTAAAAAAAGAGCGAATCAAGCCCTCAATTGAAGAACCACTGCAGCTGGAGCTAAAGTTACTACCGATCCATCTCAGGTATGCTTTCTTAGGAAGTTCTTCTAAATTACCTGTGATTATTTCTTCTTCGCTAACATTGGAGCAGGAAGAAAAGTTGTTGAGAGTGTTACGAGAGCACAAGAAAGCCATTGGCTGGACTATAGCGGACATTCGAGGCATTAGTCTATCATTTTTCATGCACAAGATTCTGATGAATGACGAGTACAAACCCACAGTAGAGTATCAACGGAGACTAAATCCAATCATGAATGAGGTCATGAAGAAAGAAATCATCAAATGGTTGGATGTCGGCATCATCTACCCCATCTCTGAAAGTATTTGGGTGAGTCATCTGTAATATGTTCCAAAGAAAGGAGGAATATTGTAGTCAAAAATGAAAAGAATGAGCTGATTCCAACAAGAATGGTGACTGGATGGAGAGTATGCATGGACTACCATAAGCTGAACAAATCAACAATGAAAGACCATTTTCCGCTACCATTCATTGATCAGATGCTGGACAGACTGGCGGGACATGAATTCTATTACTTTCTGGATGGATATTCAGGGTACAATCAAATTGCCATCGCCCTAGAAGATCAGGAGAAAACCACATTTACATGTCTCTATGGTACTTTTGCTTTCCGCAGGATGCCATTTGGACTATGTAATGCTCCTGCCACATTTCAATGTTGCATGATGGCCATCTTCTCAGATATGCTGGAACAAAGTATGGAGGTTTTCATGGATGATTTCTCTATATTTGGAGACTCTTTCGACCACTGCTTACAAAATCTGGAACAGGTGTTACAAAGGTGCGAAGATACCAACCTGGTACTCAATTAGGAGAAATGTCATTTCATGGTGCAAGAAGGAATCGTTCTGGGACACCGGATCTCACAAAAGGGAATTGAGGTTGACAAAGCAAAGATTGAGACAATTGAAAAATTACCTCCACCAATATCTGTCAAATGGATTCAAAGCTTTCTTGGACATGCAGGTTTTTACAGGAGATTTATCAAAGACTTCTCAAAGATTGCTAAACCTTTATGCAATCTTCTGGAAAATGATGTGTCTTTCAACTTCACCAAAGAATGCCAAGAAGCTTTTGAGATCCTAAAACAAAAGCTGTTTTCTGCTCCTATCATTGTAGCACCAGACTGGACCCTACCATTTGAGGTGATGTGCGATGCTAGTGATTTTGTCATAGGTGCAGTTTTAGGACAATGCAAATCAAAGATTTTCCACACCATTTATTACTCCAGCAGAACTCTGAATGAAGCTCAACTCAACTACACAACCACTGAAAAGGAGTTGCTCGCAGTTGTGTTTGCTTTTGATAAATTTTGATCCTATCTAGTGGGTCCCAAAGTGGTGGTCTACACAGATCATTCAGCAATCAAATACCTGATCGCGAAGAAAGATGCCAAACCTAGATTGATCCGTTGGACACTTCTACTGCAAGAATTTGACGTGGAGATCCTAGACAGAAAAGGGACAGAAAACCAAGTAGCAGATCATTTATCGAGGCTCGAGAATGGAGAAATAGCTGGCAAAGAACTGACAATCAAAGGAAATTTTCCAGATGAACAGCTGTTTGCAATGAAACAGCACGATGCTCTTTGGTATGCTGACTATGTCAACTACATAGTATCAGAAAAATGGCCGTTGGAATGGACAACTCAGCAACGAAAGAAGTTCTTCAAAGAAGTCAAACACTATGTCTAGGATGAGCCGTACCCGTTCAAATGTTGTGCTGATCAATTATTGAGACGGTGTGTTCCACATGAGGAGGTCAACAGTGTTCTGCAATATTGTCATTCATCATCATATGGCGGGAAATATGGTGATGAATGACAATGTTGCAGTGTTCTGTAACATTTTCTCTTCAATGTAACAGGTGCCAAAGAACGGGAAATATTTCGAAGAGAAATGAAGGACCTCTACAAAACATTCTGGAAGTATAGATATTTGATGTATGGGGGATTGATTTTATAGGACCATTTGTTCCATCATTTGGAAACCTGTACATACTGGTTACTGTAGACTACGTCTCCAAATGTGTTGAAGCAATTGCACTGCCATCAAATGATTCAAAAGTGGTGATCAAATTCCTTAAAAAAAATATTTTCACTCACTTCGGAACACCTCGGGCTATTATCAGTGATGGTGGCACACATTTATGTAACAAATATTTCGATGCACTTCTATCCAAATACGGAGTTACTCATAAAGTTTCCACTGCTTACCACCCACAGTCAAACAGACAGGTTGAAGTTTCAAACAGGGAGATCAAAAAAATCTTGTAGAGAACCGTTGGATCAACAAGGAGGGACTGGTCTACAAAACTGGATGACGCACTATGGGCCTATCGGACAACTTACAAAACACCCATTGGTATGTCCCCATATCGAATGGCGTTTGGGAAAGCATGCCATCTGCCAGTTGAGCTTGAACACAAGGCGTACTAGGAACTGAAGAAGTTGAATCTTGATTCACAAGCTGTATGAGAGAAACGACTTCACTAACTCAACGAATTGGAGGAATTTCGCCTACAGGCTTATGAGAATGCCAAATTATACAAGGAAAATACCAAAAATGGCATGATCGAAAAATAGTGCGCAGACAACTGGAACCAAAGCAGCAGATGTTGTTATACAATTCAATGTTAAAACTTTTCCCTTGAAAGTTGAAATCAAGGTGGTCAGGTCCATTTGTGATCACTCAGGTTTTACCATATGGAGCTATTGAGTTACTTGATCCCAACACCAACGAAACATTCAAGGTTAACAGTCAGCGTGTCAAGCACTACTGGGGAGAATCATTTGAGCGACAAAAAGAAAGTGCCACACTTTCAGATCCAGCCTAACGTTCGAGAAGTCATGTCTAGCTGACGACTTTAAACTTAGCGCTAGCATGGAGACAACCCATGCAATTTGTATATATTGTGATCTGGTGTATTTTATTTTGTTTGTTTAATTTTTGCAGGTAAAGTCATTTCACGATGGAAGAAGTTCTCGCAAATCTTCATAAGCAATTTCCTTCTCTCCCAAAAAATTCTCTGATGAAAGTCTACAAAGCTTGCTTGGAACGAATGTGACTTCTGACGATCCATGGTATTCCTAATGACATTTGTTGGGTAATCGAAGCACGGGTCTGATAAACAGGTGAGTATTATGATTCTTGTAATTCTTATTTACTTGGTTTTGGAAGAAGCACCTATGCAAAGAAACGTAGAGCTAAGCAAATGGGTGTTTGTTACAAATGTGCACGCTGGAATTGTAATACTCGTTGTCGTTCTTTAGGAATGGTGTCTGATAATCGTGAAGATAAAATTAATTCATTAGGGATGGCTTAAGTAAGGAGTCTTTAGATGATATATCTTCGACTCTTGAGACGCATCCCAGTGGATATGTTCATATAGCCATTCGCAAATTACATACACAGTTCCAAAGAGAATGACAACAGTACAGTCTCTGGAATCTGACTTTAAAAGACCATGTTTGCCAATTTATAAGAAAATTGGATGGGAAGCTTGTCCCTGACGCATAGACGTCAATAAAAAATGTTACTTTCTTGTAAATATTATATCTTTTTGTCTTTTCCTAATAATTATGATTTGTTTTGTTATTTCTTTTATTTTCTCCTACATGATCCAGACTTTTTGACCTTTCACGATTTCTTTTATTGTTTTGCTAATAATCGTCATTTGGAAGATACTGGTGCTATTATTACTAACCCTTTTCAGGTGTTATAAATTCAACTCATCATTGCACTTTTGAAGGCATCCAAATAAAAATGGAAGCCACTTCAAGAAGACGAGTTGTAAATATCTGTGTATTTTGTGGTACTAGTGTTGGTACTAAGCCACAATACGTAGCGGCAGCACAAGAATTGGGTAGAGTCATAGCTGAGAGGAATATGCACTTAATATATGGCGTTGGCAATCTTGGACTAATGGGGATCGTTTCAAAGGCCGTACAGGATGGAGGCAGTCAAGTTTTGGGAATCATCCCAAAACCTTTGGCGGAGGCAAATCTGATAGGACCATCAAACGGAGATGAACTAATTATGTCAGGTATGTCTGAACGACTAGTAGAAATGATTAATTGTGCTGATGCTTTTATTGCTTTGCCATGTGGCTTGGGCACGATGGAGGAAATCTTTACAGTATTATCTTAGGCGAACTTGAACATATACCAGAAACCAATTGGACTGTTCAACGCAGATGGATTTTATGATTTTCTTTGTGTATTTCTTGATGATGCCCGGAGAAATGGTTTCGTGTCAAAACCTTTAAAAGAACTCATCTTCACTACCAGAACTGCCCCAGATTTAATTGACCAAATCTTAGCCTTTAAACCACAAATTGACCCTATCTTTTCCAAGATAAAGTGGTCTGATAATGATCGTGGTAAAAAACGTCGAATAAATCTGGATCTTAACCTTTAATTTTCATTTTAGATGTAGAATTTCAGCTAACCAGGTACTATCTTCTAAACTCATCTTCTACTTATTAAGACATTAGGGACAATAACTCATTTAGGTTTAGGGGTGGGGAATAGTTGACTAGTATCTTGTTTTTATGTTTTTTTTTATTTTTAGTCCAAACGTTTTTCGAAAAATTCAAAAAGTTGAAATTTTTTACAAAAATCAAAAATATTTTGTGTTTTTGTGTTTTTAATTTGATTAATCAGGTGAAATTGGTGTGAGATAGCTGTGTAAAGAGTTTCCACTCCTGAGACGTATCTCAACCTATTTCGGAACAAGTTAATTTTTGTGTATTTCCTTTTAAATTATTTAATTTGTAAATTCTCCATAATACTGACTAAAATTGGATCTTCATATGCTCAGTTGACAGGTATTATCAACATACATGGTAACATACGGACATGAGTTGTAATTGACAAGTTTGTATTATTCAGTGCTCTAGTTTAATTGGAGGAAGCATCTTAAAAAAAGCGATGGGATATAAAAAAAAACGTCTGAGATCCGAGTTATTAAGTCCGTAGGGGTGTTTTAACACCTAGTGCCCTAAAACCAACTGGTTTGGGAGTCACTGACCCAAAGCTCACTACATGGATTAAAGATGTTGAAAATAAATAAATATATATATTTCTGAAGTCCGAGTAATTAAGTCCGTAGGGGTGTCTTAACACCTGGTGCCCTAAAGCCAACTGGTTTGGGAGTCACTGGCCTAAAGCTCGCTACATGGATGGAAGATATTGTATATAAATAATAAAAAAATTAAATAAAAAAAAATCAGAAAAATTATTCCATTTGCGAAAAAAATGTGTTAATTTTGATATAACTTTAGGACAAAAATATTACCTTCTTTTCAACTACACTTATGACTATTGTGGGGAAAAATGAGTTGATTAATATTTTGTTGGCTGTGTATATGAAGAATAGTAAAAATAATCGGAGAATTTACTTATTCGGTAATTTAGAAAGAAAGATAACAACTCTTAACTTGGATAAGAAGTTTCACATGTTTAGTCACTAACTTGTTTATTCTCTTTTCTCTTGTCTTTTTGCTTTTGTGTGCATTAGTTTTACTATCTTTTTACTTTTGTAAAACGTTTGTGGGTATCATTGTTGTAAGCCCTCACGAGACTACAACTCGTCCACTAGGGACACCTAGGGGTTTAAAGGCTTGTTGCATACGCTAAATGCAACCGTGATACCTACGAAAGTGTCTTAGCTTAATTTTATTTTAAAGATGTTTATGTTATTTTATTGTTTTGCTCGAGGACTAGCAAAATGTTAGGTTTGGGGGTGTGATGAGTGGTAATTATATCACTATTTTCCACTCATTTGACCTAATATTTTGTATAGTTTCTTGAGTTTTGTGAATATTTTGATGTGTTTTGTGTTATTTTATAGATAAATAAAGTTTCAGGACTCTCTGGAGGTGATTTGGAGCCAAAGTAGTGAAAAAACGGACAAAAAGGGCAAAATCATCATTTTGCGCGTCGCGACCGCTAATGTGCGCCGAGTTATGCTAAAATACGCCAGGACACGTGTCACATTCTGAGAGGTTTGCTAAAATACGTCGTGCTAACGTGCGCCGTCTACAAAATTGTGTCATGCTTACATGCGTCGGACACGTGTCACCATCACATGCTGTCGATAATAATCATCGGCGCTAAAATACACCTGCCATGTGTCAACATCTCAGCGAATCACGCTAACGTGTGTCGAGACACGTGTCGCCATCACATGCTACCGACACTAATAATTCAGCCATCGACGAAAGCGTGACACGTGTCACGATCTCGCTAAGCCAATCCGCCACGTGTCGATGATCTACGCGCGTCATGACGCACAAAGGTTCACGCATCGCAACGCCAGACACCTACTGGCGCCTATAAATTCAGCTCGAATTCTGTTGTAAAATCATACTCTCTTCTGAATTCTTTCTTAAGGATTTTAAGAAGTTTGTATCTTGTTTGTTTATTTTCAGTTCTGTAATTAATTTTATTTACTTTTACGCAATAGTACTTTCTTTTCTTTACTTTTCAGTTTTTACTTTTCAGTAATGATGAGGTAACTCCCCCCTGCTGGGGTGAAATGTAAAGCTTTTATTATTGCTATTTAGGTTAATCTCCCTTAATTATAATATAATAACTATTTAAAACCTGACTTAACAAGGATACCGCTATATTGGTCGGTTAATAATTAATTATAAATTGGTTTTAACCTGACTAAGCATGGATACCGCCTGGTTGGTCGGTTGGTAATTAATTATTAATTTGACTTAATCAGGTTACCGCCTATATGGTTGGTTGGTAATATCACACAAGTTAATATATTATATTAAGGGAGATATCTAAAATAGTAGTAATAGAAGTGGATCATTTAACCCCAGTATTTTCATTCATTGTACTTTTACCTTTTTAATTTTCAGCATTTACTTTTTAGCACTTTACTTTATGTCTTTTATTTTTAAGATTTTAGTAGTTGTAAATATGTGTCGTAGCTAAGCCAGTTATCTGGGGTTGTGATGAATTCCAATATCACTGGTTTATAAGGGGTTATTTTATAGTTTAGGTAATATAAAGGTTTACTTATTAAGTCTTAAGCTTAATGCGTCTTGTTAACAGGCCATTAATAAGATAGATCTGGTAAACTTAAAATAAACTTGACAAAGGAATTTTAGGTTTCAGCCTTAGACTTAATAGCCCACGATCTTCCTTGAGGATATATAACCCTTTAATAGATTTCCTTACGGGATAGACATATACATGTCGGGTGGGGGTCACTACAATTGGAACTTAATCTTAATGAATCCAGGTAATTTGGTTGACATAGATATATGATTTAATTGGGTTACACTTGGTATGTGCAGCTGACCATCGACATAGGCTTTTGCATAATTTCTTGTTCCAGGTTAGTAAACCAATATATTACATAAATATGAAATAACCACTTCATCTTTAAAAAGATATTGGAATAAATAGCAACCCTGGATAGTTAATAATATTGAATTTTCTTAAATCTACTCTCGCACTGTTTTTACTTGTTTTAAATTTAAATTCACCATCCCAATCAAACAATCCATCCATTAGATACTCGTAAACATTTAACTTCATTAATTAATAGCTTAGGTATTAAGTCCTCGTGGGATCGATACTTTTTATACTACTTGAACGATACGTGCGCTTGCGTTATACGCGTGTGACAACGCCGGTCAAGTTTTTAGCGTTGTTGCCAGGGACTTATTTATCTTTCACTACTAGTTTTGAGGTTAGATACCTTTACTTGTATCTAATTTTCTTTTTACTTATTGTTTTTGTTTTCTTGTGTTTCAGGTTCTCAAACACTACATGAGACGAACCAGAAGCTATGAAATTCGATTGCTTGACCCAGAGATTGAAAAAACTATCAGACAGTTGAGAAGGCCAAGAAGTAATCGTTAACATGGAACCTGAACCTTTGGATGTTGCACCACCAATTCCCATTCGAGACAGAACAATTCTAGTGGTTGACGACTTCATTTCCTGTATTGTACTTCATCTCTTACCAGCAAATGCGTGTGATGTCAAAACATGCATTCAGATGATTCAACAGTCAGTGCAGTTTGGAGGGAACGGAACTGAAGATCCTAATGCCCACATCAGCAACTTCCTGAAAGTTTGCGGCCCTTTCAATTACAACCGAACAGCTGAAGAAGCTATAAGACTGTGTTTTTTCCCATATTCCTTAAAAGACAGAGTAAAGGCTTGGCTACATTCACTACCAGCAGGTTCCATCACAACTTGAAACACTCTAGCCACCAAATTCCTTGCAAAGTATTTTCCACCAGCCAAAACAGCAAAACTGAGGAATGACATCACATCCTTTGTACAACATGACTCGGAAACTCTCTACGAAGCTTGGGAAAGGTACAAGGATTTGCTCCGGAAATGTCCTCACCATGAGATTCCAAAATGGCTTCAAGTCAAAACTTTCCATAATGGAATTTCTAAACTGATGAGAACCACAATTGATGCTGCTGTTGGAGGTGCTTTAATGGCAAAAGGAGAAGATCAAGCCTGTGACTTAATCGAAGAAATGGCTAACAACAATTTCTTGTGGACAACAGAAATGAGCATGATCCAGAGAATTACAGGAATTTATGAAGTTGGAGCCAACTCAATAGTGAATACTAAGTTAGATCAGATGTACAAATGCCTGGAAACACTCAGCACGCAAGTTGTAAACATTGTCGGAGCCACAAGTTCACCATATGGAGGAGTACTAGAACCAAACCAACAAGAAGAGACGGTGAACTATGTCAACAATTTCAACAGACAGGGTAACAATCCATATTCCAACACCTACAACCCAGGGTGGAGGAATCATCCCAATTTTTCATGGACCAACAATTCAGGGCAAAATAACAATTCACCACATGGATTCTAACAACAAAACAAAGGCCATGAGTTTGAAAAAGAACCAGAAATGAAAGGAAGGATTGTAGTGATGTTCAAAAAGCAACAAGTAATATATGATGTTATGCTTCAAAGTCAATCTGCCTCTATCAATGCACTGGAGAATCAAATTCGACAACTAGCCAATGCTCAAAGTTACAGACCACCAGGTAATCTTCCCAGCAACACGAAAACAAACCCAAGGAACCGACCGAATGAGCAATTTCAAGCCATCACCTTGAAAAGCGGTACTGAAATCAATAAAGAGGTTGGAATCAAGGAATCCATTGACAAAGTTCAAAAAGAAGCAAAGGAAAAAGATCAAATCACTCCACCTCAATCTTTTCCAAAGCGTCTTCAGAAAAAAAAACTGGACAAGCAGTTTGCTTGTTTCTTGGAGGTTTTCAAAAAGATGCACATCAACATCCCATTTGCAGAAGCGTTGGAAGAAATGACCAACTATGTCAAATTCATGAAAGACAATCTTTCAAGAAAACGAAGATTGGGAGATTACGAGACAGTAGCATTGACAGAAGAATGCAGTGCCATTATTCAGAGGAAACTTCCTCCGAAGTTGAAAGATCCTGGCAGTTTTACTGTCTCATGCACCATTGGAGAACATTATATCGGTAAGGCTTTATGTGACTTAGGTGCAAGTGTTAATTTGATGCCTTTTTCTATTTACAGGAAATTGCAAATTGGAGAAGCAATGCCTACCTCAGTCTCTTTGTAACTTGCTGATCGAACGCTCGCATTTCCGAGAGGTGTAGTTGAAGATGTGCTGGTCAAAGTTGAAAAACTCATTCTCCCAGCAGATTTCATTATCCTTGACATGGAAGAATACAAAGATGTACCTATCATCATTGGGAGATCATTTTTGGCTACAGGTCGAACTCTTATTGATGTGCAAAAAGGAGAACTAACCATGAAAGTTTAGGACCAAGAAGTTACCTTCAATGTTTTCAAAGCCATGAAATTCCCGAGTGATGAAAATGAGGAGGAATGTTTCAGAATTGACATTGTTGATAGTATCATCCAGGATACTAATATAATTCCCACTGATAAACTTGAAGCTTGCATCACCAACATGAGAGACAGCGAGCTAGATGTTGAAATTCTGGAATGTATCAACTATCTTGACAAACCATTTCGCTTCAAATCAACACCATAAGTGGAAAGTTTGGAACTAGCAAAAAAAGAGTGAATCAAGCCCTCAATTAAAGAATCACCGCAGGTGGAGCTAAAGTTACTACCGAGCCATCTCAGGTATGCTTTCTTAGGAAGTTCTTCTAAATTACTTGTGATTATTTCTTCTTCGCTAACATTGGAGCATGAAGAAAAGTTGTTGAGAGTGTTACGAGAGCACAAGAAAGCCATTGGCTGGACTATATCGGACATTCGAGGCATTAGTCTATCATTTTGCATGCACAAGATTCTGATGAATGACGAGTACAAACCCACAGTGGAGCATCAACGGAGACTAAATCCAATCATGAAGGTGGTCGTGAAGAAAGAAATCATCAAATGGTTGGATGCCGGCATCATCTACCCCATCTCTGACAGCACTTGGGTGAGTCCTATGTAATATGTTCCAAAGAAAGGAGGAATTACTATAGTCAAAAATGAAAAGAACGAACTGATTCCAACAAGAACGGTGACTGGATATAGAGTATGCATGGACTACCGGAAGCTAAACAATGCAACAATGAAAGACCATTTTCCGCTACCATTTATTGATCATATGCTGGACAGACTGGTGGGACATGAATTCTATTGCTTTCTGGATGGATATTCAGGGTACAATCAGATTGCCATCGCCCCAGAAGATCAGGAGAAAACCACATTTACATGTCCATATGGTACTTTTGCTTTCCGCAGGATGCCATTTGGACTATGTAATGCTTCTGCCACATTTCAACGTTGCATGATGGCCATCTTCTCAGATATGCTGGAACAAAGTATGGAGGTTTTCATGGATGATTTCTCTGTATTTGGAGACTCTTTCAACCACTGCTTGCAAAATCTGAAACATGTGTTACAAAGGTGCGAAGATACCAACCTGGTACTCAATTGGGAGAAATGCCATTTCATGGTGCATGAAGGCATCGTTCTGGGACACCGGATCTCACAAAAGGGAATCGAGGTAGACAAAGCAAAGATTGAGATAATTGAAAAATTACCTCCACCAACATCTGTCAAAGGGATTCGGAGCTTTCTTGGACATGCAGGTTTTTACAGGAGATTTATCAAAGACTTCTCAAAGATTGCTAAACCTTTATGCAATCTTCTGGAAAAGGATGTGCCTTTCAACTTCACCAAAGAATGCCAAGAAGCTTTTGAGATCCTAAAACAGAAACTGGTTTATGCTCCTATCATTGTAGCACCAGACTGGACCCTACAATTTGAGGTGATGTGCGATGCTAGTAATTTTACCTTAGGTGCAGTTTTGGGACAACGCAAATCAAAGATTTTCCACACCTACTGACGCCTATAAATTCAGCTCGATTTCAGTTGTAAAATCATATTCTCTTCTGAATTCTTTCTTAAGGATTTTAAGAAGTTTGTATCTTGTTTGTTTATTTTCAGTTCTGTAATTAATTTTATTTACTTTTACGCAATAGTACTTTATTTTCTTTACTTTTCAGTTTTTACTTTTCAGTAATGATGAGGTAACTCCCCTATGCTGGGGTAAAATGTAAAGCTTTTATTATTGCTATTTAGATTAATCTCCCTTAATTATAATATAATAATTATTTAAAACCTGACTTAACAAGAATACCGCTATATGGGTCGGTTGGTAATTAATTATTAATTTGACTTAATTAGGTTACCGCCTATATGACTGGTTGGTAATATCACACAAGTTAATATATTATATTAAGGGATATATCTAAAATAGTAGTAATAGAAGTGGATCCTTTAACCCCCAGTATTTTCTTTTATTGTATTTTTACCTTTTTAATTTTCAGCATTTACTTTTCAGCACTTTATTTTATGTCTTTTATTTTTAAGCTTTTAGTAGTTGTAAATATATGTCGTAGCTAAGCCTGTTATCTGGGGTTGTGATGAATTCCATTATCACCTGTTTATAAGGGGTTATTTTATAGTTTAGGTAATATAAAAGTTTACTTATTAAGTCTTAAGCTTAATGTGTCTTGTTAACTGGCCATTAATAAGATAGATCTGGTAAACTTAAAATAAACTTAACAAAGGAATTTTAGGTTTCAGCCTTAGACTTAATAGCCCACGATCTTCCTTGAGGATAGTTAACCCTTTAATAGATTTCCTTACGGGATAGACATATACCTGTCGGGCAGGGGTAACTACAATTGGAACTTAATCTTAATGAATCCAGGTAATTTGGCTGACATAGACATATGGTTTAATTGGGTTACACTTGGTATGTGCAGCTGACCATCGACAGAGGCTTTTGCATAATTTCGTGTTCCAGGTTAGTAAACCAATATATTACATAAACATGAAATAACCACTTCATATTTAAAAAGATATTGGAAGAAATCGCAACCATGGATAGTTAATAATATTGAATTTTCTTAAAACTACTCTCGCACTGTTTTTACTTGTTTTAAATTTTAATTCACCATCTCAATCAAACAATCAATCCATTAGATACTCGTAAACATTTAACTTCATTAATTAATACCTTAGGTATTAAGTCCTCATGGGATCGATACTTTTTATACTACTTGAACGATACGTGTGCTTGTGTTATACGCGTGTGACAACGCCGGTCATAGTGTGAATGTATTTTGTATTTTGTATTTGTATATTTTTAACTTTTTTTCCATTTTTTTCAAAAAAGGCGGATAAAGCCCGGGCCTGACCCAACAGATGCTCGGGCCGGGCTTTTCCCGTACCCGAACTAATATTTTCCTTGCCGGGCTCGGGTCGGGCTTTCATTGCCACTCTTAGACTAGGAGTGTTTGTTGACTTAGATTCAATACCTAAAACACAAACAAAAGGGTAAATTTTGAGTTTTTCACCAAATCAACAATAAGCGATAGCTAAAAGAAGAATGTCTACCATTTATAGCTTCGAAACAGTTTTATTGCTGCTGGAAATGGACATAAAGCAAACATGCAATGGGGTAACTTCTCTTTTTCTCTCTATCCCACTTCTTTCTCTCTCTATTTCGGCCGAGAGGCCATTTCCTAACTCTCTCTATTTTCTTTCTTTTTCAATTGGTGTCTACAATCCTCAACACTTGCCCTTTTCAAAAACTACAAGTATATAATAAATTAATGGCTAAGGTTAAGCTCACTTGGAGTTATATAATTGGCTATTTCTAAAAGCAACCATTTTCCTCTCTTCACACATGTATTTGGGGAGAATTTCAATACCATTTGGCTGATTTGGTTCCTAGAGTTACTTAAGTAAGTCTAAATGGGATCAACAATATATATATATATATATATATATAACCAATGTTGATTAACTAATGTGACCCCCTAATTGCCTTATTTTCTTATAAAATAATAATTCACTAAAATAAAAAGAAAATTAGTATGAAGGCCTTTAGAATAGTTATAATCGATTCCGTTGAAAAATACGGGTCTAATGGTTGAGTGTCTTTTTAGGTTACTGAAAGATACCATAGATCGGTCTAAAATAGTTAAGTCTATTATAGAGTATCAGGATCTGATACTAATTGAAATTATACTATGTAATTTAAGAGAGGATGAATTGAGTAATTAAAAAGGATTGCTAATATGCAATCCTAATCATAACAAACTAATACAATTTAATTAACAAAAAATATGAAGAATGTAATAGCAATTAAACGTAAAAGACTAACGAAAGATCTTTAGTTAACTCAAGTGATTTTTATGTAATTTGGCAAACCAAGTTACATCTTGCCTCCAAGCATAACATGCTTGATGATTCCATTATAACACTTTATACTATAAAGACTTAATCCTTACAATTGACTTTCCAAGGTGTTAATGGACCTCTTCACGATTAACTTCAACATTATGTCAATTAAGCCTATCCCAAATTGATTTTAAATGAGCTGCTGAACCTCTACAAGAATGGTGTAAGTGTTTCTCATATATGATTTTACAATAAGAACAATGGAATACTAAGATTTTTCACAAAAGTTAAATTATTAATAGTAGATGTACAAATTTAAGCTGAAGTAAGAACTGCCAATTGAGAGCTCAATGAATTATTTAAAGATGATATGCAACTGAAAAATACTCTCTTGTTAGGTTATAGGCACATTTGAGTTTATATATCCTATACAAAAATTAGTTGTTATGAACAAAATACTAAAAATTTACACAGGTCTCCCAGTTGAACTAATCATTAATTTTTTTTTAAAACAAACTGGTCTCCTGCTTTCATGAACCGGACATCAGGTTCAAACGGTCTACCTATTTGAGGTTTCTAGAGAACCACGAACTGCCTGGAACCTTAACCTAATTTTGAAAATCTTTCATTTAGGTTTCTAAACTTTGAAACTTTGAAAACCTTACAAATTGGTCCATGTGGCTTAACACACCCAACCGATTAGCCGGTTTGGCTATTTGATAAGCTGTTTAACGAACCAATCCAGTTTGACTAAATAGGTCGCCTGTTTTGACCAAAATTTTGCAAAAATTATATTTTAACCTAAATTTCTAAACTTTCCAAAATACACAATTTTCCCAAATAGTTTTGAAATATTTCAAAAAGACCCATTTTCATCAAAATTAAGAAACAAAAATAAGATTACAAAGGATTTAAAACCAATCAAATATGATATTTTTTAATTCGATCTAAAACTTTGATTTGACAATTTAGTTTAAAATTTCATAACTTTTAAGAAATCACAATTAAGTAATTTATAAATCTTTTAAAATGACCTTTGAGTATCAAAACTTATATAGAGTATAAAGACCACGTATGTTTTGAAAATAATCAAATAGATCATTTTTCACATAATTTCGAAAATAAAAATTTTGACTTATTTGATGAAAGAAATGCATAGGTTCGATTTTAATGAGCACTTAAATGCTTAAGTTCCATTTGATCTTCAACTTGATTTTGTTCGGGAACTTATTTCAAGGGTTTGCAAAATGAAAAAAATGGTTATACCAAAAATCCCCTTTATATATGTAATTTGTTATCATTAAAATTAATATAAATGTGACATTTTAGGTCAATACCTTGCCATTATCATCTATCTTTGATGTGTTAACCTTTACACAAGAAGGTTTGTGTTGCTTGTAAATTGAATGGTGGACTTGGAGGAGTCTTCACAAGTAAGTTTATGCTTTCATATTTCTATTTTGAAATGACATGAAAGCATGAAATATATTATATAATCAAAGCATGTTTTTGATGCTCTAATATTATGTACTGAACATGAACTTATAGTAACATTCTTAGGAGTATCTTATATATATGTCATATCAGAGGGTCTTGGGACTCGATGTGTTGGGAAATCTCTAAGTCCCGAGGATCGATTATCAAGCATAAAACAACATGCGAATACACCGAGGAAGTTGCAGAATACTTACATCGAGCGGTTGAGCAATGCGACGAAGAACAAAACTTCAAGCTTTTCCTTCCTAGAGCTCACGGCAGTCCACTGTTTTGGCTCTCCAAGATTCGGCCATGAATCAACCTCCAAGCTCCAAGCTTTCGTGATGTGATTCCAAGCTCACGTGTGCGGTTCCCTATCACCTTCGCATGACCCCGAATGTGTGCTAGCACTCTTTATTTTTTTCCACAAAAATCACTCATCTTCTCCTTGTGATTTTCGATGAAACCAGTGAAGAAAATCAGCTCATGGCCGAGTGAGAGAGATGAAGAGAAAGAGATGAGAGTTGTGTTGGTTGGTTGCATAAATGCGTATCTCATACACTTTAATGAATTTCAAATTCATTTACCAAAATTTGGCTTTCCAAAAGTCAAACCAATTAAAGCCCACAACCACTACATCAATCAATCAATCATTCAAATTGACAAGTTGTAACATCACTCAAAGTGACTAATGATTTGACGCTTGATGTGACTAGCGATTTGACACTTGATGTGACTTACGGGCCGCACTCGAATACGAAATACGAATGCGCTCGAAAACACTCCCAGGCTTGAGTTCGCTAATTCCAAATTAACGAATTTTCCGTTGCGACGTAATTAAATGATTATGCCTAGCGAAATCACTATTCACGTCGCTAACGAATTAATTCTAAATTAACTCGTTCGCCCGAATTAAAATCTAATTTTAATTCCGCGTCGAAATCTAATTTTGTATAATATATTGAATATATTATTTTATCGATTAATTCCAAATTAATAATTTTCTCTCTTCATATGATATTTTATCGCAGATAAAATATATCTGTAATTAATCTCAGATTAATTTTCTCTCCCATCTAATTAGTCCCAGATTAATTAAAGTGCGAGTCATACGTCATCAGTGAATCTTCGGGAAGCGACCCATGAGATCCCCGGATATGTTGGCAATAAATTCGATCGTCGGACTATCCGAACACGTAAGTACCTAGTACTACGTTTTTACCGATTTACAAGACAAGGTTGGCTTCTAGCAAAGCGCCATGCCTACCCAATTCTCCAGAAATATCCTTACAGGAATATGTGATCTATACCAGGCGTAGTATACGTAGTATTGCGTATTTCGATCCAGTATCAGATGTCACGTGCTAGGCTTGGGGCTGGAATTATGTCTGCCCCGTACGAAGCACATATCGGATCTCTGGCAACTAGTCTCTATATCAGATAAACATGACCTAGTCATTTTATCCCGATGACTGCAGTACATAAGAGAACCAGTTCCGTATCCTACGTGACCATCATCTCCACTATGACTGGAGTGATACTTACGTCTTGACATCACACCCAACACACTACGATTCTCAATATATCCATCAGAGGCGTACACAGAACCTGTTAAAGCCCTGGACGACCTAAAACCAAAGTATATTGATTGTCGCAAGTATTAGCGGTGCACGTCTCAGGTTAAGACCAAATACACCTACCTTGATTTCGGACTTCCATAGACACATAGTCATACTACCAATGGAATTCCGAGGGGTCTATCCAGAGCGAAGCTGTTTTCCGTACCATCGGTAAAACACAACCTCCTACTACACTTGCATGAGTATCCTATACCCAAATTTATGAGAACTATGATGTTATGCCCTCACAACGCGCACAAGTGTAATACTAGTCTTTTGCGCATTATCGATGTCCAATCTCGATAATACTCTGAATAGGGATATTTAATGATTAATCTTCGTGGACTTGATACTGTCTCATATCATCTCAATCCAGGAACTAATCATAAGGACCTCCTATCATTTATACATCTCGGTGATCTAATCACAAATGATAATAGAGCAATTTCCTTTGTGACATAGTTAATTTGTACAACAGCACCATGATCTGTACAAATAGTGACGCTATGGGTCATAACTATCCAACAATCTCCCATTTGGCCTATAGCCAGTCACTCGAGTGTCTTGCACCCGAAATATGTACGGTTCGCTCAAATTACTGAGAAAAGACTTTTGTCAGCGGATTTGCATGATTATCATCTGATGCGATTTATTCGATCATCACATCGCCACGATGTATGATCCGAACGAATCAGATGAATATCGAAGTATATATCTGGATCGTTGATGAGACCATTAATTCTTTAGCCTGCGCTGAAGCCTAGCTCAGCTGCTAACAGAACTATATCTAATCTAATTAGATTTATTATCGACCTAAATGGCTTCTATTGCTGCCTCAACTGCAGCAATGATCCACTTTTGTTGTTTATTCGGCAACAGTATCTTGCATGGAAGATTTCCAGCTCACTGTTCCGTTATTCAAACTGTATAGTACCGTTTGTGACTTATAGTCGTTATTATCGATTAGGATTGCAGCAGTGAACCCAGTCACTTCAAGTTCTCATTCTCCATAATATAAGACAACATCCTTAGTTCCTCTAAGATACTCAAAGATGTTCTTAACTTCAATCCAATGACTATCATTTGGATTGGCCTGATTGTGACTCCATATGCTCAAAGCGTATGAGACACCAGGTCGCGTACATATTTAAATGTACTAGTTCTCTGAGAGTGTCAACAACTTTAAATCTATCCAAGTTGATCTTTATTCATAGAATAAAGGTTGTTTCTCCCAAGAATTCTACGGAGAATTTTCTTATGAAAGCCAAGTTTTCACAGATTGTTTTTATGGGAATATCATTTCCAAGAAATGATATATTATCATTACTTAGGACTTTCACTGTCAGTGCGCTCCCACTAACCTCCTTATATACACAAGAATCATTTTCGTTTTGAATTAAATCATACACCATTATGATTACATCAAAACGATAATTCTAAGAAGCTAATGCTTGTTTCAATCCATCCATGGATCGAATAACCTGCAAACCTTGTTTGCTAGTTTTGGTACGACAAAACGGTCAGGATGTTGTAAACATCCTCCAAAAGGTTTCCGTTAAGGAAGGAGGTTTTGGCATTCAGCTGCCATATTTCATAAATGAAACATGCATCATTAGCAAGCATTATCTAAATGGATTTACCGTGGCAACATGTAAAAGGTTTCGTCGTAATCGACACAATGTTGATAACGATACCTTTTCGCTACAAGCCTAGCTTTGTACGTTGGTATGTTTCCATCCATGTATGTCTTCCTTGAAGACTTATATAGTACCAATAGGCACAATGTCTTGCGGTACAACAACTAGTATCCAAACTTGGTTGGTATACATGGAATCCATTTCGGAATTCATGGCACTTTGCCATGATAGGGAGTCGATACCTTGTATCACTTCCTCATACGTAGTCAGTTCGTATTCCTCAATAATATTGACATCTTTATGAGGTGAGATCAGAAACCCATACCCCAGGTTATTTTCTGACTCTCTCCGACTGACGCGGTTCTTGTATATTCGAAGATTATTGGTATAGTTGCATCTTTGATTAACTATTTGTGTTCCATTAAGGAATCGATGCCAGGAATAGTATTACTCCGATTTTCATCGAGTTTTACTTTCCTCCCACTTACCACTGCATATAGGTATTCCTCTTAGGAAAAACGCATGGTGAACAATAATTACATTGTTCTCTTGTGAGTTGTATAAGTACTATACTTTGGTATCCCTAGGATAACCAATAATTTGGCACTTATCCGATTTGGGTTCTAGTTTGGTATCATCCAAACATATGCCTAGCATACCCAAATCATCAGGAATGAAAAAATCCAGTTTCTTTCTTGTTCATATCTAATATGAAATCTGTCTAACAGATTTCTATGGAACCTTATTCAAAATAAGTTCTGCACTGTTTAAAGCTTATCTGTTGAAGGAAATGGTAGCTCAGAGCGACTCATGATTAACCTTATCATGTCCCACAAAATTCGGTTTATCCGTTCGGATACATCGTCAAATTGACGTGTTCCGGGAAGAATCCTCATTGAAAGAATACTATACTCTTTCAAGTATATGAGAAACTTATTGTTTAAGTATTTTCATCATGGTCTAACCGTGATGGTTTAATACTTTAGCCGATCTGTTTGTCTATTTCGCGTCGAAACTCTAAAAGTTTCCGATTTTTGTTTCAAAAGAAACACATAACCATAACGCGATGCCACATCCGTAAAGGTCACGAAATATTCATATCCACCTCTAGCCTAGCTAGACATGGGCCCACTTGCTTCACTATGAATTAGGGCTAACAGATCGGTGGCATTTGCACTTTTACCAAGTAAATAGTGTTTTAGGCACTTTGCCTAATAAACTAGATTCGTAGACTTTATTTGAGTAGAATCAAATTTGTCATAGTACCCACTCTTCGAAAGTGTGGATATACGAGTCTTGTTTAATTGTGTCCCAGACAACAATGCCACAATATGTTTCAACTGATTAATTCAGTTTGAGCTATTTGTTTGTCATGTAATATGTTTGAGATTTATTTATATTCAAAATATAAATACTGCTATTCACATCTAATGTGTTTATCTCAATATCATCTTTATATAATGAAACACTTTAGTGTTCTAGAATATAAAGGTATACCCGCAACGGGTTAAACCCTGATATAGAGATAATGTTTCTAGTCAAACTAGTTACATTCTAACAGTTTCCTAATTTAAGTACACACCCAAAGGGTAGTTCCTAAACTTAGGTATCCACGGTCAAAACAGCGACTCTCGTCCCGTTTTCAATTCGTAGATGAATCTCAACTGAAGTCAGTATCCTGCTCTCAGCAGATTCTGCACATCAGTACATATTTATGTATCACACTAAGTATCTAAAATTCAATTTTAATACTAGTAGTGAACATATTTATGACAAACATATTTGAAGTCTGAGCCTTGCTCGTTCTTCAATTCCTTCATGTCTACTTTGTTCAAACGATAGTAACGCTTCTGCAATCCCGTTTGCCACAATTTAGGCAGACATTTTGGGATATGTCCTTTGTCTTCCCAGAAGATTATAATGATTTTGCATTTGCCCTTTTCTACACTCCAGAAGCCTTTGGCCAAGCCTTGGCCTTCTAGGATATCGAAGTAAGATGTGCCTTGCGCTTCTTGCCTATTGCAAAGTTTGGCTTTGTCTCCTTGAGAATAGCCATTAACTCTCCAAGAGTTTATTTTGCAATTTAGTACTTCAAAGATCTATGAAGATCCTTTAATTTCATTATCATACTTTAAGGATCTAATCCTTAGTTCTGATTAAGAAATTAATGAGTCTATATGACAAGTATAATGGATTAAGAACTAAAGTTATCATCACATGAATATTCCAAAAATCATGTTCCACTTATTTGCTTAACTTTGGGCTTAGGCCTAATATGTTATTTTATCAAATAAAGTAACTTATTAGTTTCCAGGACCATCCTGAAATTTTATTCCCAATTTGAAAATTAAACCATTTAAATACATTTTCCCTAGGATTATGTTTTAAATGTCAATCTTTCAATTTTAGCTTGATTCTAATAGTCCAACTATTTAATCAACGATTTCAGGTACTATTTATTATAATGATTACTATAGTCCAACTATATAATCAACTATAATTTAATAGGTTAAATTCAATTATATTGATTACTATAATCCAATTATAAAATCAACTATAATTAAATTGTTAATTCAAATATATTGATTACTATAATCCAATTATATAATCAACTATAAATGAAATAGTTTGAATACAGTCCAACTGTTTTATTAAAACAACGATTTAAATATTAGTCCAACTAACATTTAATTTATTTGACGTAATATTTGAAATGAGCGCGTATGGCAAGTTATTAAACGAATATTGCAAATTTAATACTTGCCTCCCACTATTTTTCGGCGAGCCTCTAACCCTCTGTTGAGTACTCGGGAAACCGTGTTTCCTAGTAGGCTAGGATCCCGTTAAATAACACACAATCTTGACTTTGGCCAACAAATTGTATGATAATTAACTAGGTAGATCTCTAAGATCAATTGGATCCCATCCAATTCCTTGATCCAGTAGGGGGACATCCAAGTCCGAAACATATATCTTATATATGCCAATATATCCAATACATTACCTAACCTTTTTCCTCTGAATCAACTAAGCCTTGGCTTTGGCACAACAAACTTAGTGATCCCAGTTAAGTGGAACCCATTGACCATGAAAAGCTTCGTAATCAATGTCGATGGACAAGAAGTGGTCTTGACTTTGGCCAACAAACCACAACTTGTACAAGACACCAATATGGAACAAAGCTCTCGTGATTCAAACACATCTTCGACGGACAAAGGCCTTGACTTTGGCCAACAAGCCAATGCCAGTCTTATATCTTGAGTAAGAATCACTCAATGGAAGGAAAACGCTTAATATTATTTGAAGGTTTTTCGCGTGCAAATTGGCAGTCCACTATTTTGGCTCTCCAAGATTCGGCCATGTTTCAACCTCCAAGCTCCAAGCTTTCGTGATGTGATTCCAAGCTCACGTGTGCGGTTCCCTATCACCTTCGTATGACCCCGAATGTGTGCTAGCACTCTTTATTTTTGCCACAAAAATCACTCATCTTCTCCTTGTGATTTTCGATGAAACCAGTGAAGAAAATCAGCCCATGGCCGAGTGAGAGAGATGAAGATAAAAATAGGAGAGTTGTGTTGGTTGGTTGCATAAATGTGTATCTCATACACTTTAATGAATTTCAAATTCATTTACCAAAATTTGGCTTTCCAAAAGTCAAACCAATTAAAGCCCACAACCACTACATCAATCAATCAATCAATCAAATTGACAAGTTGTCACATCACTCAAAGTGACTAGCGATTTAACGCTTGATGTGACTAGCGATTTGACGCTTGATGTGACTTGCGGGCCGCACTCGAATTCGAAATGCGAATGCGCTCACAAACACTCCCGGGCTCGGGTTCGCTAATTCCAAATTAACGAATTTTCCGTTGCGACGTAATTAAATGATTATGCCTGGCGAAATCACTATTCACGTTGCTAACGAATTAATTCTAAATTAACTCGTTCGCCCGAATTAAAATCTAATTTTAATTCTGCGTCGAAATCTAATTTCGTATAATATATCGAATATATTATTTTATCGATTAATTTCAAATTAATCGTTTTCTCTCTTTATATGATATTTTATCCCAGATAAAATATATCTGTAATTAATCCTAGATTAATTTTCTCTCTCATCTAATTAATCCCAGATTAATTAAAGTGCGAGTCATACGTCATCGATGAATCTTCGGGAAGCGACCCATGAGATCCCCAGATTTGTTGGCAGTAAATTCGGTCGTCGGACTATCCGAACACGTAAGTACCTAGTACTACGTTTTTACCGATTTACAAGACAAGGTTGGCTTCTAGCAAAGCGCCATGCCTACCCAATTCTCCAGAAATATCCTTACAGGAATATGTGATCTATATCAGGCGTAGTATACGTAGTATTGCGTATTTCGATCCGGTATCAGATGTCACGTGCTAGGCCTGGGGCTGGAATTGTGTCTGCCCCGTACAAAGCACATATCGGATCTCTGGCAACTAGTCTCTATATCGGATAAACATGACCTAGTCATTTTATCCCGATGACTGCAGTACATAAGAGAACCAGTTCCGTATCCTACGTGACCATCATCTCCACTATGACTGGAGTGATACTTCTGTCTTGACATCACACCCAACACACTACGATTCTCAATATACCCAGCAGAGGCGTACACAAAACTTGTTAAAGCCCTGGACGACCTAAAACCGAAGTATATTGATTGTCGCAAGTATTAGCGGTGCAAGTCTCAGGTTAAGACCATATACACCTACCCTGATTTGGGACTTCCATAGACACATAGTCATACTACCAATGGAATTCCGATGGGTCTATCCAGAGCGAAGCTGTTTTCCGTACCATCGGTAAAACACAACCTCCTACTACACTTGCATGAGTATCCTATACCCAAATATATGAGAACTATGCCGTTATGCCCTCACAACGCGCACAAGTGTAATACTAGTCTTTTGCGCATTATCGATGTCCAATCTCGATAATACTCTGAATAGGGATATTTAATGATTAATCTTTCGTGGACTGATACTGTCTCATATCATCTCAATCCAAGAACTAATCATAAGGATCTCCTATCATTTATACATCTTGGTGATCTAATCACAAATGATAAGAGAGAAATTTCCTTTGTCACATAGTTAATTTGTACAACAACACCATGATCTGTACAAATAGTGACGCTATGCGTCATAACTGTCCAACACGATGATAGTAAAAAAATTTAATTTCCACTATGCACGCTCACTGCTGTCACCACAAGTATGCACCTCAATCACATTGCTTACCCTCGACCACATTGTACCTAAGTCACATTAAGTTCAGTCTCAGTCACATTGACCTCAATCATAATTTCATTGATCTAGTCACATTGACCTTAATCACAATCTCATTGACCTTAGTTACGTTGCTTATCCTTAGTCACATTATTAATCCTCAATTACACTATTGAACTTTAATCACATTGGTGATTGAAAAATTGTGTTGTATGTGCCTTAATAATAGTGTTTATCCTAGTCAAATTGTAGACTTTCAATTACTTGTTGCTTAAACCTAATTCTTAGTCACATTACTTACACTCTTTCACATTACCAACCGCCAGTCACTTTTCTTATCCTCGGTCACATTGTTTCACGTTACTTGCCCTTAGTCACATTATTGACGCTCAGTCACATTAGTGATTGAAAGTTGTGATGTGTGTGCTTCAATCACATTGTTGACCTTCTATTACATACTTGTTGCTTAAACCTAACCATCAGTTACATTTTACGTTGCTGACCTTCGATCACATTAATGACTGAAATTTATATTGTGTCTGACTTATTTACATTACTTATCCTCAATCTTTTATTTGACCCTATATCACATGGAAATTGAAAATTTATCAAAGAGTTTTGAAAAATCGATAAGCAACAAAAAAAAAAATAACGAATATGCTTCTATATTATATATATACTCCGACATTTCAGATAAACATTTTGTTTTTATGTTTACTCCAACATTTAAGACCAGAAATTAATAAATAAAATGAATTTGAGAACAAACCTTTACGTAGCCACTATAATTCAATTCAAATACCACTATCAACGAAGAGACCTAGCGAGAGCCACTATATATTAACAGCACCGTTGGCATCTATATGATCTCAAATATATTTTTTTTCATAATCCTCTTATCGTAAACATATACTATAAATGCAATCCACGCATAATAAAGTTTGTAAATATAAATTTTTTAAATTTGTATCGAATATTAAGTTGAATGGTGCTAATTTTTTTATTATAATATTTTCTGTTTACATTCATTAATTATAATGAACTATTGAAATTTAAATATATATAAAATCTTATTCACAAACTATCAATCACAATTCTATAAAGTTCAACATCACATCAAAGTCCAATTTTTGTAACATTATCAAAGATCTTAATTCATTTAGGATTCAATCATCTTCTAATTATACATTTGACTGAAAAATCAAGATAACATACATTTAAAATAGGAGTCATTCTCCATTTCAAAAAAAAAAAAAAAATAGGAGTCATTCTATGACGATGCTGGTTAAAAATACTTTGTGTCGATAGTAAGATTATTGTGGAGCATTATACATAACTAGTATTGTGAATAGATATAACATATAAAAAAATGAGATCAATTAGCATCGTCCAAGTAATACAAATCTTTTAATATTCTCTTAAATTAATAAATATATTTTTTAATCTATTTCACTTCATTATTTTTTATTGATGGCGAACAAAGTCTTAATAAAAGCATGAAATTAATTAGGTTGTGAATACTTTTATAATTAACTTAATATAATAAATATTAAGTGAAACATTAAAAAACCAAGAATATGAAAAATTAGAATGTGTAAAGTTGATCATTAATAATAAATCATTTCATTAATCATCAATAATTATTTTTTCTTATTTTCATGTATCACAGTTTTTCAAAATTAATCAGATATTATGAAATGCTTTTAAAATTCTTGAATGATGTGGTTATTTAAATTAGTGTATTGGTGAAATATATAAAAATAATATTATGATGAATTGTTATTAGATAATAAAAATATAAAATTAATTTAATTTTTATCTATATATCATCATCAATAAATTCATTAGGTTATGAATACTTTTATAATTAACTTAATATAATAAATATTAAGTGAAACATTAAAAAACCAAGAATATGAAAAATTAGAAGGTGTAAAGTTGATCATTAATAATAAATCATTTACTTAATCATCAATAATTATTTTTTCTTATTTTCATGTATCACAGTTTTTCAAAATTAATCAGATATTATGAAATGTTTTTAAAATTCTTGAATGATGTGGTTATTTAAATTAGTGTGTTGGTGAAATATATAAAAATAATATTATGATGAATTGTTATTAGATAATAAAAATATAAAATTAATTTAATTTTTATCTATATATCATCATCAATAAATTCATTAGGTTATGAATACTTTTATAATTAACTTAATATAATAAATATTAAGTGAAACATTAAAAAACCAAGAATATGAAAAATTAGAATGTGTAAAGTTGATCATTAATAATAAATCATTTCCTTAATCATCAATAATTATTTTTTCTTATTTTCATGTATCACAGTTTTTCAAAATTAATCAGATATTATGAAATGTTTTTAAAATTCTAGAATGATGTGGTTATTTAAATTAGTGTGTTGGTGAAATATATAAAAATAATATTATGCTGAATTGTTATTAGATAATAAAAATATAAAATTAATTTATTTTTTATCTATATATCATCATCAATAATAAATCATTTGAGTTATATGTGCAAAAGTTAAATATTAATAACTAATGAATGACAACAAATGGAGATGAAAAAGTTTTAGATGGACATCTTCAAATGTAAGGAAGATGACGTAAATAGTTGTAAATAGTTTAAAATGAGAGAGTATTTTTCAGCTTTTATAGATTAATTAAAATAAATAATTACTTTTCCCCTATTAATATTGAGAATTTTATCGAGCATCTTAGAATTTTCCTCAAATTATAAAATGAAATTCATACATGCAATTATTGAAATAGTCATAAATTCTAATCCTTTAAATATCATTTCTAATTATGAATCTAGACAGTTTAATCGGAAATCAATAATCTCTCCAAGAGTGCTTCCTTAAAATTAATCGGACATTAATAGAAAATGATAAAATTGATATTTCGCATAACTACAAATAAAAAAAATTCAAAACTTATTTCTTAAGATCTTCTAATTAAAAAATATAATAAATTAAGAATATTGGTGTTATTACCTCAATAATAATTCGTTTAAATTAAAATATATTTTATTTTTCATCATTTCAAACATAATTTTTATACTTTTCACATAAAATCATTAATCAAAATCTAAAAAAAAAATAAATTAAAAATTAAAAATTAAAAAAAAAAAATGAAATTAGTCAATTTAGAAAAATTGAAAATCAACCGATTTATTAGTAAAAATTTCAGTGCAAGTATAAATAAAATGATTAAAAATCAGTAGGATTGGAATCGTTGATTAAGAGTGGATCAATTGGCGCGTAATGACCATTCATCCACAAAGACAAAGTAGCTAAATTGTCAACATCGACATAACCATTGACTAAACAACAACCATCCGATCACTACATCACGCAATCAAAAACATCATCCACCAATCAACGGTGTAGATCAAAAGCAGCCATCAAAGGGTTTACTTACATACCCACCGTAAAATTACAATCCGATCATTTTGTTTAAATAAATAAATATTATTATTATTTTTAGGTGTCACCACAATTCACAATTTACATATTGGAGAGCTATAGCTTGAGGGAGGGGGTTAAGCGAATCTAGTTTAAGCCACAAGAAGCGAAATTACAAAATAGTCTTCTTCTTCTTCGTCGTCGTCGTCGATGTCGAAAGTGAAGCATCTACTAAGAAAACTCCACATCGGCGGCGGAATAAATGACCATCAGAGACTCCCCGATGCCGGCCCCGTTATTAGCCCGATTCCAAGCACTAGTCCCAGTCCCAATACTACGACGACGTCTTCTTTGTCTTCTAGTTCCGGGACATTGGGAATACTCGGGGCCGTTGAATCGGCTGCAAGCGATCGGACGGCTGGGGACAGTGGATTGGATTTTAACTTTTTGGAGGAGGAGTTTCAGGTGCAGTTGGCTTTAGCGATTAGCGCGTCGGATCCAGACGCGAGAGAGGAGGTTGAGTCGGCTCAGATTGATGCCGCCAAGCGGATGAGCCTCGGCTGCCGCTCGGCTTCCGTCACTGATACCGATGCGCTCGTCGAGTTTCTCTCACTTCGATATTGGGTGTGTAAATGCTTATATATATATATATATATATAATATATATATATATATATAATATATATATATATATATATATATTGATTTTGGGATTCAGATTTTTTGCCTTTTCAATTTCGGGTTACTTGGGATGTTTTGTTTTTGAAATCATTCGTTTCGGATCATGATTTAGGATCGTATTCTACGTTTACGCATCGGATTATTATATAAACTTTTGTTCATAAATAGCTGTTGAGATTCTTTTGTCTTGGTATTGCATTATTGCATATCACTTCATTGATCTCTTTGGTTATGATTCCAATGCATTATGGAGAAGCTGGATGAATTAGTTTGATTTTTTAATTTGATTCTTTTTTTTTTTTAGGTTTGTGTTAACTGTTAAGTTTGAATTCTTGCCACTGAACATAGTTGGATTTATGTTAATGATGGCTATTGGATTTTGTCATAGGTTTTTTTAATTTTTTTGAGTATGTGGAAGTTTGTGTGAAGTATATTGATCGGTGAATTGTGGGTTTATCAGGAAGACATAAACAATTCTTTCTATTTTGAATCTTTGAAATACATATAATATTTGCATAGCCAGTACAATCTGTTCCTTCATTCATGGCCACTGAAGTTGCATGTCAATTTCCCATTTTCTGATATTACCATATTTACCTGCTTATTTCCTTGTTTTACAAATTTAAAATTAATGTATATGTAACGTGAATGTACTACTATAGCCTTATTGCAAAAGGTTTTGTTTGTTGACCTTAAGAGGGGCATAACAGATAAATAACATAACGGTACAAGGTTTTCATTGTTTAGATCCTTAATTTTTTATTTTATTTTATGTTTTATTTTTTAAATTTAAGGAGTTTTTCTCCTTTTTGTTTTGAACTAGGACCTTCCTTTTAATTTTTCTATTAATCGTACCATTTTAGAGGCAAGAATAAGAATTCAATTGAAACTAACTTCATGCCGGTACTTAATTAACAAATTAATTAATTACTCGATCTAGATCTCCTCCACCGCCGGAGTCGATGTAAATTTTCAGTGAATTTGATGAAGAAAGGAATTTCTAGGGTTTCCTAGTGGAGGGAACTTTGGTGGGTCAGAGTCTTAACTTCTTTATTTATTTCATTTTGCTAATGGTTTTTATTTTTATTTTTTTATTATTTGTATTGTTATATTATTATTTATATAGTATAATAATATATTTTTTATTTTTAAAAATAATGATTGTTTTTAAAAAGTAAATTATATTGTTTTAAAAAATAAATTATGCATTTATCATTGAAAATGCAATTAATTTTTTTTTTCATTTTTAGGTTGAAGTTGCTCGACCGCCTCGATTTTCGAACCTGCTAATAATTGTTTACCCTTTTAATGATCTTTATGTAATTTTTTGGCTTCTCATCTGCAGTTGTATAGCAAAGGGTTTACTAATTTTTATATCTTTCACATGCAGAGCTATAATACTGTAAATTATGATGAAAAAATTGTCGATGGATTTTATGATGTATATGGAATTACCTCAAATTCGGTTTCGCAAGGAAAGATGCCGTTGTTGTTGGATCTTCAAGCAATATCCCTTCCAGATAATCTTGATTATGATGTGATTTTGGTAAACCGCTTGGTTGATCCTAATCTTCAAGAGCTTGAGAAAAGAGTGTATACTGTATCAGTCGAGTGTCGATACTGTGGGCTTGGTCCAATTTTAAGTGGCTTGATCCAGAAAATTGCTGACATTGTTGTTGAGAGAATGGGTGGTCCAGTTGGTGATGCAGAAGAAATATATAGAAGGTGGACCTTGAGAAGTACCGAGTTGAGGAATTTCTTAAACACAAACATTCTTCTGCTTGGGTGTCTTGATGTTGGACTGTCACGTCATAGGGCTCTACTGTTCAAGGTAGTAAATTTTCAAAGCCTTTTTTATCCTTACGTTAAACTGAATCAAACAATATTTATTCACCCTGTAGCCTGGCTTGGGTATCCTGATTACTTTTAATTTATATTATAATGTTGGCTTATCAGTGCTTGGAGAAAACGCTAGTGTTGTCCCCTATTCTTTCAGCTATTTTATTGTCAGAGTATGTTTCTGATCCTTAAGATATATTGATTGAAGTTAATGATCATCTTTCCCTGTGGTGCTAGGTACTAGCTGATAGAATCAACCTTCCATGTATGTTGGTTAAAGGAAGCCACTACACCGGCACAGATGATGGAGCTGTAAACCTGATCAAAATTGATAATGGAAGGTATTAATCTCCACATTCAAGTCACAAATGCCTTTTATTTATGTATATTTCTGGATAATTGCTTTTCCCACCAACTCCCCGCCTTTCTTTGGTTTTTTGGGGGGTGGTGGATGCTTTGTCTTCTTTATTTATTTCCTCATTCATGCGCTCAAATTTTCCTGAAAGTATACCTTCCAAAAAAGCATGATTATTATCAGTTTTATGTATGTAAATTCATTAATGTTTGTAGTATTTGCTGTAATTAGTTTACTTAAATGCCCGCTATTTGTATGTCTTTGCATTTGTACCCATATATCCTTAACATAGTGTTGTTAATTTCTAAAGGAGGATGCCCTGTGTTTTACTCCTTTTTCCTTTATGCTTCTTGTCTAATACAAGGTTTAACGCGAACAATTTGTGATTATGCATTTGTTTTGTTCTGTTGCAGTGAATATATTATTGATCTAATGGGTGCTCCTGGCACGTTAATTCCTGCTGAGGTACCCAGCTGTCATCTGCAAAACACTGGATTAGATGCAAGGAGGTTTCCTGATCATACGGAAACATCAGTAGGTTCTTGTCGGGAGCTTGACATAAGAACTGAAACTCCGACTATCTCACGACCAATGCTGGATAGGATCCATGAAGTTGGCAGCTCAGGGTCAGAGGAGGCTTCATTTGTAGGTAAGATCACAAACAAGGATGATTCAGATCTTGCTAATGAAAACCAAACTCAGAAATTTGAGCAAGACTTAGGGAAGCTTTTCCCAGCACTACCAAACCCCTGTGAAGGCTTATTAGGCACTTCTCAAAAACTTTCATATGCTCAAACAAAGAAAGTTAAAAATGTGTCCGAATATGTCATTAGCACATCAAAAAACCCTGAATTTGCACAGAAATTACACGCTGTTTTGTTAGAAATTGGTGCATCACCTTTACTATCACAGGATTTGGGTGAACAGAAGATGCTTGAACAAGTCCATCTAGCAGATGGCAAAATTTTAGATAATGGTTTTCATCATCATTCAAATTATGAGAGTAGGCAGAGGCAGCCAGCTGAGTTGTTTGCTGAACAGCACATAAAACTAAAACCAAATATCATTAGTTACGATCCATCTTTATCCTTTGATACTACAAGCAAGGGATTTGTTCTTCTTGGTAATGGAGTTAATGAACAAATTCCAAATAATGCTACAGGTGCAAATACTGTTCCTGTTAACCCTCCTGGAATTTTTGCCAGAGCTCCATTTGAGAAACAAATACATGGATCTCCCTTGCCCTCTGAAGCTGAGTTTTGCCAAAGACAACCTGAAAATGCCTTGGTCAGTGATAAAAGACTGGTTTACCCTGATTTGGGTAAAGAATCTGCTATAGACTCCATGCCAATGATAAATAGTGGCCTGCTTGTGAATTACAATGGTCAGAGTGGCAGCATTAACCCAATGTTGGGTGAGGTTGCAGAATGGGAAATTCTCTGGGAGGATCTTCAAATTGGTGAACGAATTGGTATTGGTAAGGGTCATTTTCGTCATTCATTCATTCATTTATTGTTGTTGTTGTTGTTGTTGTTGTTGTTGTTATTATTATGATTATTATTATTATTATTATAGGGATAGTTTTACGTTCCTTTACTTTTTGAATTACTTCTTACTTTGAAATGCATAGTATTATATCATAGGCTCTAGCCTGAAAGCTATTTATTCATTTTATTATGAATTAGGCATCAAGTAGGGATCAGGATGTTATAAAGTGCAAAGGGAATGAATTAGATTTATTGTTCAACCTGCTTTGATTTTAGTCTATCCACCTGTCTAAACTTTAGCTTGGCCTTATGGCAGTAATATGAAGCTGCCAATACTTTGAATTTGACTTAGGAGGAAATATACATGTCTATCTGGAATGAATATCCATTTGAGCAGGTTTGGACACGTCTCCTAGAATCTTCATACTCATATGTTACCAGCAGTCGCTATTATACCTTTGGTATCTGTGTTGAACCTCAATGTATGCACATTAGTTTGCTTGCTAACTTTTTATACTTTTTTGCTTCTCTTGATCCACAATAAAGAGTCAGAAGTTGAACTGTCATAGTATATTATTGGAGGCGTCTTCCATATATTTTGATTAAGCATGGATGTCTGGATGTGTGCACAAAAGTGCCCTTTTATGAATTGGTAAATTTGTTTCTTGCTTGATTATGTTGTGGATGCTCAATAATTGTCTCCAATGACATTTTATGTCAGGTTCATATGGGGAGGTCTACAATGCAGATTGGAATGGCACTGTAAGTCATACTTTCAATGCATTAGTCGTTTCTCATCCTTCTTTAGTAGTTTTAATTTTTTGGAACTTCTAGGAACAAGATGCGATATAATATCAAATGTAAACTCCTTGATCATATCCCTCATGATTTGGTAAAATTCTGGAAAACATCGTACTAGTCTACGATATAACAATAACATACTAGTGTTTTTATAATTAAACTTCTTATATTGTAGTTTTTACATGTTGAAATTCGTGGGCCTAACTCAACCCAAAAGCTAACTTGAGGTAGTAGTGGGCCCCCTCGTGCATGAGTGGCTCTAATACCATGTTATGTAACTGGTGTTGCTTTGCCTTCTTCTGCTGCATTATTCTCTCACAAGCCTCATAAAACCCGGAATCATCTAGGATGCATCTCTTGACTATTATAAAATCTTTCAACATTACTCACTGAGATTTCCAAATTTTCCCTCAGGGTAAATTATACCACTGCAGTCATATCATAAAATTTTCAACTGCTTGACTAACACTTTCAGATTCAAAATATCTTTGAAATTAAAAACTTTGTATTACTTGTGGATTGCAATATGTATAAATTATAGTCTTAAAAGGACTTCTGGTTCTGTTTCTGGGTTTTTCAACTTTGCGGTTTGTTTGTTAAAAGTTGTTAAGAAAGCATTTTGCATCACAGGAAGTTGCTGTGAAGAAGTTTTTGAACCAAGATTTTTCCGGCGATGCACT